>JAPVCG010000030.1:491791-569965 GCA_029606305.1 Paecilomyces fulvus
TACTAACCCCCAAAGCCTGAATAGCCCTAGTCCAATACGCCTTCCTCTCATCCGTGACGGTGGTGCCGACACAGTCGGAAATGTACGCCTTCCATCCAGCCTCGGAGCCCGTCTGGAGCTGGGTCCGCACGCCCTTCGAACACTGGGTGGTCAGGAACCAGGCGCCGGAGCCGAAGTCGTAGTCTTCGTTGGCGACGAGCAGGGCGAGGAGGCCGGCTGGATCGTTGGAGACAGAGGATAGGTTGGATTGGAGAGCGGGGAGAGATGAGGCGTATTGTTTGTTGAAGGTGGGGGATTGCATGTTGCGGGCTTTTTGGAATGAGATGTTAGTTATGTATGCGAAACTCGATGATAAATATATATATACGGGGGGGAAACATACTCCCCTGTCCCGGAACACCAGGATAGTGATTCTTGTTATATTTGAAATCACCACTTTCAAACGCCATCAGACTGATCACCGCGGCTTGCTCCGCCGGTGAAGTGACGTTGTACTTCGCGAACGAGTTGGCGATATGCGGCGCGGCCTGTGTGGCTGTAGCGCACTCCCCGGCCGCGGGGGCGTTGTCGCAGGATTTGGAGTTCGGAGAGATAGCTTCGATTTGGGCAGTGGTGATGGTTTTCATGCCGCAGGTGCCTCGTGGGAGAAGACGAACGGGTCCAGCGGACGTGAGGAATGTGAGGGAGAGGATGAGGACGAGAGTGGATGGTAACATGGTGGTTGGTTTGGAGAAAGAGTGTTGTTGAAGACGAAGAGAGGAAAAAAAAGAGTGGGAATGAGAGAGTAATTGAAGCTGTTTCTTTAGTGTTGGCGTCTCGTACACGAAGTAAAATGCAGATAGAACACCGGGTATAGATCTGAACACAGCAAGAGAGAGAGGAACACCCAACACCGTTGGAGTTGTACGAACTTGAATCTTCAGCTACAGCCAAGAAACCAAAATCCAAAGAATGAACAAGTCCTCTTAAATAAGCAAACCAGGGGAGAGTCCTCTCCAGAAATAATGACGCAGTGGACGAACATGACTCAAAGGGGCGCAGGGAATGGATCACCTTTTAAAGAAAAAACAAAGACGGGGACATTCTTCACGCTCGAAAATCATGATGGTATATTCCATTAACTAGCTACCTAGCTTCTTGCATATTCAATGAAAAGACAAAGAGAGGGGGATAAGGACATATGGACGATGAATGGTCCATTGTGAAATGCAGTTCCCTACTTACTGCTCCGCAAGTAGAACAATGAATGGAACTAGCTCAGAAGGCTTTAAACCTATTCTGCTTTAGACCATCTTTCATGCAAGGCACATTCGCATTATCATTGGGCTGTCATTTTCATCGTTCTGAAACGTCTGTCTGAAACATCTTCCTCTTCCCCAATGGAGGTGCATTGTGAGGTGGTCGCTTTGTTTGGGGTTGTGATCGCCACCGCAATCGATTTCTATGAAAGAAACCTGATCCTCAGCTTTTGTGGTGAGGAATTGGATGCTGAGATGTGCCAGCAAGGGGTCGCTAGGACAGATTCCCTATTACAGATCAGATCATTACCATGATGGGTCTATCCTCTGGATTTTCGACAAAACTTTCTAGATTAGATCAAATATACTTACCACGCCTTTCCCTCCCATAATCACTTAACACGTTAAGCTACTCATGACAACAGTTTCTCAGACCTATGCCTATTGTTGTAACTATGCTGAGGAACGGCCCTCCCATGAATGATTACGTGATATGCCATGGGCCCTTTCACTCGAAACCTCGATGGAAGTGCGATCTGTGATCTATTCATTCATGAAGGAAGGGTCAGTGACAGGAATGGTCTGATCTGATTTGTGGACCGTCTCATGCAGGGGTGGTTTGATTTTTTTCTTTCTTTTTTCAGAGGGAGCGCGGATCGAACCTAAAATTGAGATTTTTCCTCCTTGGTTAGTCTAATCTGATCTGTCAATTGGACATGTGGCACGTTGAGCATTTTCTGCATCTTACGGCGGTCTATCAGCGAAATGGAGGATCTGTATAATCCAAGAGAAATTTTTCTTCTCCTCCTTTCTTTTCCTGTATTGATGCACATCTAATAAAATCCAAGTATCTGTAGTCTTCAGGCAGGAGACTTGTTATCGGCCTTGAATCAAATAAAAGTCTATAGAGTTAAAAGAGATAAGCACCAAAAAAAGACACAAGAATCGAACAAGTATTTTCGGACAGAAAAAAGACCAACACAAGAGCCTGGTATGTTGCGGGTGCGCTGACCTGCGGGTCACCTCGCATGAAAAGGAAAAGGACAGGGGGAGTCATGTCACCAAAACATGTATACACAAACCGTCCGCGCAACGGGAGAGATGAGATGCAACTCCCAGAAATCTCAACAACACAACACGCAGCGCCAAATTATTCCAATATTTAACCGACCGAGAGATAATCACGCTTGATGACTGAATATCATGACAATGGCCGTTCCCAGATGATTTAAAGCAACAACAGAGAGAGGGAGCGCGCGATTAATCGCGTCGGCTGTAGAGTTCGTAGGTGGTTTCGGTGACGCCGTACTCCTCGTCCTTTTTGTAGCTGCTACGACGCAGGAAGGAGGGTATGCCCAGCGGGGAGGAGGAGCGCGAGGCAGAGCCGGTAGGGACTTTTCGGTAGCGGTAGCGGTACTGCGATCCCAGCAGAAGCAGGCGGCCATACGCCCACCAGAGACCGAAACCGACAACACCAGCGAGGATGAAGCCAAGGACGGTAAGGGACATCCAGTGTTCCCCCATCTGAGCAGCGTTAGTAGGATACACAATTGAAGACAAGTGATTGAACTCACCCAGAAGATCAACCTCGCATCCTTGCCATGCCAACTGTTACCCACGTGGTGGGTGAAGAAGCTCCAGGAATGGCGGTTGTACTCGTCCTGCATCAGGATGCGAACGCGACCCGACTCACTGGGGTTGTCCCCCATGTACTGCTTCCAAATCACCGACAGGAACAACGGACCAGTCGAGTACATGACGGTGATGTACGGAAGCAACCAGCTCCGGTCGTAGGACTGGAGGGTCTCGATCACACGAAGGAAGAACGGGTGCTGGGGAACTGAACCCATGGCATCGTTCGAGATACCCGTGGGAGCGGTGCGACGAACCCAGGCAGGATAAGCAAGTAGGGGATCCAGACGGCGGTTGCAGCCCTGGGGTTTTCCTGTTAGAACTCTGCGCACTTGCTTGTAGGCTGGTGTCTGAGACTCACATCATCAAGGTCAATGTAGGTTCCGCCGTAGTGCGCCAGAACGAAATATCTGATCGAGTCTGCGCGCTGGATGGGGTATTCATAGCCATCAAAAGTCTCCAAGAACCAAGGATATTCGGCAGCGATGAATTCGCGAGACTTCTCGTTCGTCCAGAGCTATACGGGTGTTAGCATGTCTCACAACCAATTGCGCTCTCCTCAATTGCTGGGTCACATACGATGTACTCATAGTCCGGGTGCAGGTCAATGCAGCTCTGCTGCGCTTCCCGCCAACGCTCTGGAATGGTCTCGTTCTTGTATGTCTGGTGAATGATCTTGGGAATGATCTGCGGCCGCGTCTCGATCAGACTTGAGTTGGGCGACGGGATGTCCGAACGGTGGATCGCATCTGCCGACGCATCTTCCACCAACAAGCTCAGGAGAGTGAATACGCTCCGGACCAGGAACGCTATGATCAAGATATTGACCAGAATAAAGACCACAACACCGCGTCGCATGGTGACACGCATCCACACGATTCGTTTGAAACTGAAGGTAGTTCTTTTTTTTTTTTTTCGGTATTCTCAGACAGAAACACAGCTCTATGGTCGTATCGTCGTCGCAAGGATCGTGTCGAATTAATAGAGAGAGAGGACGCGTTGCTTGCAGCCTTTCTTAGTGAAGAATCGAGGGCCCAGGTGTGGGCGTCAACAACGCTATCGACAACGGCCCAGGGGCATGAGATGATGCCAGAGAAGGAGAGTGTGAATTGAGACTGATTCCGCCGGAAAGTGCGAGAAGTCAGTCACTAGGGTATGTGACCTGGGGTAAGATCGAGATAAGGGTTCAAGAAAGGAGTGAGGTTGGAACCAGAGGGACCCTCCGTTGTTGTTTTGTTCAAGATCCTGGAGGCGAAGCTCCACGCCAGCAGGGATAGGGAGGGGACGGGGTAGAAAGTTTAGACAATAAGGAATGACGAGGACGAATGGAACGCGAGGACGAAAGGAAGGACTGAGGATTAGCAACGCATTAGCAGGCGACGATGTGCTTTCAGGAGAATGATCCGTGTCGACGGACCCATGGTTTTCGGAAAGGGCAGTAAATCTTCGACTTGGTTTGAATCAACCGTAACTGCGCCTCAGCTCCTGAGCTAGACTCAGCTTAGAGTAGTGTATGCCTCCAACGCGCCGTGTAAGGGGGACGAAAAGCCCTGGGGAGGATTTTCTTGTCGGGGAAGCTCAACCATAGTTGAGGAGTGGGGGAGTTTTTGTCCGTCCTTGAAGCCATCCATTGGTTTATCATCGCTTATACGACGGCCCTAACGATGGCACGGACGAGTCCGTTGACTTGTAGAGTACTCGTGTCAAGCCTCACGGTGGCCATTCCTGGCAGCGTGGGTCGCGGGGCAAAAAAGGAATGGTATACGAGGAACGAAGTTGACATGCGTCTATCGTCTGGCCATGGAATCATCTGGCGGATTGCGCAAGGTCAAGGGGGCGCAGTCTCTATCTCCTACGGTTCTCTCCCGTATATATCTACGGTGCAGAATGGTCTAGTGTACGTAGAGAGTCCAGGTACCGGTACATGGGCGAACGCCAAGAAGCCTGCGTGACGGCAAGTACCTGTACCGCGTCGTATTCGTACTCACGCCGTCCCCGAAAAGGCCTTGTCAGCGTCAACATCTTCACGTCTACGTCTGGACGATCTCCCAGCTAGGCAGTAAACACGGGAATCTAGCAACCCACCAGATTTTTTTTTCTTGTCAGATCGTCCATCCACCCTGTTCAACATCACCCTGCTGCATCATTGAGAGAGGCGATGGCGGGCTGCCGCAGCGGATCGCCCATCCCAACTGCCAGCGTCTCGCCGGATAACGGTGGCAGGGAGTGTGAGCAACACAGCGTCACACGTGTGCTTTTGACGGGCTGGTTGACGTTGAGAATCTCGTCTACTGCGAATTCGGCGAAGTCGGGACATGGTTCTGCACCGGCGTTGACCGCCACGAATGCGCAAGAGAGCAGTCACGGCGCTAGATCAGGGTTGGTGCGTTGAGCCGCCGACGATGTTCTTTCTGTAAGCGATCATCAGCCTCGGATTATTCTCCAGAAAAAAACCCCCCTCCCAAACCACGGATCGCTCTGTTCGCTGCCACCGGTGGCAATAATGGTGTTATCATTGGAGAAGATCTACCACTAAATAATCCTATTTGCGCACCATGGACTGGTTGAGGGACGGCCTGCCCAGCCAGGCACCAACAGGCCGACTAGGACGGATCAAGTGGCGGGTCGTGGAGTTTCCGATGATGTCCAATTAGCGCGGATGGATGACAAGCTGGACGCGTGGACGAACACGCATTATGTCTCTCGTCACTACGCCAGATACGGTAGACGATCGGTCTGAAACAGATACTTTCTCTGTTGGGACTCCAAATGGAGCTGACACGTCGAGGATGCTCTTTTGAGTAATCGAGAGACTATGCTTGAGGAAAGTTGCCTACTCGGGATACGCTCGGACCAACCCACAGAGTTGTTCCACGCACGTTCTCTTCCTCTTGGCAGCAATGTTTGGAAGTTCATTCTAGCAGCTTGAGAGACCGCAAGCGAACCTGTCAACTGACTGACAATGCCACTATACTCCTACGAATCCTAGGGGCTGCGCGTAGAGAATGCAACCTCCATGCGGACTGTCAGGAGCCGCACTAGCAACTAAAGTTTTTCCTCCTGTCCTGTTCTAACGGCGTTTCCCTTTCTGGTATAAGGCAGTTAGCGAATTGCGCCTTTCCACTTGCGGCAATTGCCAATGTCAGCATGCAAGATGCACTTCTATCATGACGAGTACAATTGAAATAGAAACCGGCTGACAACGCAGCGATTGGCCATAGTTAAATATATCGAGCAAATGGAAGGCTGTGCATGTGCGACATGCAGATCAATGGGGCAGGATATCGTGCAGCGTCCATCTCGTAGACCTATTTCCACTTCTGACTGACCATGGACGGAATCGGGTATGTCGCGTACACTTGGCCATGTTCGTCTTTCCCGACGTTATCGGATTTGGTTGAGAGAGATCCATTGACCTATCTTCTTTCGCAATATGGAATGCCAAGAGGCACCATATTTGATCACATCCGCTAAGTTAGCCGAAAGTTGTTCCCTCGTGGTCCCACAGATCCATTTGTGCGAAGCATCTTGTACTCCGTCCGTTCTAGCGGGACGATCACTGCGCACGCGATATTTACAGAATAGATCTGGATCAGCACGAGATGCACAGGTACTCTGTCCCAGTGATATCCCACAGATCAGTATCGAGGTATACTCTCCTTCTCAATGGCATCAATGACCGTTCTATAAATATTCCCACAGGGACTACCAAGCAAACACATCCCAGTGAACATTCCAATTCCAGTTAAAAAAAGAAATTCATCCATCAAGCACACTCCAACCATATTCCCATAGCCTACTCCAATATAGATATCGTATTCGTACCTAACCCTACCACACCACACCTCTACATACAGTAGTTCCATCTAAAAAACATCATCATCATCATCCACTAACTTAACACCTCCTGCCACCAACTAACACAATACGTAAGACATACCATTCCCTCTAAATATAGACAGACTACTATATCCATCCATTCCACCTGACCGGATTTTCTACTTTTCCAAGGATACATCCGGATCGTTTCGCCCCACAGACCCCCCTTCCTTATCAGAATTGGAATGACAGCTATGATGACTGTCTCTCTGATGCTATATGGAGAAATATCTGGCATCCTTGCTGTAACTGCCAGGCGTTAATTGCAAATATGAAAGGTTTGGTTGCCAATTTCAACAAAAACAATGATTGGCAAAGTGCTCCTCCATGATGTGTGACTTACAATTTGTGGAAATCACCTTCTTTCATATTCCCCAGATCAACAAAGATGTGTGTTATAAAAACCCGCTGATCAGATCTTTTGGATGGATGAAGGGTTCTGTGACTTGCCTTCTCTGTAGTGGGTAGGATTTTATCAGGTGTAGTGAAGTCAGATGATATTCAATAAGTCCATGACAATCACCTTGTTGAAGATACAGATGAAAAATTTACTTGTATGTACAGTATATACTGAGTTCGCCTCAAGGCATGAAATCCAATTCACCTAGATCCTGTCTAATAGTCCAGAGGGCAAGATATACTAACCACGAAGAAAGACACGATAAGAAATCACTACCGGCATGCTCAGCAAAGAACAAGGCGCAAGGAGCATGATTATCGGCAAGACCGTGGTGGAGCAAGGGACATAGTTAAGACCCAGAACCAGAACCAGAATCCAGGGGCCGGACTAGAAATAGAAGAGGCGTCGTATTTGTTATCCTTATTATTATGCTCACTATTATGGACGGAGTATAATGAAGCATAAGTAAGCGGATGCTCGGCTTCCGCGTCTTCCGGACCCGCGAACGGGGATCGTATTTGGGATTTCTTCTATGTCTCTATTGTCCCGGCGGGAGAGGAGTGTATGGTATTCATTCTTTGTCTGGGTTCACACCTACCGGGACCTGGTTATGCCGTGGGATTTTCGATGGATTACAAACGAACTCTCCAAGAAGATGAAATGAATAGGAAGAAAAGAGAGAAAAAAAAAAGATGGTATGGTATTATCCTTGAGATACTGACAATGACAAAACCAGAAACTCCGCTATGCCTTCCCTCCGACCTAGGTATCAATTGCGTTGTTCCAAATCGACTCCGACAAAAACCAAACGCCTTCGTGTGTCCTGGATGGATTCGAAAATATGCACATGCTCGAATCGAGAAATGTGCAGAAAAAAAAATGATGAAATATCATCTTTCGGAGTCTGCGTACATGCCGATTATTGCGGCTGGGCAGCTCCGTTTTGTAAAACTTCACACAAACAGGGTCTCCGTCATTCACGCAAATGAGGAGGTACCATTTGGATGAGAAGGCGTGCATGGCTGGTGGAAGGCGGCAGAACAGGCTCTGCGTGACCACGGTGCGCTGTAGTCAGGCTGTCTGAGCAGCCTCATGCGCCGAGCTTGTCTGTCGTTGCAGGCTGCCTGCACTGTAAAATCTTCGAAGCCACGCTCTCCGGTTGACATCATGGAGACAGCACGAAGCTGAAGAGCGCCACGACACTGGCTTCTCATCAATTGACCCTCCCCGTCTCCGAGACTGATCTTACTCCCAATGGACGATAGACACTGTGGACATCACGGCTAGAGACAGCGTTCGTTCTAACGTATGGCATGCTTGGCAGACATCCGTTTTCGCTAGAAGACCTGATGAGTCTATGGCATCTCATCGAACTTCAGGTGCTGCAGCCGCTGCAAAGTCGCGATTGATATTGGCAGCCTGCGTATCCGGTCCCTCGTCCCGGTTACGGACACGCTCGCGCGGCCTGCCTTCGAACAACCTCCTCCACCATCCTGGCGGGGCCAGAGGACGATGTCCACCGTGTAATGAGGGATAGACGTCCGTGAAGAAATACCACACATGACCCACGACCACTCCGCAGAGCTCATCCTTGGGGACAATGCCGTGAACCACCAGACTGAAGGCCATGAGGACCCACGGGAGATAGGGCGCCGTGAAGACCAGCAGGCCCAAGAAGCTGAGTCGGGTCTCCGGATTCCGACGGGCCCAGATATAGACCAGACTCGATGACAGCGCGGTGCCAAGGAATGGAAGAGAGAGAAACGGCGACAGTAGCAGGAGGGAAGTCATGGCGTAGACCAGCAGCCAGGAGAAGTCGGCCGGCGAACGACCGGAGGACTCTTCGAGGAGTCGCGAATACCGCTGGAGAAAGAAGACGTGGAATAGGAGGTCTAGATTAAGCGGACCAAAGTAGAGGAATGTGGTGACGAGTCGCCAGTACTGTTTAGACATGGTCAGCGTTCTAGATCGCAATCTCCATCTTCTTTCCCCGCATAGCACCGAGCCAGCTTTCCCGCTGCAGCTCATTTCACACAAAGCCAACAGGGTACCGAACGGAGAGAACACCTACCTGCGACTTCATAAAAACCGCGCGAAAGCTATAGAACAGCTGAAAGGGCGTCAGGATATGACATTGCACCAGCACCGAGGTGGCCACCGTGGCGGCTGTCCACCACCTGGTGCACGGCGGCATCTCGTAGAACCACTGTTCGAGGGGGAACTGGCCGGCCTGGCCACCATTGTTATTTCCCCAGAGCTCGGCCATTTAATCTTCTATTCGTAGGTCAGGAGCTACGAGCAACTCTAGCAGCGCGTATAAGGGATCTCACGGTACTTTGGAGTGCCCGTCGACGGATGAAGTAGGTAGTAGACCGATGTCGCAAGTTGTCAAGAGAGCTAATACCAGCCCCGTGGCTCGAGCTTCCCTCCAAGGAGATATGCAGAAACCAATCGAGATTGAAATAGCAGGATATATCACCACTTTAATGCGCCATATATGTGATGGAAGACAGGGACAGGGAACGATATCCGCCAGCTGATTATCAGATGGAGTGGCAGCATCGACGCAACGAGGCCAGATCGGCAGATCCAAGATGACATAAGCAGACGCGTGTAGTTAACTATGTACAAGATAACCTTTTACTTGGAACGCACTCTCAACTCAGCAGGAATTAATTAAATTGTCTCAATTAATGATACCTTACGATCCTCTTCTATAACCCGACATACTTATCACCACTCCTCGACTATATGCTCATCCCCCTCTCACCTGTAATTAGTAGTAGCCAAAATCACATGACCATCCAATTAAACTTCTGTATCCAGTTTAGCTCCATCTCGACGCGCCGAGCGCGTCATCCGCGCGCGTTAAAAAAGAAGGCTGGGGATCCCTCGTGCCATGAGGGGGAGAACAGGAACAATGCGACAGTACCAGCCACCTTTTTTTTTTAATTGCCCTCTTCGAACTAAGAAAGACTAGATCTTTCTCACGCCTAAGGTTTCTCTCTCCTGATCTTCCTCTTCTATTCTTCTTCACTTTATTCCTCGAATCTCCAACTCAATCGCTCCCCGTGACTTGACCTTTACCTGTCCGGAAGCTCCGTGACAGTGCATACGGAGAATAGCGACTGCGCTGGGCTTCTTCCCATAATACAAGAAAAGAAGAACCAATCAATTAACTAAGCCATCATCACATTGATCAATTGGACACCAGCCCGGATCAATCCATTGGAATCCCCCTCACCCATCCGAAGGAGAGACATTCGCCATGCCTCCCAAAACAGGCGTCCGAGTCGGCGCACGACCATCCTCAGGGGCACAAGCACAGCAGCAAAGACCATCCACAGAAGCCGGTCCCTCGCGATCAAATGCCCTGAAACCTACACGAGGAGGTGCACGCAAATCAACTGCTGGGACGTCGCGAGGGGGAAAACGACCAGCTGGCTCGGGGAGAACGTCGGATGTACAACGTAAGTTTTTATCTATACCCTCAATCCATCCGAAGAAAGAGAAAAAAAAGCATCAAGAATCTAAAAACTAACATCTCCTAACAACCAGCCGGCGACCCACCCCCCCAAGGCCGCCGCCACCGCCGCTACAAACCCGGCACCGCCGCCCTAAAAGAAATCCGCCGCTATCAACGCTCCTACGACCTTCTTCTCCTCAAACTCCCCTTCGCGCGCCTCGTCCGCGAAGTCGCACTCGACCTCCTCCCCGCCGACGTGGGCGCCGAGCTCCGCTGGCAATCGCACGCCATCCAAGCGCTTCAGGAAGCAGCGGAGGCGTTCCTGGTGCATTTATTTGAGGATACGAACCTGTGCGCGATCCACGCGAAGAGGGTTACCATCATGCAGAAGGATATTCAGCTTGCGAGGAGGATACGTGGTGTTTGGGGCGGACTTGGCTAAGATGATGATGAAGAAGAAGAAGAAGAAGAGGAAAGAGGAAAAAATGGGTGTTATTATTCTTTTGTACAGGTGTGAGATAGTGTTTTTATCTTGTGGTCTACTTGGTGTTTATGGGAGGGAGCCTGTGGTGTCTGGCGTTTTGAACGGGGTCGATGCCCTTGGCGATCGGGCTTTCGTCCGATGTTCCCGTTTTTCCCTCGTCCTCATTCCGCACGTTTCGCGGTATTTCCTTTCTGTTCAGTTCCCTTGTCGAGGGAACGATGGAGGATGTGATCGAACCATTTGCAGGCATCTTGTTTGGGGGTTGTGTCTGGTGGGCATCCCCGTCTTTTTCACTGTTACAGATAAAATACCCGCTCAAGCAGCTGTTAATCACCATATAGCCGGATCTGAAATTAGATAACAACGACAACCGGCAATTTACAAATATCTACATGTTTCAAAGAGCCAACCATTAATCCTGTTGTAACTAAATAAGGCTGGAGTCCACATGGTATATTCGTAAATAGCTACCGGAGAGAGAAGCATATACATCAAATCGCATCAACCCACGCTTGCAGGTAAATATTGACATCTAAAAAAAAAAAAAAAAAAAAAAAAAAAATCTCACGGTAACCTCGAATTTCCTTTAGATGAGAAGTGCCCGTACCCATGCCGGTCGCCGTGACCTGTCCTGTTCGCCCATAACTCCGTCTAAAGGCAACCCGAAGAGAACTGAAAGCAAATTGCAATACGCGGAGCTGTCCGCCAACATAAAGTGAGTGCTCCGTAAACAGCGAATGCATACGCTATTGCGAAGCCTCATGATATAAACTCAGTGGGTCACCCTCCTTCTTCAGAGCAGGAGGTAAGCTCATCATGACCCGGTGCGCTTCCTCTCTCACTCCGCGGGCCTCTTCCCCTTTACCCTGTCGCTCCAGGGTCTCCGCCAGCATGTCGTCTGTGACGCTGACCCAGAGCCGGTCACTGGCCCTCTTCGCCATTGCTCGACCGGCACGGGCGCTCTTCTCCGACTGCTCACCTACGACTCCTCGGAAGTACTTCCAGCTCATAAAGGTCAGCGTCATGCAGGTGATCTGACAATTGCCGATAGACGTGGCGGACTGCAACGCCTGCTGCAGGAATTGTTTGGTCTGAAGAGTCGAGTCCTTCTGGACAGTGGCACAGACAAGATAGTAGGCGGCTTGAATGTACCGATTAGGGCTGCTCTTGCAGAAAGATTCTAGGGTGGACAAGACGCTTGGGAGCTGAGAATGATAGGGATGGTTGGGATCACGCAGGATCAAGACGGTGTTTAGGGCCGCCAGAATAGCGGTATCTCGCCGGGGATCGTTACGCATCGTCTTGCTAGTAGACGGGGAGAGTGAGAGAATAGGGGAGCGGAACGAAGCTAGAGCACCTGTTAAATCGCCAGTACCTTGTGCAATCGATCCTGCAGCATATTCCATAAGACATTGGATGCACTCGGGGAGACTATTTCCTAGGTCTTGGGCAGCCTGTCGCAGTTCCTTCAACGTCTGGCTGGCCAAGTCCCAATCAGTCCGCGCAGAGGCAAGGAAGATCTGCTGGAGGAGCAGATTGCAGTAGAGAATCCGACGCCACTCGATGCGTCTTCCTGCTGTCATCAATGACTCCGGGACCTCTTGCGGTGCCTTGAAACTGCCTAGATGACTGTTAGTTGGAACTCAAAAGGCTATGGTTACGGCAGACGAACCTCTGATCATCCGCAGTCCTTCCTGAAGGTACTTTTCAGCTTTGCGGCCATCGTGCGAATTCTTGGCGCTGAGAGTGACTGAGCTGAGGAAATAACAGAGCACGTAGAGATCATGTTGCGGCAACCAGTTCAAGGTGAGGACTGGCACGCCATTCTCGACTTGCAGAATATCCCCCGTATCCGCGGATGCAGGACCAACCGACTTGCCGCTCAGTGGGATTGAGAACGATCCGTCGTCACGCCAGTGTGAGTCGTTAATCTTCTGGTCCATCAAGCTCTGCATAATCTGGAGCTTCTGCGTGGATTGGTTGAGGTCGTACTCGAGCAGACTGCATGAGATGTCGACCATCTGGATCAGGGTGTTGATCTGCGGTATCTCCTGCACCTCTGCGTTCAGCTGGTAACTCCGCGCAGAAGCCACTGCTCGCTGGGCCTGCTCGATCGAGTCCGATGATGTCGACTGTTGAAGATGGGCCAGTGCCTCGGTGACTGCTGCAATGACGGAAACAGCCTTATCCCCATTGCGGCTGGCGAGGTTGGAGACTTTGTGCAGGTGATGTAGTGCCGCCACGAAGTCTTGATGGGAAGAAGTCGACAACGACAGGTTCACACGAAGCAGGCGAAAGGCGTATTCCCATGCCACGTGTCGATACCTGGGATGGGTCAGGCCTGTATCTTCTGAGAATGTTGGAGAATATAGATGACACTTACGCTTCGACATCCTGGATCATGCCATCGACAGCCTTCAATGCGGCCTTGGGGTTCGACCTATGCAGCATACGTGCGAGCAATTGCTGCATGCTGTACTTCAGGTCTAGCATGCGATTCTACCACGGATTTAGCACCGTACTGTCGTATCATCAGACTCCAACTTACCCGTTCGCACAAATCAATCTGAAAAGATGTCAGTGAGAGTTCTTGAATTGTACCGTTTGGCCAGACTTACGCCTTTGCTTAATGCGGTCTCCGCCTCCATATGGTTGTCCGTCTCTTCGAACAAGACGCGAGCATAGCGCAACCTGACCAGCGCTTCCGTTCGAGGCTGCAGTCTCCAATTCTAGATCCATTGTCAGTACGGCATGACTATTCCACTGGGAGCATGGTTACGGACCTTGAGTACGGCCTCCAAACAGCCCAATCCCGTTGCCACCAGCTTATAGTACTCCTCCATCGCCATTTCCTTTCTCATCAGAGCTACCATCGTCCCCTGGTTATGCGCAGCCTTGAGATATTCGTCTGCTAGCGATAGTAACAGCAACTGATAATCCACGGGCGGCTTATTCGACTTCTCCGGCGGGCTCTGCTGCTTGACCACGGGCTTCTTGGCCTGTTGCGGAGGTTGCATATTCTTCTGTTGCGATGGAGAGGGAATCAAGACTTGTGGAATCTGCTTCCGAACCGGAGCGATGGCACGAGGGGCTGCTGGTGCCGGTTGCTGTTGCTGTTTCTGTTGTTGTATTACGGGTGGTCGAGATGGCTGTTGATTCGGGCGAGGAGACTGAGAGGAGGGAAACTGGGCATACTGTGCATTGGGACGGTTGGCATCGTGGTGGAGGTAGTAGGGGGAAGGAACGGGCGAGGCAGGTGCGATGGCGGGTGAAGGGCCGTGGGAAGTCACTGCCGGCGAGGAAGGAGGTGGTCCGCCGTATGGGGAAGGAGCGGAAGGAGGTCGCGCCTGAATGAAATGCGCTGGCGGAGAAGGAGCGATGGTGCCTGGCACCGGCGATGGGGGGAAAGTCGTCGCTGCTGGGTTCACGTATTGCTGCGGTGGGAGCTGGTGCTGGTGCTGCACCTGCTGGGGGTAATAAAATTGCTGTTGCTGTTGTTGTTGTTGCTGGGGATAGACAGGATAACTCGGAATCAGGACTTTGGGATAGAGCATGGGCTTGCCATACTGTGGATACGGCGCATTGGGGTTGATATTGTACTGCGCCGTTTGCTGGGGATGCGCTGGCTGCTGTTGTGGTTGCGGCACATACTGCGGATACTGGCCGTTATGAGGCGGTGGATAACTCATCGCCCCGTCACAAGTGCCCGATGGCAGCAAGTTTCTTTTGGCAGTATATCCCTTTAAGGCGCTGCTGCCATGAAAGCCAGTGTTGCAAGTCGAACTGCGCGTCTAATTGATATGAGCGCGTTCTCTCCGCCGACGGTTATGTCCGCCCGGAGCGGAGAAATCAGTAACCGGATCCACATCCCTTATTGGTTGGGGACTATCTATGTTCTAGTGTACAAGTTATTCGATTCACTATTATTGTACAAGAATCAACACTACTAGGTGTAAAGTAACTTTATCATCCATCCATGCTAGTGATTATTTCACTGGCTGCTTCCCCTGTTTGACGACCCACTCTCAGCAATCAGTCATACTATGAAGATATGAACGTCCCTTCTGTGAAAGTCATCCCGGAGGTCTAGACTCCCGTAGGGCTGTAGTGGCTAGAGAATGGGAACCACAGCAGTCAATGATTGGTGTCAAGTGGGTTGGAAATAAATTGTTTGAAATTAAATAGTATTCATCAAGTCCTTTGAATCTCAAGTTCGTGTAGCACATGCCCCGTGTCTATTTAACTACGCCTGACCTTTTCCCTCCTGTTTATGCAAATAGATCCTACCAGGGAGGAAGAGCGCCATTCCCGTAAGGTATTCATAGTACGTCGTAATCATTCGGCCTCCTCAAACCATATGGATCGTCGAGTAGAGCTGTCTTAGAACATGATCGTCCAGGGCGGGGTCCAGAATATCTAACCCCAACGACGGAGGGCGGGTAAGTGGAGGATGCTCGCGAATCGTCCACGGGCAGAGCTCGCGACAGTTGTCCCAAGTGACGAAGTTCTCCGCCGGATGGATTCTCTGGGCAGCCCAAATCCGATCTGGATATGCAGTTGCCTTGCCCAGACACCGCTGGGTCCAGAAGAAGTACGTCGCTTGGTTCGCTTCAGCGCAATGATACGGCCGTTTCTTCGGGCATTTCAATACTGTGTCGCAAGTGCTGCATGCCGATATCCGCTTGCAGGAGGTGCAGAAAGAATCATATAGATGACAGTATAATGTCTGGCGGACGCTGGACAGCCACAGATCCATCGATCGATGCGCACAACCAAAACGCGGGGTCATGTGTTGCTCCTTTCCAAGCGCTGTGGGCTCGGTCGACAGATGATACTCAGTTCGCACGAGGAGCCGTCCAGCGTCATCGAGCTCCGGATATATCTCAATCTTCAACAGTGTCTCTCCATATTTCGCAATACATGAATGCCAACAGAAGCGTTCGGGCGGTCCATGCACCAATGGCAAGGTCATCGCTCGAAGGACCTCCTCTCGCGCCTTCAATTGATCGATGAGATCTAGCTTGTCTCGGAAGGTCAATTTCTTGCAGGGACACAGATCGACAACCCCTGCCAACTCCCCTAGATTGCACGTTCGAACTTCAGCACTTCGTTTCAACTCCTTGGGCGGAAAAGCATTAGATGGATGCAGCTTCAGACACTTCGAGCAGAGACGCCACTTCTTATCCTCCAGCAACTTCAGAAGCTTCCATCTCTCTGTCGAAAAGCTCAGCTCGTTTTTATAATGATGAAACAGTGGCGCGAAATCTTTGTTGAATCGAAGGGTCTCCGAGAGTAGAGCCGAACCGGAAATTGCGAAGAATCGCCTGCACGTTAAAGCGAGAGAGGCCTCGGAGAGAAGATCAAGGTATGAGGCTATATGGAACAGTAACTCCGTGGGAAGCTCGAGAAGGACGCATCTTCCTGATTCCTCCCCTTTGTTCCTCCACGCTGGCGATCGCTTCGCATTTGCTCGCTTCTTCGTCGTCATCTCTGTGAATGATCTGAGTCTCTGGAAGAGGCGTCGAGGCACAGTCCGGACAGCGAGACGCGACTCTCGCAAGTCCATGGTTCCCATGGTTCTCACTTAGGATCTCGAATATAATCCTCAAGGAACTCCTGTCACAGCCTCCAGTGCTAGCAGCCGAGTGAGGATAGGCGACGGGCCAGTCCTTGTCATGGTCGTGAGCGCCACATTAAAACGGATGATGACCTGCTGAATAGCTGCCCTTCTGGAGACCCCGCGTGGACAGTGTGACAAGGGTACCTCGCGCCCTTCAAGTAGTCCAGCGGATTTGTACGCAAACGGAACACGAGGCCGGGTCAAGCCGCGAAGATGTAATCAGCATTACATAGGGTCATCGGAAATCTCGCGAACCTTAACAGGGGTCCCATCACAACTTTCAGAGTCGTACTCTTCTGCATCACTCGCAGGTCTAATGAGTGCCTGGGTTAGGGCAGTTAGCAGTGTGACGTGCTGTCTCCTCTCCGCATCCGGCGGGGGGGATATGAACATTCATTCAGTTGTTGTGGAAGATAGATAAGACGGGTAGAGGGAGTGATATCCCCAAACCAGTTCCAGCTTCAACATTCTGGTGACCCCGTCAACTGATGGCTGATGTCTGAGTCTCATGACTTCGATTCCCCTCCAGATCGTCGTCTCTTATCGGTATTTCTTATCGACAAAGCTGATAACTAACTAACTAGTTAACTAGTTAACTAACTATAGTAAGTTAGTTAATATCGGGAAGCTGATTATGTCATCCATCAATGCCAAAGATGCCGAGGCAGGCTGGATGAATGCAGTAATATCTCCTATATCACTAACTAATTCTCTCGTTTTTCTTGTTTCTCTAATTTAGCCCTTTTATTATCTTGATTCTTTGTGCCGTTATCATCTTCCGTTATATCCCAGCAGTAAATCGTCCGGACGTACATGGTCTATCCTTCCACAGCATAATCACGAATTGTATTTCTTCCTCTGCCATGGGCTTGTCCTCGTGGCTTCTTCCCGGAGGCCGGGTCTCGTTTTACCATTCTCAAAACAACCAGTTGCTACTCACGAAGAAATCAGACGACGCAGATGTGAAGACGCAGATATCATTGGCAGATCTGTGCCATGCAGCGACGCCTTCAACATGCCAATTAAACCCGCTCCTCTTCAATGGTCATCTGCAGACCGGTTACACTGTTATTAAGTCCGTTGACGTTCCAATCTACTACAAACGGACGATGCTTGAAGCCGACAATGCTCTATACAGCGGGCATTTTGCTGTTGACTTTGTCGTGGAGCCCTATGAGACGCCCACCGATCCAGAGGCGATCGATGCGGCCAGGAAGTACACGCTGCCTTCAGGCTTGCCACCACGAACTGCTTTCTTTACAGCGCAGGAATTGGCAGCCTTGCCTTCGACTGATTCGAAGCCAATGCTGGTGATGCTCCATGGCTTGAGTGGTGGCTCACATGAACTCTATTTGCGCCACGTAGTTGCGCCGCTCGCAGCTTCACGCCGGTGGGAGATCTGCGTTGTCAATTCTAGAGGATGTGCACAGACCAAGATCACCAGTGGTGTCCTGTATAATGCTCGTGCAACGTGGGATGTGCGGCAAGCCGTCAAATGGCTGCGAACGGCGTTCCCGAATCGGCCACTTTTCGGCATTGGGTTCTCACTAGGCGCGAACATTCTTGCCAATGTAAGTACACTCCTCTCAATGCATCTCCAAAGAGTACGACAACATGTATTGACTATAATCTCATCAGTACCTCGGAGAGGAAGGGGATGCTTGCCAGCTGAAGGCCGCTGTGCTCTGTGCCAGCCCGTGGAATCTGGAGGTCAGCTCTATGACCCTGCAGAGCAGCTGGATTGGAAAGGAGGTCTACTCGAAGACGATGGGTTCGAACATGAAGCGTCTATTTTCGCAGTATGTTGTCCCGAACAAAATGTTGTCAGAACCTCCATTCTAACGCAGACCTCAAAAGGCATCTTGAAGAGGTTTCAAAGAACCCCCGTGTAAATGTGGAGGAGGTCCTCAAGATTACATACCTTCACGAATTCGACAGGTGAGTCCTTAACCGAAGGTTGTGCCAGGTTACGCATGTATATCTAACTCGCGACTCAGAGCGCTGCAAGTTCCGACATGGGGTTACCCGACGGAGGGAGCCTACTACCGTGATGCTTCTTCTATCGATTCCCTCCTAGCTATCAGAATTCCGTTCTTTACTATTCAAGCTGAAGATGACCCGGTATGAACCTTCAAGAAAGCGATCTGCAACTCAAGAGGACTAACATCGCAGTAGATCGCGTCGAAGGAAGCTTTGCCATACCAGGAGTTCACAAAGACGCCATATGGCGTTATGTGCACTACGTCGTGGGGAGGGCACCTTGGCTGGTTCGAATACGGCGGAAGTCGCTGGTTCGTGAAGCCGGTACGTACTGAATCCTACGAAGCCTCGACCATGTGGATCAGAAGTGAGGGACTTTGTTACAGTACTAACAACTCGCTTAGGTGACTGAATTCCTGAACAAGATGGCCTTCGAGGTGGACCTCAGCGTCCCCTTTGTCCCACAGAACCCGGACATCATTCCAGGCCGCATCTCCATTCAGAGAGGACCCGGCAAGGATCCAGACACAGCTCCTCAGCCGGAATTCAACCCTATGCGCCGCAAGCTGGCAATGAAGATGGCATCATGAAGCTGAAGTCGATCAATCAGATACCATTGTACTATAAAATCTCGACATTTCTGCTCTTTTGCTGAAGAAACCCTTTTTCATGATGACGACAATGTGGCGCTTTTTGGAGGAAAAAACAGAAGCATGTACAGGCCAGTCGGACGCCAGAACCCCAACATAGATACATATAATATAGAACCAATAGAATGTACGTGATGCAAAGTTTAAGCAAAGGACACGCTCTTCCGCTTCCCTTTCTTCGTGCCATTCGTTCCAGCGCTCTCCTCTTTGGATTTGGATACCATGTCACCGTCGCTCTTGCGCTTCTTCTTCCGGCGTAGCGACTCCTTGGTCTCTTCCTGTTGACCTGTCAGCATAGTCCATCCCCGGTAGAACCATCATTAGTGACAGCTTTGACTGAACATACCAATTTCGACTTCTTCTGCTCCTGTCTAGCCTCTGCTTCTTTCTTCTTCGCTTCCCGAATCTCTTCCATCTGACGCGCCTTCATCAACTTGGACTCGATCTGGCCCTCTTTTTCGGCATTGACCATGGCGAGAATTGTCATCATACTCTCCTATATAACGCAAAAAGAAAGCTAATCAGTCCCGTACACTTGAATCATTTTCCCGCAGTGCAAAAAATTTACAGTACGAACCTGATCATCCACAAATGTCTTGCCCTTCTTCTTTCCCTTCGGCTTCACCACTCCAACCGGCGTGATCATATTGAGTGCTGGTAGATCCAGCTCCTTCTCAGTGTACTCCCTCGTCTTCTTTTTCTTCAGATTCTCAGGAGCTGTGCGCGCCTTGGATTTCACTTCCTTGGGAGGCGGGCGCTTGACCTTTGCGCTGGACTTACTGACCCGCGAGGCGGAGGATAGAGTCGATGGTTTGCCTTTGGATCCGCCAGAGGACTTGCCGGAGGAGCCCTTAGAGGAAGATCCTCGGTTTGGAGCCATTGCGTCTGTATTCCTTTCTCCTGGAGAGAAAGTTCTGATGGGGACCGGCGGCGAATCGCGCGGAAGATAGAAACTTTTGAGACTTCTGTACTGGACGTAACGGGGACTTGCGCGGAAGCCTGAGAAGCAACAAACAGGACAGCGACCAGAAAGATCCAACTATCGATATGTGAATAGTAATGGAACAATTTCTATCACCTTCAAAGAGCAACCGCAGCAAAAGAAATTTTTTCAGAAAAGGTAGGCGGTGAAGCAAGTCGACGAAACGGGCATCGGCCCGCAAAGCCGCCGAGGGAGACCTCCCCATCCATCGTCAGATCCGCGATACCCAAGCACCATCGTCACTGAAGCAGTCCGAGCTGGTGTCTCCAGTACCAATTCTTACGCCGGGATACAGTCTCTATCTTCCACACCATGACCATCAATCCGACGTTCCTCGCGCAGAGGGTGCGCTCCTGTACGTGCCCTCTCCCCCTCGATGATCCGAAACTTGCAAATAGCCTAGCCCGCATTGGTCGAATATCGAACTGACGGATTCTCTCCTCTACAGCTGCCAACTGGGCTGATGCGAAGACCCGGGTGTTGCGGTCATACAGACACTGGCTGAGAGCGGTCAGTAACCCTTCCAATGATGCATGAAGTCACGATTGCGATGGTGCCTTTGTCGATTTCGAACCTGGCGCCATAAACTGCTATTGAGAGCGCCCATTGCAATGTCGTCGACCTATATATCGTCCAGCTGCTAACGTTATGTCTCTATAATAAACAGTCCCCTGAGATCCAGACGATGTACTCCCTTAACATACCCGTGTCGGCCATCCGGACGAAGATCCGCCAGGAATTCGAGCAGCACCGCTACGTCCGCCAGCTGAGCGTTGTCGATGTCCTGATCCATAAGAGTCATGCTGAGTTCCAGGTCAGTCAAGAGCTTTCTTTGCGCATCCATTGAGGGAAGGGGTCGTTTTCCGAGGACGCGGACGTGGAACAGTCACATATTGCACTACGGCCGCACTACACGGGACCTCTTTTTCCATATTCTCAGCTTCCTTTTCTATCAATTGCTCTCTGTCAGTAATATTTTCTCTCTTTCCTCTCACTGACATATATGGCCAGGAAACCCTGAACTACTGGAAGCAGCTCTCCCATGTCATGAAGTACTTCCGCCCCGAGGAGGACCCCACTGCCCAGCTACCACCGAACTTCATTTCCGGCTTCCTGGAGGGTCGTAACTAGACTCTATCTTGGAAATGCTGAGTGTTTTTCGCTTTTCATCTTTGTCCTATCACCTGCAGTCATTCCTCGAACAGCGAAAATGCATCAATCCTTTGAGATGGTGAGGAATGAAGTAACCAATAGAATCATGTATATATTGTCAAAGTAGCACGTTGAATTTCTTTTTTTTTTCCAACCAAGTTTCCTTTTCGCTATATCATGTAGATAAGGATTCGCATCATCCTATGCTATTCTTCCAGTAGCTTTTCACTTCTATTTTATTTCAACATGAAAATGCAACTCCTAATATGGTATTCATAAAAATCGATCCCAACCAAATAAACAAAACAGCTTTTTCTAGAAACAAAACACCCACAGAAAGAAAAATTCCACTCTAAGAAGTCATCCGATCCCGCTCCGCAGCATTGAACTCGTCACGGGCCGTGGTGAACTTCTCAGTTACCACATCACAGAGGTCCATCAGGTCATCGAGACCCTTCTCTAGAGCTTCGACGGCGGTGGTGGAGTCTATATTTCGTCAGTAATCCACTCAGGTCATGGCTGCGGCGGGACGGAACTTACCATATGTCTGGATGCGGATGTTCATCTTGTTTTCTGAAGGATGGGGGATGGTGTAGCCGCAGAATTCGACGGCGGGGCTATCGGGTTATGTTAGATTTTCCTGTTGAGGCAGGAATTGGGGAATGGAAACTTACTTCTTCATGATGACATATCGGAGGGCGTTTCCTAGCGTGTGATCTTCACCTTCGAACTGGAAGGAAGCTGCGGTCTCGGTGGCTCCGGGTAGCTGGGCTTGGTTAGCTGGGTAGTTCTTCTCCGTTGGAGTGGTAGATGCGAATTCAAAGGTGATATGGAAGACGGTCCATAGTTTAGGACACTGAAATGGAAAGGAAAGGAAAATACAGTATAGAACAGCCGAGGAAAATCATAGATATGAAATATTCAAAACGGATAGACAAGTATCTTGCAGCTGTCAACTGCTAGAACAAGTAGACTTGATTCAACGCAAACGAGATGATCAGTGCGCGCCTATATAAGGCATGGCCAAAAAGGGACTTAAAAAGACAAAAATCAGATATTGACACTCACTATAACCACGGACTTCTTCTCCATTTCGTACTCTTCGTTGTCGAACTGCGTCTGCTCTGGCTGGGCGTCCAGCATGGACTGGTCCTGGTCCTGGGAGTGTACTGACGACGGCATATTGGCGACTAAGATCGGTGTGTCCTCCTTCCTTCTTGCGTGGGCGGCCTCCCTCTCGGGCTGCTAACTAGCTTGCTGTCTTCACTGACTGATCGACCAGAAGATCGTCTGATTTCAGAACCAAAGTTGGGTCAGGTGATAAGATAGATGATATTATCGGCTTTTTTTTTCCTTCGCCACTCCTGTCCTGGATTTTGGCGTCGCTTATTGCTCTTTCCGGGAAGTTCTTGGTTGGAGTATTAGAGATTTGTCCTTTTTTTTTATCCTCCTCTTTGTTCTTTCTGTCTTCAGATCAAAAAAAAGATAGAGACGGCACCAATCAGTTCTCGTTGGTGCTTCAAGCTGATTTGACTATCGCGAGGTCTTGGCTTAGGCGGCAAAAAAATTCTTCCCTTCCCGCTTCGGTCGAACTATGACCGAATGTGAGCTGAACTTGACTTATCGGATGGGATTTTATAAGCAGTAGAGGACTAACTAATTGTTTTGATGTTTTATACTGTATATGAAAGAAATATCAATGCAGAAGAATTCTATATGCAAGATGGTTAAACCTCAAGAGTGTTCTAGGCATTCTCTTTGGCTTGATTCAGGGTGCCGTTTCGAGCCAATCACCTCCACTGCCGTTGGAAGAACATCAACGCCAAGTCCTCGATAGCAATGTTATTAACTACCATGGACGCCATGTTATTCTAGCTATTCAAAATGTATGATGTACTATGGTCACTTCTTGATCTTGTCTACCGTCTTTCTTCATTGGATTTTATTTGCTTAAACGGATCTAGTTGGTTCAACCTCACATCGCGGTTGGAATCTGTCGCTAAATATATATTTAACTATCTCGTCCATTGTTTTTATCTACATTATTCACCTCGGAATCTCGCAATTTAGAAACCTTTGGCGCTCCAATATCGGTCACTAGGAAGGGCTCCAGTATCAATAACTGCCCTGTCCTTCTAGATTTACCCCTGGAAACCCAATAACTAGAAGACCGCTGATAGTCAGCGCCTTCTCGGAAATCATCATCCATTCACATTTTTAAACATGTAGAGAATACTCCGGACTATGAATAACTGGCATGGCATGACTCGACTCGACTCTACTCAGCAAGACTACGGAACCCCAACACCACGAGGTCAGTTACCGAACTCGCAAAAAGCCTCGCGGATGATCATCCCTATATCGAAGCATAGTTATTACCCCTAACATCGGGACCTGCAGAACACTCTAGCTGAGCCGTTCAGTCGGCGTCCTCTTCGTCATCGTGGGCCGCCATCCGTCACTGATCGACTATCGCTATCGGCCACTGAAACCGAACCGCTGGAGGGGATGAATCCCAACATATGCAGAATACGGAGTACGTAGTAACTAGAGTACGTAGCAACTAAACCTACTTTGTAAAAATCCGGATAGACGGCTTAGTTAACTAGTCCACACTATTTTTTTATTTCTCGACCGGTTTTGAGACTTGATCCCCATTATATGATGCCATTGCGGAGAAAACACTCAGGGCGGCCAAGAAATTCATCCGCGGGTTCGCTGTCAATCTGCCATGTGGTTGTTTTGACAGGGTGGAGAATTCCCCCAAGTCGGACTAGAGAACTAAAAATGATCATCATGTTTGGTACTTGCGCCCCCTTTTTTTCTTTTTTTCTTTTTTTTTTCTCGGACTACTATTCAGCTGGTTCCACGCGGAAAAAAAGCACCCACCACTCACTCTACCGGGAAAAGTATGGGTAGAAAACTATTCTATTCTAAACTATTAGATGAAAAAAAAAAAAAGCTCGGATGGGATCAACACGTTTCAGCTTGAATCAGAGAGTAAGGAGTTAAGCTGCGCCGCAGGGTAGCACGGACCGAAAAAAAAAAGAAGACGGACGGTGCAGAAGGATTTTCCTCATTCTTTGTGCTACGTTTAACTACTGCAACGGCCCGATTGGGAACCGTTGTTTGAGATCTCGATAGTCCTCCGTAGTTAACGTGTGTACGGAGTACTTAATTAAGTTTAAAAATGGGGGCATCTAGAAGAGATCGTCGGGAAAAAAACGTGTCATTATCTTTTCCACACGAGCATTTCCTCGATGGAGAGCTGTGAGATCATGGGATAAGTAAGCTATATGTCTATCTAGAGTAAATTATGTTTGCTGGCTAAATGAGATTTGTCTCAAATCATTATTCTTATGGAGGAATATACATGGTAAATACTCCGGGTTCTCGAAGTCAGCCGTGGCTGGTTTAAGAGAAAGTTAGGATGACTCGTCTGATTTCCATTGATGAGATGATTCGAAGACTGATTAAGACGTCTTGAATCAGATAACTATCATCCCAACGTAGCCACCAGGGACTCTGAATAATAGTACTACATTACTACTAATTCCTTTCTACTCCGTATTCCGGAACCTAAAAATGAGCCCGGGACAACGGTCTGTCAAGCCACGTGTTTGGAGCATTGACCTGAGATGTCTAATTACTCCTTAGAGAAAGCTTCCTGCTAGTTCAATGGGGGAGATCATCATTTCCCAAGTCCTCGGGATTCAGCCATGAACCAGTGCAGTAAGTCGGTGGCACGGGGTCCATCCCGCGGGCTTGTAGGACAGCGCCGGGTTCATGTTACGGCGCCAACACAATCAACTTTGGGCAAGGATGCTCGATACTCATTATTAAGGTATCCTGCTTAACCTAGCTATAGGCAGCACCCGGTGGAAGAGGTAATGATGGGCGGTGGAAGAGTGACAGGATTCTTTGGGGGCCAAATTACGTGGAGAAGTAAGTACCGAGGCAAACTCATAGTGCGAACACACTATCTATCTTGGCTCCAGGGAGTTGGACAAGCATTTTCCATTGTAGGTCATTGCGGTTGAGATATCAATTCATACTTGGTGAATCATGACGATGATCGTCATTTAGCGAGTTGGGACCGGGCGTGATGAGAGTCCTAGTAGGTCCGATTTGTGTGACGTTCAGTACTCAACACGGACCAGCAACCGTGTTTGTCTATATGATACCTTGAGGCTGATCTTAACGTGTCTTGAGTGGTTAGCTAGCTAGATATTGACTGGTCGGAGAGTTAGTGATACAGGTTCACTTGTGTCTTCGCGCGATAGGTTCCGATGCACTTTCATCGGTGCTTCTAGGCCATGTAAATGCCAACCACTGACTTAGTAAGAGATGAATTCTGGACCCGCCGATTCAGTAGCCTTAAAAGTGAAATAGCGCCATGCATATAGTACGTCCCGGCGCATTTCTTTCTCTCGGTAATACTATCTCTTCCCCTCCAGGTCAAGGCGTCTGTAACCCTGGACAGGGATGTCGCCGAATGGGCGAGATCGCCGAGGTGATGAGACGGCATAGGCCCAGATTAACACGATGCTTTCAAGCACTGGCGCTGGCCGCTGCCCATGGGATTCATAGCGCTGTGAATCTCGCGCTATCATGCCGTGATGGTGCTCAGGTCGCAATGGGCCGCCAATATGGAATTCAATTTCCTGACATTATTGCCTAGTGAAGTTACACAGTACAGACGGGGGGGAGATCATCCCGCCGCTGACTCTTGTCGGGGGATAAATACGCGTGGCAGTTTGCGTCGCAGCCAGGTCGAAGAGAGAGAGATCGTGACACAGCCTCGGAAATAATGTGCTCAATGCGATGCTATGCTGTTTCGCTTGATATATTAATATTATTTCCGCGGTTATTGCTCCCGAAAGAGCAGAGATTTGACGATTGCGGAGAGTACTCCGTACTCAACTGTCATCCAGACAGTATGGGAATAGCGCCAGCTAGACTGTAGCAGATAAGCCTTAATCTGTTTCATTAAGGTCCGTGCCTTGGGATGTGCTGCATCTACCGAAATTATTTGAAATAAAGTGGACTGTGCACTGCACGCACTCGGATACGTCAGCTGTGAGAGACCCACGTAGATGAAACAGACATGTCAACCGAGCAGCTGGATCTTCCATTTCCACTTGGATAGCCAGCCCCTCCGTCCAGATATGGTGCATGTTTGTATAATAATGTTTGCTCAGTTATAGCGCAATCATCTGGACTACACGATGCACTGCCGCACACAAGTATGTACAGTACAATTCCGTGTCACGATTTCGAGATAATCTCCAGGTCCTGGAACTCGATCCCGAGAGCGCGCGCAACAGAAGCAGGGGCCGCCGCCTAATTTGAGGACGAACAGGCCTGGTGTCTAAGAGGATACGGGCGTCTGCAGTTGATTGCTAGTAGTACCAGTCGCACCCGCTGTTGGCGCTACAATGAGAAAAAGGTACCCTGGAGCGAGTCCCAGAAGGGCCCGGGATCGTAGGCTGGGACCAGTGTTCTTGTATCCATGGCTCCGTCTGTCGTTTCGGAGTCCTAGATTTATGCGAGTCAGAAGAATGGATGTATCAGTTTTGCCTCCTACATGCCTGAAGAGTGCTACAACAGTCTTGAAGGGAATGCTGGTGGGTGATGTTACCGTTGGATGCGCGCCGTCCAACAAAAAAAGAGGCATGTCACAATGCGACTACTCCCTGATCCACCTGGAGAATGATGGGATTTGGACTCGAACGCTGAGACTTCGATCTATAATCCCACTAAGACGCAGGGCTCCGATCCAGTCAAGAGGCCTTTTCACTATTTCGCTGCGAGACACCAAGACCCCAGCTAGGCTGTTGACGGTTGGATCTCCAGGGATTGACCGGTGCAAAACTTTGAGCAGCCGCGGAGACCTGAAAAGGACAGCGTCAGACCATGGTAGAGGCCGGCCAGCGTCGATGGTGAGGGCGCTGGTGTCGCAGGTTTGCCACAGGAGTTAACTAGTCTGCACGGCCCTGTCGCTGTCCGATCGAGGGTTCAACTGGATTGTGGCCCCCAGTGGGGTCCTCAGACTATCGATTCTTCAAACCGACAATCAAATCTTGTGATCCTCTCTTGACGCTCGACTGGGTCAAGCACCCAGGAGCTATGACACCGTCGTTCGGAATTGAGGAGCCGCGCGGGGTGGTTTCGGTTCGATCGTCGTTCGTCTGAAGGTTCGTCTGGTCCTTTGAGGATGATGAGCACGAGGGAGAGCGAAGGGTGTTCGTTCTGTGATGATCTGGATGACAGGGAGAGATGGTCAGCATCGTTGTCCGTTTTGCCCAATATTCAATAGCGGATTCAATGGTAGAGATACTTCAAACACAATGTAGCAACAACAACTAGTCTGATCGTCTGAGATCCATACTGACCCGGCGCAGAGGATCTCCCATGTCTCAGCGTCAAGTGTCTGCGGGCTGCGGCTGCCGGTGTTTCTGCTACACTTGGCGTGCCATCCCATGGGTTGAGAGGAAAAAAAAAGAGACTCTGATCATATTCCATTTTGCCTTTCCCCCCAATGGGACATCACGGACGTGTCGTGTCTTGTCCCTTTGTCTCTCCACCAGCCCCGTCATCGCCCCGGTCTTATCCCCCTCCCTGTGCTGACGGGCCTTACAGCCCAAAAAGTGCTCTCTAAAACCACATCTTATCCCCCTCCGCTGTTCACACCGGCATGCTATAATTATATCTCACTCCTGAGAGTCCCATCTTTTCGAAACTCTGACCCTGAACCCATTCCCCGGTCTGCTGTCCGCTCTTTTGGCTGGTTCTGGCGTGCTGTAACTGGCGGCTGGGCTCTTCTTCTCAGACTTAGATCCATTTCTCTCGCTTCTTGTTCTGGGTCAGTCAGCTTGTTCGAACCTCTCGACGCTCGCACATTGCCGCCCAGCCCTACTTTAACCGCCGTCATCACAGACTCCCTGCGGCTTTTAGCCACTCTTCACGCTCCGTTATCCGCCCTCTGCTGAGCTGAACATCTGTACATCACATCCATCCAGTAATCATCTTTGGCCTCGTGTGCTGTCACTACCAGCTGCTTCCTCGGCGCACCCTCCGCATCGAAGTGTAACCGCCGTCGGGGGAGAGAATCTTTGTTTGCAAAGGTGCAGGAGAGCATTTGATGAAAGAGACCCTGTAAGGGGGCCAACGGATATCATAGAAGAACGAGACAGTTTCAGACTGTCGTTAGTGAGAAATTCCCCAGGGCCGAATTTACCACCCCGACCTGCCTTGTTTGATGTTGGAAGCGCTCGGCCATTCGAAGTCTCAGTGCAATTGTGCTCTACCCTTTCTGCAATAAATTACGCATATCCAGTGCCAGGACGCCCCATCGAGCGTTTACCAGTGCTTTTGAGTCGATTTCTCGATTGAACCTGTCCCTAAATTTTGCGCTGCTATCTCATACGCCAGCATGACCACCGTCGTTGCGCCTGCCACAGCGGCGCCTCTGACAGCACCCCACGTCGATCGGGATCCAAGTCCTAAGAGTTATCCAGCTTTGGCTCCGTCAGCGCCGTCCGTTTCTACTCCGTCCAGAATGTCTACAGCCTCTCGAGATGGCTCTGCTAAGAAGAGCCCACCATCCGAGCGGAAACGCTCACCTCTATCGTGAGTGGACCGAAATGTGTCTTCAAGTCATCATTGGAGCTCTTACTGATTGATTGATGGTAGCGTGCAAAGTGCCCCAAAGATCGTGGTGAAGAAGGAACCTCCATCGTCCCCCAGCCTTCAGACCAACTCGAGACATCGTCCGCGCAAACTCGACCTCTCTGCCAGTCTGCCTGCGACTGGTGGGTTGACTGCTCGCCCGGCTGGAGGCCCTATGACTGCCCGGGAGCCAATGGGGATCAAAGAAGTTGGACTGGCATGCCTGTCGCCGGGCTTTCTGACACAAGATCCTGCCATGAGGGAACAGCTGCAGCGGAGTATCAGCGTCAGAGATCAGCAGCGATCGATAATCGAGTCTCGACTACAGAAGACAGCGAAGGGTGATGGCCCTGACGGAGTGAAACCTTCAGAATCGAACCTCTTCGGTTCTTCTGGACCGAAGTCTTCAAAGAAGAGACCGCCTCCGGGCTTGTCCATTGTGGCTCCCCCAGCTTCACAATTCGCACATGAGCGAGTGATCCAGTCTGCTCCTCTAAACCAAACATTCACTGGCCGGCACCAGCCTCAGACTTTCACTCGTCACGTTTCCCACCAGATCCCCAGTCTGTCTTCCTCGTCACATATCCACCATGCTCCTGCAAATCAGACCAACAATCGTTTACCTCCTATTTCCGACGTTTTTGGATCCGATGCTCTGGGGTCTCACGATCGCCGTCATTCCGGTGTGACTCCCGCGCAATCGAACGGCCTTCCTCGCCTGCCCTCCCCTTCTCATATGCCGAAACGACCGCGAGAATATCGATCCGCGGAGGAGGCTGTTCATGAGCTCTCAGGGGGCCGGGAAGAGTTGCTACCACGGATAGTGCACTATGGTGGTCACCAGCCGCCGACTCCTCCGTCTCCATTGGTCAATACGGGATCGAAGGATGCCCATGCTAGCAGTGCCGCTCCATCAAATGAGCGCGTGAACTCCATTTCCAGTGCTGGCCAAGGCACATCGCGGCGGCGTACCCGGAGTGAATATGAACAAGATAATGGTAGCCCTCCTCTTGGCAACGGTCCCGACATGCGTTACAGGACTGGTCCTGCAACTGGTGGCCCTCCAAACCCCGCATTCTATGGTCCGTTTGGAGCCGGAAGAGATTCACCTGAGACACAGCGGAGAAAGAAGGAGGAGTTTCTGAGTCTCTGCTCGAGAGCTTGGGATCTGTTTCATTCTTAAAACTCCTTAATCAAGCCTTGCGCTTTTCAACGCAGTGGTCAAGCTTTCCGGACGTCTTGTCTGTCTTGCGGTTTATAGGGACACCCGAGGACCTGAAAGCTCGCCTCATCTGTGGAAAAGCGGAGTCATGGTGCTACAGCATGCCTGCCTGCTTTTTGGTCAGGGAATGGAGGCTGTGCCTTGCATTGGGTAACGGGACTGGCATTGATTACATTGCACAATTTTGGGTATATCACGAACGCGAAGGACAACGAACATTTATGGGAACAGCATGAACATTCAACCCTTGAAAGGAAATCCTATCTTGATTTCCTTGATTTCCTTGATTTATTCTTTTGATTTCATATTGGAGGCGCCCTTTGTCGACATCTTGTTTTCATCTATATTCTCGTGCAAGATGGTTGTTATAACCTGCACATGTCCCTTTCTAAGGGAATAGGGATCTCAAGGATGCTTGGACCGAGGTGGTCTACGCCTTTTAGTCTTACCGGACTTTAACTTTGGGATTTGGTTACTGGCGTTTATGGCTGCGTTTAGCTTATTCCATCCGTGAGAGGATAATTTATTTTCCAGCAGTGGGTTCTGCTCAGGCCATTAGTTGATGTGCTTCTACATGTTTTTATATCACCTTTCCACTGCTTATTCTATTTATACTGGATCCGGTCTCCAGACATGGCACATATGCCTGGTTGTTGTCTCTGCAGAGACACGATCAAAGCAGGCTCGGCAGGGATTAATCAAAGGTTGTTGCTCACTTGAATAATAATGTTCTTGCGTTTTTCTATTGTAGTTAAGCCGCTTAAGTAGGCAATCTGTAGATGCATGGCTCCACACCCTAGTAGGACAGTTTTCGAAGTCGTGGTTTCTGTTCATTTGGCGGATAAAGGAAGTGAATTACCATGGATAAAACATGCAACACATAGAAAATGTGGACATAAGAAGATATGCCAAGTCCGGCCAAACACCAATAAAGAGAAGAGCGACGATTACTCCTTTCTCCTCTTCCCATCTCCACCACCAGCTCCCGTATCGGTCTCCAAGCCCCTCCGACCCCACGGCATCTCCTTTCTCTCCTTTCCAGCCATCTTCTTCCTCTTTCTCTCCAGAGCTTTGGCTCTTTCTCTTGACCCCATCGCCTCGTACTTCTTCTTGAGCACCTCCCGCTTGATATCCGATTTCTTCAAGAAGTATGGCTTGCTCTTCTTTCCCTCCCGGATCAGCTCTTTCTCCCGCTTCTTGTGCTCTGCAACGACTTCCTCTTCGCGCTTCCTGTCCTCGATGGCTCGTAGTCGATCGGTCGCGGAGCGGATCTTGCGTTTTAAGTCCTCCTTCTGTACGGGGTTTTTGGTCTTGGCGAGTTGCTGTTTCATCTCTTTGATCTCTGCGGCGCGGTACTCATCGAGGAAGGAGTAGGCATTGTTCGCGGCCTTGGGGTTGCTTCTTGCGCCGCTGTGTGAGAGGACCGTTGGGTCGAAGCGTGGATCGCGGGGTTTTGCAGCTGCAGGGGTCTCGACAACGATGCGCTTGCGCGATACAGCACGTTTGGAGGATTGGATGGTAGGTGCGTGTTTGGAGGTGCGGGTCGGTGTGGGCGCTTGCCTTCCGTTGGATTTAGAGGATTCTTTGAGCTTCTGTTCTCGCGCTTCGCGTAGTCGAGCGCGGATGTCGTCTACCGTAGAGTTCGTATTGGAGGGTTTGGATGTTGAATCTGAGCGTTTGCGCTTTCCGAGCGAGGCTTGCGCTTTGGCGAGAGCGCCGAAAGAGATGTTGTTTAGAGTTGATTGGAGATCGTTTTCTCCGTCCTCCTCTTCCTCTTCCTCCTCGTCCTCGTCCTCATCTTCATCGTTGGAGTCATTATCTGACTGTCCCAGAGTTAGTACCCCGCCGTAGAGCAGAAATTGATACTTGATACGCACCCTATCGTCCTCATCCTCAGAGACATCGTCCTCTTTTTCTTCTTGTTCTGCATCTGACATATCCGTATCGTCTACCTCTTCCTCTGACCCCGAGACCTCTTCACCTGATTCATCGGATGCTGAAAGCTCTGAGTAGATCTCTTCATCCTCTTGCGGCCGCGCTCGTACGCGCCGGTTGAGGGCGTCTGAAAGGCCCATTGGAAAGACGAATTAGTGCCTTCGTATATTTCCGCTGTGCAGTGATTCCCCCGTGCAATGAAGGATCTGGTAGAGCGCAGATAATCACGGCGGTGAAGTGGGAAAATTAAGATACTGCCGTTCTTGGAGGCGGTGTGAAAATGTACATCCTTCGATTGGCTCCGCTCCTCTGTCCGCCCGAGCGGGAAACTTTTGGAGGGACTCGAGATTAAATTATCGCCTCCGCTGTGCCTGGAAAGAAATTTATCGATTTATTCTCTGATTGCAGTCCCGTATCCTTCAGGGTTTGCGGCGAGGTATCCTTTATGTTCTACAGACGGAGGTCTCATTCTTTCTTTTCCTATCTCACGCTCCCTTCTGGTCTCCCCGTCCGGAAATCTCCGCTCTGTTATCGAATGTTTGAGGGAGCAAACAAGGTGAATGCTATTCGTCGGACAATGTCTAGCAAGTTACGATGTTTTCCGGACACGTATGCTGATTTTCGACCTAAGCAGCAATCTCCGGTGAGCCACTATTCCACGCAGCGCGTGGAACACGCGCGACCTGAGAAGCGACAAAAGCGCCGTTCCGGGAAATCGCAGGCGATGAACAGAGGGGAAGGGCGTGGCTATGTCGATGCAAACCATCAGAATGGGACCAATATGGAAACATGTCAAGAAGATGAAGTGAACAATTACAGAGGCTGCTGGAGACCGTTTCGGGGTCGCTGGAAGCCGGTGCCTACAGAGGGGGCGCAGAGTTGTTTGTCGGGGAGCGAAGGAGCTTCTCCCTACCAATATTCAACGGGACAGGGTCAACGACAAATGCAGCGCGGGCCTGGCATTGCTATAAATACTAGCGATCAGACGGATTCGAATTCTCCAGGCTACCGGCCCTCATCAGAAGCATCGAGTGCTGTTCTGGGCCAGCAGTCGCATTCGCAGTATATGGGAGTATCCGGGCCGAGCGTCAATCAGAATGTCCCTTTGCATGATATTAACACTAGCTTGAATCAATCTCATTGGTGTCCTCCCTCAAACCAGTTTCACGCGCCAACTCCCTACGTTCCTCCGTCTGAACAACAGTTGCAGAGTCAACAACAACACCAACTACCATCCATACCTTACGGGGTGGGATACAACCTCTTTAGTATCCCTCCTCTAGGGAACATTACCACTGGTTTTGACCCTCTCGCTCTTGCTTCCGCAGCTGCTTTCATGGATGTTTTCGGCCAGCAAAACCAAATGAATTCTCAAGGTCTAGAAGTTCTGCCCTCTCAGGCCTATGCTCCTCCACCTGCTCCTACAAGTGGGAATGCAGGACGGTCTTCAAGTGCTAGAAACAGCACTCGTGGTGCGACACCACAACTGTCCAAAGTGCCACCGCCTGTTGTGGCCCCGGTGCCAACAAAGGAGTATATGGAGCAGGCTGCCAGACCTCCCAAACGTTTAGCCACCCCTCAACCTCTCCTGATCATTCTTGATCTTAATGGAACGTTGATCTATCGAAAGCATCGGCGTTTACCGCCGTCTTTCGCCAGACGATCTGGACTAGATGCCTTTCTGACATCAATATTCGCGAAACACAAGGTGATGATCTGGTCTAGCTCCCAGCCTATCACCGTGAAAGCCGTTTGCGAAAAGTTGTTCCCTGGCTGGATGAGAGCCGCGCTGGTCGCTGAATGGGGTCGTGACAAGTTCGGACTCACACACTCTCAGTACAAAGAGAAGATCCAGGTTTACAAAATACTCGACAAGGTCTGGGGGGATAAGAGCATCCAAGCAAAATATCCAAAGAATGTCACAGTCCTCCGAAAAGGACACGACAATAATCCAGATGTCCCGGTTCGGAAGTCACGCTGGGACCAGTCAAATACAGTTCTCATTGACGACAGCAAACTGAAGGCGCTCGCTCAACCATATAACATCCTCGAGATACCCGAATTTACGAACGATCCCAACGTTGATGAGACTCACACTTTTGACATCGTACTCAAGAAGCTGGAGATACTAGCGAACTATGAAGACGTCAGCCAGATGTTTAGACACTGGGAGATATTAAGAAAGCAAAAGGAGGCCGGGATGCCTGAAACAGGACATGAGACCATTGGCGAAGAACTGGCCGAGCCGCAGGATATCGCAGACAACGTCTCAGAACTCTCAGACGGTCCAGGCCTAGATACTGCTACCGCCGTTCCCGATGGAGCTTCCATCCCAGCGGACGGTGCCCCTATGACACGGAACCAACGACGAAAGGCTCGCAAGGAAGAAAGGAAGGCCACTACAGCAGTTCGAAAGAAGGAAAAGAAAGCTGCAGCAAAGGCAGCAAAGAGGGCTTCCAAGCGTGAGGCCAAAAAACAAGGCAAAGACGGGGCGAGCACACAAAATCCCAATAAAATCCCCATTCCCGCAGTCGACGCTGTATCTGACGGCGCAGCATCGCCTGCACCTTCAAGCAGTTCCGGGAACTTTCTCCTCGACAAGCTCGAAGAGTCCTTGAACGTGTCTCCTGGATCATCGCAGTAACTTTTCATCCCAACTCTACAGCTCGTCATCTGACCTAATAATTACTTCTTATTCTTTCGGGCTCTGTTCGCTTGACCATTAATACATATCTTACTACTTATTACATTGCATGTTCTCATCTACGGCGATACCACTTAGCACATCTATTCTGTTATGTTCTGAAGAGATGAGATTTTCTCTATTTAAATGTACGTACTTTAGAAAGAAAAAAGGGCAGGGCCATTTGAAATGTTCCCATAAAAGAGTATTGAGATTTCTCATCAACTTATCAACTGTTCTATGCATTCTCATGATATGGGGATAAGAATAAAAGCTTTACTTCGCTATTTCACTAATTTGAAGGGAAGAAAATTCATCTACCAACGAATCACTGCGGGATGGTGTAGGAGACGATGTGGGGATATAGAAAAGTCCATGACTCTAGGGTCTTCATTTATGCTAATCGTATATGAAGTTTAAGGGGAAATAAAAAAAATACAATACGAATGAAACCTAGGAAATTCAAGGGAGATAGCATGACAAATTAAATGTGGAAGTCATCCAAAGAGTTTTTTGTGGCTACTATGGTAGAGCTATCATTCCATCATCTTCTCAAGACATCGTAAGCGTGACATGACCATCAGCGCATTTGCTATTGATTGACCAAAGGAAAAACGTGACGGGGAGGGTGAACATTAGTGGCGGGAAGGGGGGAAGTCGTGTGTGTGTGGTGAGCATTGGCTGGAAAGCAGCTCATGACAGACAGGGAAGAGCCCGCATATGAAATAACCGTAACCCCCATATCAATGCCCCCGGTACACCGTAAAGTGCTTGAGGGAGCTAGAGACAAGAATTCAAGCAGAGGACGCAGAAACAGAATTCTCGGGCAAATTCAAGTCATCGATGCCACGGGAAACTGTACCTGGTTAAGTCATCTATTTGAAGACGTGGCCATCGACCCACGGGTACTCCTTGCCGTCAACAACGACAGGGACATCCCAGGCCCACATGTCAGCGATGTACTTGCGGTCCTCCTCGTTGGTGGGGTCGAGCTTGGTGAACTCGTAGGACTCCCAGTCGGGGGCAACATCGAAAGCGGGCAGGAACTCCTGGCCGCGGACCATGAAGACACCGCGGATGATGTTGTCGTAGTTGGCGCCGTACACAGACTGAGCACCGAAGAGGAACTTGCGGGAACCCTCCAGACGAGCGTGGAAACCACCGATCAAGTTGTTGGACATGAAGGTGAGCTTAAGCTCGTTGTTGTACTTGTAGTCAACGCGCCACAGAGAGTACTCGTCGGCCTTGAAGTGCTCCCAGAACCAGGGAAGGGCAACGGAGCGGGTGTCCTCGTTGGAGTACTGGCGCTTCCACTCGTCGAGGATGAGAGTGGGCTTGCCGAGAGCCTCAAGGGGGTGCTTAGCCTTGGGGGCGGGCTTGGCCTCTTCCTCCTCCTCGGCGGGAGCGGCAGCAGCAGGAGCAGCCTCCTTCTTAGGCTTCTCCTCCTTCTTGGGGGGAGTGTACTTGACGGTCTCCTCAGCGAAGACGGGGTTCTCAACAACAGCCTTGAAAGCAGGCTGGTTGATAACGGTCTCGTACCATCTAGTGACGGCAGGGTTCTTGGAGCGCCACTCCTTGTCCAGAAGGAGAGCGAAGGCACGGGTCAGGAGACCAGCAGTGAAGATATCGGCCAGGGTGATACGCTCGCCGACGAGGTAGGTGTTGTGGGTGAGGTGAGCTTCAAGGACGGAGATGTTCTTCAGGGCAACCTTGGAGGCCTCCTCGACATTCTTCTTGTTGTAGGCGTCCTTGCCGATCAGGGGGCGGTACCAAGCACCGAAGCGGGGCAGGAGCTCAGAGTTGGCATAGGACATCCAGCGGAGGATGGAAGCATAGTCCTGCTTGGTCTTGCCAAGGAGAGTGGTCTTCTCGTTCTGGGAGGTGACTAAAGGATTGTTAGTGAAATGCTGTCTGTGGGTAGCAGCAAAAAAAAGGTCCATGGTGCCCGAAAGCGGGGTAACGCATATCAGAGTTGGTGGGTTATCAACAGTATTGTTCTGCCAGGGATAACTGAAAATAAAAAATTCTCATCATATAGTAAAGTGGGAAATGTAACAAAGCAGCTGGGATTGGATGTACATACCGTAGATGGCAATGGCAATAGCCTCAGTCAGGACGAAGCCATTGGCACCGACGAAGGTGGGGATCCTGCCCAGAGGGTTGAGCTTGGTGTACTCAGCGCTCTGGTTGAAAGCGGCATTCGCATTGCCCTCAGTAGGGACCAACTCGATGTCCAGGTCGTTGCTCTTGGCCGCGACCAGGATCGGGATGGAACGAGGGTTGTCCTGAAGATGAAGGCGTCAGTGTCTTCCAATCTATCGTTATGGCGGGGTTCAATGAGGGGCTGGTGAGGTATGAAGACTGAAGAAGCAGAGGAATGCAGTTAAACTTACGGGAAGACCGTAGAGCTTGCCGAACGACATCTTGAGAGAACCGCTGTGAGATCTCGAGTGTGATGACGGGGGGAAGAGAGAAAGGCTGGAAAGCGAAGATGTTGCGTCGACGAAATTTTGTGCGAATCAAACTTAGTCGGCGCCGGAGAATCATTTGGTCGCGGGCAGTCACGTGAGCGGTCGAAAAACCTCCCGAACTTCGCGGTCACGATCGGACGAGGACAGGTTCATCGTCCAGCATTGTTCCCCGTTGCAATTTCGAGGCTTCTGTCGGCTGGGATATCAGCAATGGCCTGGCAGGGGTCGAATTGCATAATGCAGGCGGCGCAGTGCGTTCGTCGTGCTGCTTCATTACAGACAGTTCTCCAGCACTCCGTCCGATCCTCCGCATCCTCTCTCTCCCCGATATCCACACAGCTCCTTCAACGACAACGAAGAAACGCTTTCTCTATTCTCTCACAGAAGAATGCTACTCTGGAAGTGCAAGCGGCACCGGAGATTGATTTCTCCAAGTTCCAGAACCTACCAGCGCGCATTGTGCCTGCATCCCCGGCCTACTTCTCTGGGAGTCCCAAGTTCATTGACCACCTCTTGAACCTCGAGCGCATTTTGGCTAAATATGCCTCATTGCCCACTGTTGCGCCCAGTGAGGCTCCACGGATGGCCTGGTTCAAGCTCTCTCAATTCCGTGACTTCGTCGGCGAGCCGGTACCGACTAAGAAGTACAAGAACCTCATCAAGATCCTGCAGCGGCTGAACAGGATTGATCCCGCTCTGGCACCGGAAGAAGTCCGTACTACATTGAACACATTCCTCCGTCCGGGTAACCCATACGCCAACAAACCGGCCCCCGCGACTGTTGACGAGGTGGGCAGAGCTCGAGGAAAGGGAAAGCGTAAGGAGTCATCCGCCGTTGTCTACCTGGTCGAGGGTGAAGGAGAGGTCATGGTCAACGGAAAGAACCTGATAGACGTTTTCCCGCGTCTTCACGACCGTGAGAGTGCACTGTGGCCCCTACGGTGCACGCAGCGTCTGGACAAGTACAACGTCTGGGCTACTGTCAAGGGAGGCGGTGTTACTGGCCAGGCAGAGGCCATTACGCTGGCAGTTGCCAGAGCATTGTTGGTCCATGAGCCGGCCCTGAAGCCTGTTCTGCGAAAAGGTATGTTGTCCCACTGCCGTATATTCGATTTGCTAACTTTGGTGCTCTTCCACAGCTGGTGTTATCACGGTCGATGCCCGTCGCGTGGAAAGAAAGAAGCCTGGTCATGTGAAAGCCAGAAAGATGCCCACCTGGGTCAAGAGATGAACGACGTCACTGCGTCATGTTTTCTTCCCTCTCTGTATTATTCCAACTCTGCTGGCATTTTGGCGGAAAGTTTCTCCTTGTATCTATCCCATCGCATTATAATGGTCAAGGCGCCAAATCGACTTCACTGGCATATTAGACAACGAAACCAACAATCAATCATTAACCTAGCTGGTCATTTCCTTCTCTGTTCCCCCTCGAGGTCTTCCCATGTGTCTGCTTAGTCCAGAATTTGACGGGAAATTGGACTTCCGACAAAATTCCTCTATCGGCCGGATGTTGGAAGAGGGAACCCGCGCCACTTACTTGGCATTGAAGCACAGCATATCTACAAAACGTGTTGGGACGCCATCTACTGTCATGAAACGCCGCAAATGACGTATATCAGGAAATTGCATTGAAAAGAGAATCCCGACTGGGATGAACAATCAAGGGAAGTTGGGAGCGGTGGGCCCTACCATACGCAAGCAGTGATTAGCAAACCGCAAGGCGCAGTATGGCCTGTTGTAAAGTTAAGGTTCCCCGAGAAGGAACGGGGAAAGCCGTTCAAGGGCAATTAGCTTCAAGGCTGTAACGACGACCCGGAGCCCTAGGGCTCATTGGCGGAACGACTGACGATCGTTCGCGGTGCGCGTCTCAAGATACGAGTTTAGAAAACTTTGGATAGGGACTAGAACTTAGAAAGGAATGAGGACGCATGAAGCTGAACAACGCGCGTGCATCAAGGCGATGCCGAGCAGAATTTCATGGCCTCATGGGAGGTTCATTGTCGATTCTGGATTGGTTCGTAATAGACAAATTGGTCCCTTGTCGTAGTGAGTTTCAGCATAAAATTACAAATTCAGAGGCAATCACTCCGTGGGTCCTTCTAGAAGCCTTCGAGAACACCGTAGAATGAAGTGGATAATGGGGGATAATCACCGACGAGATCCCCGTCAGGTAGGGCTAAACTACCCAGGTTTATTTTTCTCCGTGTGGAACCCGGAGATGAACAGTCGCAGGGGGGATTTGCGTATCATCATAAGTTTATCTCAACGGTGGTGAACTACTTTTCTCGCACAGACTTCAGGGGTGTTCGTGTCTTAGCGTCACCCTTCCGCGACGTTGAGAACGGCACATTGCTCGTATCTGAAACCACGGACTTTGTTTTGAGGATTTGTCTTCTGGAAGGCTTCTAGACCGAGATATGGATCCGATCTTCTCGATGAGCATGCAGTAATCCTTACCCTTTTCCCGTGAGTAATTTCCAACGGCTGCTAAACTAATCGCGAAGCGAGATATATTAATACGGTTTCCAAATGCGCTAATGGGCTGCAGAATCTTCTGATTGGTCTGTTTACGCGGTGGAAATCATGTGGTTTGGTCATATGATGAAAAGAGATAACTATCTAACTAATGATCTGCCTACTGCCGAAATGATAATTATTCTCGTCTACTCCGTACTAGAGAGCCTGATTTAATTAAGCTTTGCAAGTGCTCAGCTCCTTGATGTAGGATCTGCAGCCTACTAGGGCAAGGTTCCGTCTCAGCCTGCTCTGAATAAGGGTAATATTTCACCAGATGAACAAGCGGTTTAATATCGAAGGATGAAGCCATCTCCGTCTGTAGGGTGTCGCCAAGATAATTTCCCAATCCCTTAAGAGGCGTGGAATGATAGATTGCAGTTCCAATCTAATCAGTTTTGATTAACTAAGTCTCCAGAGAGATTAGGGCGTGCAACAGTCCCGTTGTGCTCATAGATGTAGCGTAAATTAATGTTTGGGGATCTACTGGTGCATGCCCCAACACTTTGATAATTGTTCTAACAAATTGCTTAGGTGTGCACTTACTAATAGCCTTTCGGCCCCGCGACGGACATATACTAGTAGAGTAAAGCTCGTCGTCTGCAGTGAAGGGGTTACGTTGCTGGGTCGTTGCTGCTTCAGATTGGCGATCCATTTGGATCTTGTCACGAGAGATGACCTTTTGAGGAACGATCAAATATGGAGACTAGAATTCGAGTAGATGGTTTATAGGTTACCCATCGAAGATGCCTTTCGCGGGATTTTCCCGGTAATAGCTAATTTCTAGTCATGAGCTCCTATCAGCGGAATGAAGCCTGGGATATCCCAGGAAATACGGCATCGCTAATGGCAGAATGACTAGCGTCAGTACCTGACGCAATGAAAGAAATAAAAGAGCAAATCACAGGAAGCGAACCGGTTTCCTTTTGGATTAGGGCTGATTGAAGAAACACATATTAGGGGTCCTTGGAAACAATTTAGCGTTCGGGCCGGCATACCCAGGGGCCAGAGCATATTAGAGTTGGACCCACAACAAGAGTTAACAATTTCAGGAGGATTGAGGTCGATAAGCGATATGGCTCTAGCGCGAATCAGCTGGGAACTCCGATAGCAGTAACAATCTACAAGCAAGATGAGGTTTGCTCATTTCTTCTCGACAAGATATGCAAAGTGGCCTGTGGAAGATTTATTGATTGAAGGGATTGACTTGTCTAGCATTCCGTCGGAAAATAATGCGTAGTAGCATGTAATGTGGATTTCGGGTGTACCAGACGGATCAGCCACAGTGAAAAGGCATGATTTACTCCGTAGAGCCAACGCTGTAGCGGACTTCGGCTCCGGGAAGAACTGTCTTCCCAGCAAGAGCTGAGTCGTGGTCCAAGGTACCGCCGCCATTGACGAGGCTGATTGGCATCTGCAAGTACCGTTAACAATTTGCTTCCCTCGTTCCGCACATCCATCTGGCCCCATTGTGCAGGACGCGGCATTCGGGCAACCCGTCTCTGTGGCTCCCTATCGCAGAATTCCGCATAAGGAACCCAGCATGATTGTGATGCATCTGCGGAATAGATTGAATGGTTTCACACGAGGAACCTCGACTATATTCCTTCGAGGGACGGAGCCGCGTGTGCATAAGTGGCTGCTCTGTGAGGAACATTGTTTGTGTTTTAACCAGCTCGAGTCTAGTGTGCAATTCTTTTCCGTAGATCCACGAGAGACTTTTCCATCAGTGATGAGTAGATAATGGCGATGTCATGGGGCCTATCTCAAGGCTGGGGCTGGTGGAACTAGGCTCGATAGCGGATGTGCAGTGACAATGTGAAAGCACGGAGTTGTTCCTGTCGCAGAAAGCTCATCTTGCCTTTTCGGCTAGCCACGCCAAGCAAGCAAAGCTGCAACAATTCCGGTCCTTCATTCAAGACATGCAGTCCTCCCCGGAATCCACCTGTTTTGGTCAATAATCAGTCTCGGCAACTTTCCGTGCTGCAGTGAATAATTGATATGCTTCACGGACATCTGTTGGCGCAGATACCAGCTGTTTTTTTTTTCTTCGACTGCAGTACTGTCCGCCGTCGTGTTTCGACTCCCCAACAGTCAGACGTACGCTGAAACGCCGTTAAGACAGAACTGGATCCGCTGCCTTACCCCTTACACCAGCCAGTTTGGGGCTTAGATACGGAGGAGGCATTGTTAGCGGCTCGAACTAAAGCGTCCATTCAGCTCAGCCTTCCCGGCGATGATATGCTTAGCAGGTCGGGATTCTCGATTGACGTCTGCCCCGATCGTGACTAGGGCTGTAATTAGCTCAACGCCAGGCTTCGAAGCGATCGCGAAGCCCTACAGACCCGGATGGTAGGAGACCCCAATCTCACCTCCAATCAATTCCCTTGTGGTCACCTTCTCAAGCCTCTGCGATTCGAAGCCACCTAGCCAGTCATCAGATTAGTCCGGTCTGAAGCAGCAAAAAGAATTCTCCATAATCTACAGTGACCCACTGGTAAGCAGAGAGGGAATGATGGTCTTTGACGGTCCGGTCCATCTGTCGGAGACCTGCCTGTTCCCGTCCATCGCCAATGACGATCGACTGCTAATATGGATGGGACGCTTTGTCCAACATTGGCGTCTGACCTGGACAGGTCGACGTCCACTTGTGTGGCGCATCATCTTCCATTTGCATCGTCAGACTCCCTGGTGTAAAAGAAAAATCATGCGATTAGAATCTCAGTCAAGAGGAGGAACGTGATCGCGATAACAAAGACAGCAAGCTGACAGGAAGAAACCAGGGACCAGAGGAACCAGGATCCGACAGATATTGCATTTCCTGACAATACGTAGTCGTTTCCGCGGTCCTATATGTCGACGCGGATTCTCTTGTCTCTGGAAAGGGACAGGGGCCCATCCTTCTACTTTCCATCCTCAGGACTTCTTTTTTTAACACGCTAGTCATCTTTGTAAGAAGACCAGCTGTCTGGACCCCTGCCTTTGTTTATACACCTGCTCTTGTTTAACAATACCCAAACTGACCTTAATCCATTTGCGCGGGAGCAAGAAACCCTGCAATTCCGAAGATACCCCCCTTTCTCCTCCACGTTACAACCTTTCCGTCGTCAGAGAGCCCCGCCCTGTTTAGTTAGTGGGAAGATCAAGGGCCTCCAACCTGATCGACCCATCGATTGCCCAAGGGAAAGGGCTTTTGCCCCGTCGATGGTGGATTGTGGTGCTTAAACCAACTGAGTACCAAAGCTTGATTAGTATTCGCAATACTTCCATCGGCTAGGGCTCAACTGTAGGCCGGATGGTCAGGCGCAGCCTAGTGCTCCAGAATCATATTTGCTCTCCTTCATATTACTTGCACGTCCCCGCTGGTTATTTTATTTTGTCCTACCTACGATCCTATACCTCTTTGTTCCGTTTAATATTATCTTTCATTTCAGTACCCCCACTTAATCCCTCTATCCGCTCAGTTGTTCCGCCTCTAGCATGATATTCTATTTCGATGCTCCAAAGTCTTCCTTCACTTGTGAGAGAAAGTAATCTTATATCCTTACTCCGGTACATGGGGTTACTGCGAGTGAAAACTCCTTTGCGGTGGCGCTTTATATTCCGGTGGGTGCTACCGACTCGTCTCTTCATATATTGTTGGAGATCATCGTTCGTGCTTCGGGCTGACCAAAGCAACACAGTCCTAATATATTGGTAGCAGTCACCAGTTTCTTCCTACGTTTATTTCACACAGCGTCTTCAGACGACATTAGCTCGATACTGATTTGAGCAAACGATCGCGAAGACCACCAAGCTGGAATCCTATGCGAGCCCTCCTATCTCGCCTCCAACGCATCGGAACCCAATCTTCGATACGTTGCGAGGCGGATCCTCGTGGGACTGTTTGGGTGGGATGGATGGCGACAGCCATCAACGGAAACAGCATGATCCTTCCAGCTACCCAACGGTGCCTGGAATGGGGCGTCATCCAGTCCAACAGACGCCTGACAGCTCCAGAGGTTCGTACGGACAAGCTCCTTTACTTTCGACACGAGACGCTCCAGTTCGGGCGCAAGGGCAAAGCTCTGGTGTTTCAGCCTACACGAGTTATGGATACACAGACCAACAGTCATACGGTGCCTCATCATTTCAAGGCGGTTCACTGCATGGAGGGGGATTGCAATATCATCCGAGTTTCCATCCGAGTCCTTCGCGCCAGCAGCAAACTGCACGCCAGCGTGAACAACAGCAGGAACGTCAACATCAACCATCGTTGCCTCTCCCGCCGCCGCAACCGCAACAGCAGCAATTCCAACAGTATGGTAGTAACATGGCCTATGGCCTCAGTCAGCAGGGTCAGGCACAGACACCGTACGAAGTTGTCCCACAATACCAACCGCGGCAGTCTGCAGCCATCGAGGTCTTGTCAACGCAACTTGGAGTTCCACAGTATTTCTCGCCGGGTGAGCCAACAGGAACCGCAGTTCCTGCGGTTCTTCCGCAATACTTAACGCCTCAGGTGCAGCCGCCTTCTTATTCTCAGAGTGTGGTTGATCGTTCTAGCACCGCGCAGTCATTCCCAGTGGCCATGGCGGAATTCAATACTACGGGGGCGACAGATCGCTTGGAGCAGCAGGGACAGGGTCGAGAAGCGGCCACTTCTGACGACGCATACAGTCAATACCAACAGGCCTTGAGAATGGCCTTTGATCATACACGGGCAGGAAGGCTTGTGGATGCAAGTCAATCGCTTTTGGAGATTTCCGAGTGGCTGGTTGGAAATGCGCGGGAGTTAGGTGTGTGATCTGGCACTCATTCCGTTCCTGTTGCAGACACTATTCCCACTGAAGATGAGAATGGGGCTAACCAGTTTCCAGGTATCTTGCGTGATGACCAAGAACTCCATGCGGGTAGACTCAAGCTTTGGAACGAGTTTAATCTCTGCTGGCTGTCTCTATTCCAGAAGCAGAAGGACATGGCACAGGCTCTTCTGCAGTCTGGTGAACGACAGCCACATCCTACTATGCTCACCGCGGATATGCTGGACAAAATGGGAAAGGAACTTATACGTCTATGTGACAAGATGGAGCCGCATGGCCTTGTCGACTACCAAATGGGAATATGGGAGGAAGAAATTCTATCTGGTAAGCAGCGGAAACTTTTATTTTAGCAGAATCTCTGACTAACTAGGTCTCGAAGTTCTGAGTCAGTGTCTTGAGCTGTTGGAAGGCCGAAGCGAAGCTGCATAAATTCGGACTTGATGACACTTGCTTGGCTCGCGTCATTGACGGAACCTAAATACATTCTAACCGCATGCGACTTGCCATAAACCAGCACTTTCTTGATACAGACCTATCGCCTTTTCGACACAGCTCGCGGTGCGGGTGTCATGCGGACTTACCATCGCCATCATTTGATTTTTTTCCCTCTATCGCTTGAGCATAATTTACGCCATTCCTTTTTCCTACGTTAAAACTGCGATTTTGTATAGAGCGATTCTACGGCGTCACACGGTCAACGCAGGTGGTTTTACCATTGATGACCACATTGGATGCTGCGCCCAATTCGATACGACAATTGCAATCTATGGAGTCCATCGGTCTGTCGACAAAGCATGAGTCTCGAAAGAGGGCTGTGCCCTCAAACGACGTGCCCTCCCTTTGGACTAATAGGCAATCCCTACGACTGGAAACTTCCAAGAAAGCATTAGGGGGGGGAGTCGAGCTTTGTAATAATAATGCATATGGGTCACATCCTTTGGTTGGCGCAGAGTGCATCTAAGTTTAGACATAGATTTTATGTGGTTCATGATTTTTTTCTTCGGTTTCAGGTGGTTTGGAGGATTATTTACACGGGGCTATGCATGGCGGTGGGTCACTGGGGGAAAAGGGGGTAGTTTGCGGTATTCAGGCACTAAAGGAGGTTACAGGCACTGGCATTGCTTTTCGGATCATCAATATCGATGATAATATTTTCTGTCGTTTCTCTGCACACACTCGGCTCGTTCGATCGTTCACATTCTTCCCTTTGTTGGACATATTTTGTTTTCTTCTAACCAAAGTTGTCTGTTGCGCATTTGTCTTGTTTCAAGGCATTTTTCCCGCATCTAGATTATGGCGCATTCGCGTTTGATTGCTTTATTTCTCGAAAAGAAGATGTGCTCCAGAGTCGCCCTCTCACGGAGCAGATCGACAGCGCCACGGCTTGGTTAGTCGATGTGGCATTGTCTGAGGCAGACAAAGACTTGCATCCTCTCCTTTGCCGCACAGAAACATGATTTTTTTTTTTTCAACGTGGGGATTCTTGAAAGATGGATTTGCCGTCTTCGAAACAGGCATCATTTTCTCATTTTGGCGCAGCTTCCTGCATATGTCGCCTGGCATTTGGACCATTGAGAGGTCCATGGTGTTTGCTGTTGTGTCATTTGTGTCATTTTTGAATTTGCCTTTTCTTTTGCATGTCCTTCTTCCTGCTATCTGCATTCCACATGTCATCTCATGCTATCGCATATATACCCAATAGTTTTTAGTTTCAGCATTGAATGTATTACTGCACCAAGTATCTCCATGTCTTATTTGTGTGCTCCTTTCTATTCGGCCCCCACAGCCCCTGTATGCAACTGCATGTGCGAAAAGGTACTCCCCTTTGCGTTGCACAGTTTATTGCATGTCATCAGATATTTCGGGCCAAATCCCAATTCCTCGGAATAATATCGTGGTGCTCGGTGAACCAATTGATGACTGGCTCTCGCTTCTTTTGATCTGCCAGCTTCAGCAGGTTAAGGTGCAACAATGCACTTGGAGATGTCTGTCCAGGGCTTTGCTCTACCCCCAATACTATATTTGAGAGCTTAACCATACATTGGCTTTTGAGATAACATGCTCAGCGGTCGTCACACCACAGCGGCTCTTTCCTTTACCCGGTCTTATTGATATGATAGCCTTACAGTCTTCTCTCATTCCATGAAATAGAGTTCTGGCTACGGATTCGGCTTCTGACCGAGAAGATGCGGCCTGTCGGATCTTTTTGACGGCGGAATGCGGATTCCAGCAGTCGAGTTTGAAATTCGCATCTTCTTTTCCCGAGGATGCGTAATCCAGTCGTACACTTACTAACTTCCTTCCCCTGCAGCAGCTAACGTTCCTCATTGCATGCTGCAGGGGAACGAAGCATACGCAGGGGGGAGGGACAAGACCTCACTCCTTATGCCGGATAGCATGATCGACCATCATTCTTGACCTAGTTAGCTCGGGTATCGAAAAACGAGCCCCTTGTCTAGCCTAGCACATGGGAAGATCGGAGCCTACTGCACACTACGCCGACTATTACTTGATTGCATACAACTATTGTGAATCTATAGGTATGCGCGGCAGGGACCGGAAATCTTTCACGTCGCACCTCCTGCTCAGAAAATCTGTAATCGCAATGGAAGAAATGGAGTAGTCAAGAATATTATCGCATTGTGGAATTCCAAGAGCTGCATTAATTAATGTTCTAGTCGGGGTATAACATCCGGCGTCTGGAATCAGATCCACACTTTTGAATCTTTCATCCGAAGTTCCAAACATTCTAGTGTTAAAATCTCCACCTGTTCGTCCCCGTAGATCTTCTTGTGTTGGGAAGGGGAACATGTGCATTTGCGCCTTTGAGCATTGAATGCCAAGGTTTCGCATCTCTTTTCGGTCCCAAGGTGGATTTCAAATCTTGTTTCAGAGATCTGGGGACTGGTTTCAGATATGATTATGTGTGATCTGCTGATGGGTCGAGTTATGAGATGAGTCATACAGAGTATATAATAGTTAGTTAGTCGGAGTAATCCGTGGGGTTAGTTAGTTATCTGCAATCAGTTACCTAGTTAGTTAGTTATCGCAACACTAAATCGATAGCCCGGCAATTCTACATCCGACTCTAACTACATGTTCCTTGAAGAAAGAAAGAAATACATCCTCCATTGAAAAATTCCCATTCTCCCTTATACGCACACGTAAACCAAACCCACCATGTCCCCGAACCCACCATTATCCATCATCGTCCTCGGCGGCGGCGTGACGGGTCTAACGACGGCATCGGAATTCCTCCACCACTACCCCTCTGCCACCATCACCATCGTAGCAAAGTACCTTCCGGGCGACGTCTCGTTCACAGAATACTGCTCCCCGCAAGCAGGCGCCAATTGGGCGAGTTTCGAGGACGAACTCGGTCGATATGCGACATATGATCGTGTTGCGTTCGAGCGGTTCCTCCGCATTGCGGACGAGGAGCCCGAGAGTGGCGTGAAGAGGTTTCCGATGAGATTGGTGTATGATGAGGACAAGAGCAAGGTGAAGAAGAAGTGGTATGCGGATTTGGTGGGTGGGGTGAAGGATGTGGTGGAGGGAGAGAAGCTTCCTGAGGGTGCGAAGTCGGCGGTTGATTTGGTGACGTTTATGATTAATCCGGCGGTTTATTTGGTTTGGTGAGTTGTTTTATTCTATTCTATTTTATTCTATTGTTGCTGTTCTGTTCTGTTCGTGGGTTTCGGGAGTATACGATTTTGGAATATATAAAAATCGCTAACCAAGAAAAAACCCAGGCTCCAAACACGTCTACGCAAAGCAGGCACCAAGTTCATCAAGCGAGAATACGATCACATCGACCAAGTATTCGAAGACTTCCCTGACGCTACGGCCGTCTTCAACTGCACAGGTCTGGGAGCTCGAAAACTCGGTGGCGTAGAGGACAAGAATGTCTACCCTGCTAAAGTATTAAAATTGAAACCCTCCTTGATAATACAATCAACCAGACCAATTAATTAATTCTAATCCATCATCATGCCAGGGCCAAACTCTCCTAATCGCGGAACCGAAAACCCCCATCGAGAAAATGTACATCTGGGACAGTTCCAAATTCGGCAACAACGAATTCTCCCACGTCTTCCCGCGTCCGCTGGGCGGAGGGATCATTATCGGTGGCGTCAAGCTAGACAACCACTGGGACGATAAGCCGGATATGGCTCGTGCAGAGAGGATCAAGCATCGAGCTTGTGAACTGTGTCCGGAGTTGGGCAGGCCCGAGGAATTGAAGGTTATTAGTCATAATGTTGGGTTGAGACGTAAGATCACATATATTTGTGCTTTCTGAGTTGGGTTGGGGAGTTTGCAAACTGATTGATGTTGGATCTAGCGGCGAGAAAGGGCGGTGCGCGTGTCGAGGCTGAGGGGAGGAAGGGTAAGTTGCTGATACATAATTATGGAGCGGGAGGTGCAGGGTATCAGTCTTCTTGGTGAGTGTCTCCTTTTCAGGTCTGATGCAGAACTGACGGTATAACTAGGGGAACTGCTGCTCATGCAGTGGAACTTTTCTCGCAGAAGTACTCGTCTAGACAGTCGAAACTGTGAGCTTGTGAAGGTGTTTAGGGCTTTCACCATAATGATTGCGGCTCGAAACAGAGTTGTTGTCCTGGAGAAAGATGGATATGACTGCTATGATTCAAGAAACTGAAGGCGTATATATATTGATTGAACGACATATCTTCAGATATACAAAGAAAGGACATATACCCGGCAGATCCTGTTGGAACCTGACCGCATCTGATCTCTCATACGATATAGAGCTGGTTGGATCGAATCGAGCGAGTCCTGTTCTGCTATCTGAAATAGAACCATTCATAAAGCCCATCTGGAGTGAAAAATAAATTCGACTTGTCAGTCGACTAGATTGTCTTGTTTCTGAGCAGATATCTTGAAAGCTATGACAACAGGAACCAGACTCAAGGGATCAACAAGCTGGAAAAGGCGAAGGATGTCGATGGGGAAGCAGTACAATCACCAATGCATTTGCAATTCATCATGTAGCCTGAAGAGAGAACAGCAGTGACAACGCCTTTTATCAATGTAAAACTACAAGAGAGTCGTCGCTGATCATCAAATTCCACATAATAAAGGGGGATGTGGAGGGAAGTATGCACAAAGGACAAACAACTGGTTCGTGAAGGGGGTACTAGTATGCATCGCTTAAATTTGATCTGTAGATTAAGTTAGTGAGCATTCCTCCAAAGTAGGGATAAGAATGCGGTGGCATATCCGCCCGTGGGGAGGGTGACAGCATCCGAGGGACAACATACTCAACGTCATACTCATGCTGACATCCGTATTTTCAACCATGTCGGTAAACTCTTCGAAACTGATCCTGCCGTCCTTGTCCTTGTCCGCCTCCATGATGGTCTTGTCGACGATCTGCTGGAGTTGAACATCCTTCAAGTTGCTGCCAACCATCATCTTCAGGACGATAAACAGCTCTCCGTTTGAGATATATCCGTCGCGATCGATGTCGTAGACCTTAAAGGCGAAGCGTAGCTTCTCTTCTTTGTTGCCCTTGGAGCTGAAAGCTGACAGACCCGACACGAATTCTTGGAAGTCAACGTCGCCGCCACCGTCTTCATCGAAGATTGCGATCATTCTGAATTTGAGCAAAATAGTTCGTAAGTATCTGATCGGTGGAGTATCTATGCTGAGATATTGGAATACGAGTATACCTGGTCGCAAGTGGGTTGGACGAGACTTGAGGAAGCGACAGGAACTCTTCCCGTTCAATAGTACCGGAGTTGTCCTGCAAATCGTCAGTTCATCAGGCCATCTCCAACCCTGTCCCAGAAGAATATACCTTGTCTAGCTTCATAAACCGCTTTCGCAGACGGTCAACTTCGTCTCTGTCGACTGTGGCGTGTCAGTGAAACTGGACTGAAACCAGCACGATTGGAGAGCAATATCTAGGACAGTAAGAAAAAAAGGAAGCGTACAATTTGAACCGGATACGATGTTGTCGAGAACCTGAGAAGCACCGACCGACCCTCGTCTCCGCCGCGCATCGTAGATGGCCGCATTGTTCGGTTCGCTGGGTGAATCCATGATTGCAAACATAGGTTGAGATAAGAGTTAAGGAAAGAGAGATACTAGTGGCACATCCAAAGAAAGACTCTTAAGTAGCAACCAACGGTGTCTCCACGCAAACAGACAAGGTCTGGGCGTTGATGTTGCGGAGAAAGGGCGGAGGCGGGAGCGACTTCACAAACAGCTGGAGAGGTCAGGAATGCCAAGTCCAGGAATTTGATATTGGCCGGCCCCGCACTAACCCGTAACGGGAAGGCAAGCGAGCCCCTGAGGCCGTGCGCTCATCCAAAACAGGCCACGCCTTAGTGACATCGCAACGTCAACTCACCAAACCGCCCTGTCGCCACGAGATTACAGCCGTCAATATCCCCCACTCCACGTCCGGATTTCATCAAGAAAATACGACTACGCGATCTCTCATGAGCAGAGCTTTCGTTTGATACCAATATTTGGGCATTTATCCCATGGTCCTTGGCCTACTCGCGCCCCTAAATTCGTATGACTAGGTACGGGGGAATGGGGAGGACGCGCCCGAAGAAGCTCACTCCCAAGGCCTCTATTCCCATCGTAAGGGAAGATGAGATCGACCTTGTCGACGATGAAGTCCAGAGCTCTCTTCAACAGATTGAAACCGGTGTTGAGAAGGCAGAGGAGTCGGTGAGTCTCATCCCCGTCTAATTTTAGTCCATGCCTGCACGAGGTCACGTGATATTATCCCAACCTCATCTCAAAGATAAAAATTTTCATGTATACCAAAATGGCCACAAAACCATGTCGCTGACTGCGGAAATGAATAGGAAATCCATCTGCAAGCTGCGATAAATGCTGCTGCACTGGGAAAGGTCAATGAGGCGCATATCCCTACCCCAGAGACTATCCTCAGTTCGATCCGATATGACGAACTCTACCCCCCTACCTTCTCGCAACCTGCGACGTACATCCGCTTCTCCTCGACCGTCGAGGATTGTTGCGGATGTCCGTATAATATGGTTGAGGAAGATGACGAGTTCTTGAAGAACCTCAACCAGAGGCTAGGTCCTAACAATCAATGTACAGAGGATCAGTTCGAAGAAGTCATGAACTTCTTCGAAGAGACGGCGCAAACTAAGCAGCCGTTTGCTGCCGTCGATAATCCTCCCGTGCTACCGTACTCAGAGATGGAAGACTCGTTTGACGCAGCCGTAGAAGATAGCGTAAGGCGATTTGCGAAAGACATCTATGAGCACTGGAGGGCAAGGAGGATCCAGGCTGGCAACAGGCCATTGCTGCCGACGCTCAAAGTGAGTAACTCGCTAGATAAATCTTTGCAGAAAATAATGCTCACCATTCGCAGTTCGAGACCGGTCAGGATACGGACGATTCCGACCCATACGTGTGTTTCCGTAGACGCGAGGTCCGCCAGATTCGCAAGACTCGCGGTAGAGATGCACAGAGCGCCGAGAAACTGAGGAGACTCAGGAAGGAGCTCGAAGATGCCCGGCAAATGGTTGCTATGGTGCGGCAACGTGAGTTGGCCCGGAAAGAAATGCTTGCCATCGAGAGACAGATCTTCGTGCAGCGGTCAGAGGTCAAGGAGATGAAGAGGAAACTCGGCATCAAGGACGATGACGAGGACCTCATCAACCAGAAGGTAGGAGGACATCTAGCTGTCATTGCAGACGCAATCGCTAACGCCAAACAGCCGAAGAAGAAACCAGTGGATGTACCCACTCTTCAGCGGCCAGTTCCTACCCAGCTCCGCGTTCCGCAAAGGCCTGGTGCACAAGCTGCAGAAGACTTGCAGCTACTCGAAGATGTGCAAGCAGAGAAGGAGAACGAGATTCTGCGTGATATCAAGCAGAATCTGGCTAAACATATCAAATGGAACGAAGGATACGTGGACTGGACGAGAGCGCCGCTCTCGCCGTCTCCAGAGAGGACCTTCGAAGCAGGTTTCCGTCCGGCGATTACCACTCAATTGCCGACGCCGCCGTCTTCGGAGTCCTCCGAAGACATTCATATGAATGACTCACCCATGGTAGACCATGGGTTGGTCTATCTCAATAAATTCGCTCCTCATGCCATGGATATGGATGAGGACACCAGCCGGATACCCTCCTTTAGGAGGCGTATTGGACGCGGTGGTCGGTTGATGATTGACCGTCGAAATCTCGCTTCTCGCTGTAGAGTGGAAATGGATCCACTAATAGCCGATCGATTCAAGTATGACCAGGATGATTCAGACGAAGAACCCGTCTATGAAGCGGATAAGTATGACATTCAAATCATGCAACATCGAGCGATCATGGCGGCAAAAGCACGCGATCAAGTTGCGGCAGCGGCCCAGGCACATGCGCAGGCGCAGGCGGCACAGGCTCAAGCGCAGCGACGATTGCAGGCCGATCAGGTTGCGGCCAACAACCATGGGCCACCTGGCGTGGGACACACAATGGGTTCGAATCCTGGACCTGGAGCGGTTACCGCCAGTCCGGCAGCATGAACCATCCTTGTTCCTTTTTATGGCTCCTCTCGTGCATTTGGCGGGCGTTTTTATCTTTTCCACATATCCCATCTCGCGTGTATTCGCTGTATTCGCGAGCTCTGCCGTCCAACACGGCTGGAGTCCGTGGCCCCCCCTTTTTTATCCTCTCACCTTCTTCCCTGACTTCTCCCTTCAGATCCGGCTCATCCTGAAAAGCCCTGAAGCATCGGAGCCAGGTTAATGTTGCGTTATTTATCATGACATGACTGGAACCTTTTGAATGTCTGTACATAGTCCGTCCCCCTTCAAAGCGGTCCATCGAGACCCATGTATGAATACCGAGCAATGAAGTCAGCAAATCAAGATTAATTAATCCAAAAAGCCACAATAACCTTTCTCTTCAAAATAATTCGCACTTTTAGATATTAGTAGCAGTCACCCCGTTAGTTCTGGAACTTCAGGTCCTCTGGGATTTCGCTTGTCTCGAGTGTTCCGGGCTGTTATCGGCGGTGCGTTTCACGGATGAGCCCCCCTGGCCAGCGTTGTTCCCGATGAAGTCGGAAAACATAGCCGACAGTCGCTGCAAGATCTCTTTCTCTCCCAGTCTGACCTCAAGGGCCATCTTTTGGCGGCGAAACGAACCTTGTAGTGGGCCTGACATCTCAGCCTGCTTCACTCTCGCAAGGATCTCCAGATCCTGTCCAAGTGTCGTGGCATATTGGGATTGCCTCTTCTGCACAGCCCTTTGCAGAAGAGTGGCTTCCTGGAGATTCAGCACAGGCTTTGGCGGCTTGTTCTTGGATTGGTGTTGAGCCAACTGCTCTGGAGTAAGAGTCAATGTCTTTGCCAGTGCCAAGAGTTCGTCCGGGAGTATGTCTGTCAATGAGTCCTCAGCAGATGGCCTGGGAACGATGTACCCATCATCGAGGAGCCCCAGATCTTCCAATAGCTTAAGCTGTGCGCGAGTAAGTATAGAGTAGATAATTAGAATAGTAGTCAACATACCTGGGGCTGCACCTCGGGATCTGCATTGGCGAGCCCGGCGACACTGCAGATGACATCTAGCGGCAATTCAACCACGTCGTAAGGCGCGTAGTTATCCGTAACATAGCCGTATCTTCTTAGTAGATCCGATCTAGGGATCTGTCCGTAATCGTTGAAGATCTCTTCGCCTTGGCGGATGGGCTTGATCGCTTTCATAACAAGGAAGCCTTCGTCTTGGAAGAGCCGCGCCTAGCGAAATAAATATCAACGAATGTGGTCTTGAGTACAGATACGTGGTAATACATACGTTGTTTCTATCCGCATCCGCGTTGAGGAGGTCGGCCAGAGGGACCATGCCTTTAGGTAGCTCATCCTCCTCGTCGGTGACATACCCATCTTCACCATCCTCTTCCTCATCGTCAGGCTTTTCAATGTCAAACGCGTAGGCCATAATGAGCGATCCCATCATGTGTGCGAGATCCAAGATAGCTCGTTCGCCCTGTGCGCCCTCGTAGGATGACAGGCCGCCGACTGGAGGGAAGAGAGTGGGGTTGGCGCGTACGATAGGGGCGACCATCTCGAGAATCGACTGCTCTGCACCCTGCTTTCCAATTTTATCGACGATGGCGCTGGCTTGAAGCTCAGAAAGCTCAGACTCGGACCAGAACATCAGGGTATCGAATTTGGTGGGTAATACTCTGAAGTAAGCGGACCAGACCGACCTCTCACCCAAGAGGTACTCGTAGATCATCACCAACATTAGAGACAGCCATGGCCCTAGACTCTCAAATTCTTCCTTCTGCTGAGGTAGATGGTCCTTTAATCTGGAATTCTGGATGGTGAGAACAATATCACGGGGGATAGCAAATAATTCCTCGCCATCTGAGACGTCGACTCGGGCGACTGACACAACCGCAGGTCAGATCTCGATTGGAAAATTTCACAGAGAAGACAAAAAAAAATCACCAAAAAAGAGACATTGAAAGACATACCAACTCCTCTCCCAGCACCCTGGCCTCTCAAATCAGTGATCTGAATTTTTGGACTGATTCTAACGCCGGGCTGCTGGGACAGCCAAGCAATAAACTCATCCGACTGCTGATGAAAGTTGTCGGCATCGGGAAAATGGACGATACTGGGCATGGTGCAAATTAAAAAGCAAAATGAGCGGACCACGAGGATAGGCCTATCCCAGACACCTGTCTCCGTGAAAAATAGAAGCACCAGAACTTCGCTGGGGGGCTGGAGGGAAAAATGAACGATGGGTGTTTGGGAGGTGTGAAGGAGTTGGTGTGGACCACATATAGATTAGTCCGTGCTCCGTCGGATAAATCTTCACGGATCTGCCGCTCAGTGACTGGAAACCACCAATCGATAACGCTGTAGATAGAAGATCCGTGAAAAGAAATCATTCTGGTGGTTTTTGGATGCAATATCCCTTCACAACGGGCTGTTCCAGACCTATGAGAAATCTGTGAGCTTCTGCTTCTGTCCATGAACGGAGTCTGACTATACCATGATTGCCATCGGCCTGGAGGGCTCGGCCAACAAGCTGGGCGTAGGCCTCATCCTGCATCCTGATAACGGCAGCCCCGCGCAGGTGCTCTCGAATATCCGTCACACGTACGTTTCCCCTCCCGGAGAGGGCTTTCTACCAAAGGATACCGCTCGACACCACCGATCGTGGGTGGTGAGACTCGTGAAGCAAGCTGTTAAGGAGGCTGGGGTGAGCATCGACGATGTCGATTGCATTTGCTACACCAAAGGGCCGGGCATGGGTGCCCCGCTTCAGAGTGTCGCCGTGGCGGCGAGAATGCTCAGCCTGCTGTGGGGGAAGGAATTGGTCGGGGTGAACCACTGTGTTGGCCGTACGTATACCCCAGTTAGCTGCTTTAGGGTCGATTGTTTGGTGTTATTTTCTTTTTTCTCGATCTATATACATATCATTATCTTCAATATTGCCACTATACAATGGATGATCTAACGATTGGCTAGACATCGAGATGGGTCGGCTCATCACCGGTGCTCCAAACCCAATTGTCCTCTATGTCTCTGGTGGCAACACGCAGGTGATTGCCTACAGTTCCCAGCGCTACCGGATCTTCGGGGAGACACTCGATATCGCCGTGGGCAACTGCCTGGACCGGTTCGCACGCACATTACACATCTCCAACGACCCTGCGCCAGGGTATAACATCGAGCAGCTAGCTAAGAAGGGTAAGCGCCTTGTGGATCTACCGTACACTGTGAAGGGCATGGACTGCTCGTTCTCTGGCATACTGGCTGCCGTCGACGCATTGGCCGCAACTTGGGGACTCGCTGGAGCGGAGAAGGAGGATCAGGAAATTCCTGCTCTGGATGCTGAAGGAAACCCGCTCCCGACTCGTGCGGATCTCTGCTTCTCCCTCCAGGAAACCATCTTCGCAATGCTCGTCGAAATCACGGAGCGTGCCATGGCCCACGTGGGATCGAAAGAAGTCCTCATTGTCGGTGGTGTCGGCTCCAACGAGCGTCTACAGGAGATGATGGGCATCATGGCCCGAGACCGCGGTGGCAGCGTCTATGCCACCGATGAACGATTCTGCATCGATAACGGTATCATGATCGCACAAGCCGGCCTGCTGGCATATGAGACGGGCTTCCGCACGCCCCTCGAAGACTCGACATGCACGCAGAGATTCCGGACTGATGATGTGTTTGTGAAGTGGAGAGATTGAGTTCCCATTCTTCTCTCGTCTTTCTCTGTCCATTACGATACTGCTGTTTGAGGGTCTATTTGGCGTAATTCTACCCGCCTAAAAGCTTATGATATCTTACGTTCTGGTCGGCGAGGGTGTGAGTTCGGTATTTTCCTTCAGATAGATAAATTCTAAGATAAAGAAAGATTTCAAAAAGAAAAAAAAATTAAGAAAATCCCCAATGTTCGTAGACATCGATCGCTTTTGCTAAACTCAAAGACTAGGCAGGCACTGAATACTTTCAGGCCAACTGGAGGTTACTATTAACTAACCCCAATCTACGGATCATGGGACATAAATATCCTACGGTAATTATTCTTAATAATTTGAATAAAATAATAGTACGTTGAATCTATCTCGTTCCTTTTTAGGATCATATTAAGTAATCTCTTTGTTCATATCGAGGCTATTCTGACATAATAAACACAATCCATCTCACCGACAACAATTGTCGGTCCGAACTTGGGAGGTTATGCTGCGATCATACATGAAACCCAAGCGTCCTGATCTTTTCCCTAGCATGATCAAGTCGGCCAAGAGCAGCTTTGTTGGAGGGGCTCTCGATCGACTGGACCGGTAGAAATATAAAAAACTAAAGACACAAAGACATCTGAGAAGAATGCAATATTCTGTGTTGCATGAAGTTCATCGCTAATCATACTAGCCCGTGATATCCCCAGTGGGTTTGTACAATATCGTGGTCACATACTGCAAGAAGTGTGTAAGCGGAGATCATGGCGCAAATACGAATTTTCATGAATCTTTTGTGATGAATCTCACCTTTCGTTTGTATCTGGTCGTGACACTGGTGGCCAGCACACCGTTCTTGATGCTACTGGTCGCCAAGTGATTCAAGACAGTGTGATTCGGATAGTTCAAGACACTGTTATCGTCCTTCATGGGTGTCGTACCGTTCAGGATCGACTTGCCCAGGAACAACGGCAGAACCGGCGGTGTGGGTGCATCTGAGATGACATTCGCTGCTTGTTGATATGCAGGACTGTCCTCGTCTTGGTCAATATCGGCTAGAAACTTGGGAATAATATCACGGAAATCTCCAGGAGGGATCTCCTCTTCTGGCTCTTCCTTCTCCGCTTCGTCCTCGACAGCCTCGCCCGCCGGGCCAGCACCGATGATCTCGGGAAGGGCCTGTGGTGGATGCACACCCGGTGGAATAGCAGACTTATTTGTCCGGTCGCTTTCCCGGCGTGACCGCTGGATCTCGTCTGCACTGACCTCGATGTAGTTGACGAGATGGTTGGTAAAATCCACAGCGGTCGGGAGGTCATCCGAAGCTCGCATATCGCCATCAACAATAAACTTGAGATGATGGGTACCGGGACGAAGACTCAGGGTTGTCGAGAGCACTCCTGGTTCACTCTCACTGTATGATACATCGTCAGTTAGTATCTGATCACTTGAATTCTTGGACAGACTTAAATCTCTCAAACATAGTAAAACAATGCCATCCTCGAGCAGGGGGTTGTGCCACTGGGACATGGAGAATTCCATTCGTTGTGCAAATGCGATGTAGGATGGGTTGATGCATACTTCCTGTGTAGCCGGAACTTTTTCTCCCAGTTTACAAATGTTCCTGTCACATATACCTTCTCTCCAGTCCCGCGCCATTCGATGTTTGTCGGAACGGCCTTGCCCACTCCGTTTAACGAATATGATTGCTCATCGTCAATGACCTCGTCCTCATCCACGGCAGAGCCCCTATACGTCGTTCTCTGGCGAGTTAACGTGTCGTCTAATGTGTCCCACGGCACAGATTCGATCTGAGGATCAGCAGGTGCTATGACCGGTGACCCTGGAGTGGCTGTGGCATCGCCAATAGGTAGAGGGAGGCGAGGTGGACGTTGAAGATGCGCAGACGCGCCATAGTACGTATTCAATGGTGGCCCAGAGGGAGCTACGACGTCCCGTCTCGCGGCGGGTCGCGAGGGAACCTGCACCGGGTCGGAAGGATCCTGCTTGGGCAGGCTCCCATGACGTTGTCTTCTCCTAGAATCCGACCTGTCGAATCTCCCAGCATCATCAGTGATGTTGCGAGATTGCAGCCGTTGCTGTACGGGAGCTTGAGTGTTGGGTGCCGGCTGTCCAGTTGCGCTATCCGTGGAGGGCGAGGGATCTGCCGCAGATGCCTTCAGGCCATGATTTGACACCCGTCGATGTACCCGTCTGTCATTCCCAGGCACAGTCAGGTTCTGAGCACCAGAACCAGCGGAGACACTCGTTGACGGGGTCTTCGAAGGATTGTTGCCCATCTTTAGCGGGGAAGCTGAGGACACGGGACAAGGCGGGGAATAGAATCCGGGGCAGGTCGCGATGCCAGCATCAGAGCGCCGGCCACGGGAGCCAGGGGAGGAGGTAGGGGGTGGATGGCGAAAGAACAGCGCCGTATCTCAACGGATTGACAGCGATCATCCAAGGTCCCTGAATCGTGAAAGCTCAACGCGATGACGATGTCGATGTCAACGTCGACGTCGAAGTTCAGACCAAGAATGTCCATTTAGGGCTTAGGGCTGCCGGCGGGGTCTGCGGAGGATGAACTTCCGCTCTTCTTGGCCGAGATGAACATCCCCAGTCGCAATCCAGGAACATCGCCCAAAAATGTGGTTTAAGTTGGTCTAATGTTAAGCTGGGGTTCTCTCCACTTTCATCGAAACTACCCTACTGATGCCAAAGTAGAGCTTGCGCGAGAGTAACTGGATTTGGGAGCCGTCATCGAGTTGATCTACAAGCACCATTCAGAGGACATGCTCTCGTCATCTAGCTAGGACACCCGGAAACATCTCGGGGTTTTATTTATTCTTTCATCTTGATATGATGGATTGGATTAAGGTCATCTTGGATATTCTCTTCTACATCATTTATCCTGTTGTCTGGCTGATTCAGGGGCTGTTGTCTGTTCTTGGAGCACTCCTCACGCCATTCTTGCACTTCGGGAACTATGCGATCTACTTATGCCTTCTGCCATTTCGAGTTTTGGCTAAGCTCGAGGTAAGCGACCATCTTTTCCCTTCTTCTGTATCTAACCATCATCCCGGGTCTCTTTACCTTCTGCGCACAATCTTGTTCTGTTGACCCGTGATGTTGTCCATGATCGAAGAGCTTATTTTCCTATAGTCTCTCTACATATTCTTCAGTGTCGCTTCACTGGTTGGTATCACTACTGGCTTGGTTCTGCATTTGGCATCCAGACTGGTGGTGCGAGTCCTGCACTTGTCGCAGGAGCCGAATCACCTGCCTCGTCGGTATTCAAGACCATCGAAAGATCACCTGGATCCGATAAGTTCTGGACTGCGGAAAGAAAACGTGCCATATAAAGAAGAGGATATATGGTCATCTGGTTACCCAGAATTCGGAGAACCTTCGAGCTCCACTGCAAGTGCAAAGATCTCCGGTAACTATTATCCGGGATGGACCAGGGCTACACGAGGGCGGCCGGATCGTGGACTCTTTTCTACCACTATTCTTGAGGAAGATGATGACTACTTGGATACCGATGATTTCTAACTTCTTTATTGCTGGAGAATGCCTCGTCATCTGAGCTAATAATGGTCATTTCGAAAGTACATCTATCATCTTTATCGGCCCCTTGATTGCTCGATCTTTGAGAAGTTCGATCAAACATTTCATTAATCAGATTAAGACGTGGTTCTAACGTATGAAATATTCTTGGAATAGTTAATCATGCTGTCATACTGGATGAGCTCATTTTGGAAGAGGGCTGCACAGGTTTCACATGGCACCAGCGTTTATGGATGTGGGTTGCAGGAGAGCTTTACTTTCCTCATCGTGTTAGAAACCAAATTGAAAAAAGGCTATCAATGGCATTCTGCCGGAAGAGCACAGCATATCCTACTTTGATCCAACCCAAGCATCGACATCTAACCTCCGCAAAAGATCCCTTTTCTCTACGGTCGCTATATGATCATGTAGGGTTCTTGTTGAGATACACAGCGGACATGACATCAAATAGACGATCTGGCATGATAGTTGGCCCAGAAGCTTACATCCCAAAATGCTTTCCCCTCTCACGACAGGTTAACCCATCAGCCTCCGCTACGGTCCACGGGCCCTCAAGCCTAAATCCTATGGTGGAGTCTAGTGCGACGGTAGCTTCTCCTACGATCATATTTCCCCCAAAGACTTCCCAGACAGGTTACGATGGGCAAGGTGTGCACATCCAACTTCGTCGTCCATGGGGCGGAATTCCAGGGTTCAGTCTCGCTACGGTTATGATACTTCAGAGGATGAGGGGGAGCTGTTTGGGGGTGCGATCTTTGGCACTTCTCTGAGTGACGAGCTCAGGGGTAATTTCACTGGATTATTATTGTCGCGATAAGTGACCAGCTCGTGGTCCGTTTTACCAATTGTGATTCGTAGGCTATTAGGGCGCCTTCAACCGGGCGGTAATTGCAACGTCGTCTAGAGATAGAGAAAGACTACTGATCTCTCTCGATCTGCGACATCCCCAAGGCGGGTGGCGCTTCAGTTTCCCGATGTTCTGTAATTCTTCCATAGGGACGATGTTCGCTATGATCCTTGAAGCTTTACTGACCCCTGCTTGTCGAAGTCAGATCAAGCATTGTGGAGTAACCGGTTCAAGAAAAAAAATTTGGCAGCTTCAGGGCTGCAGCCCATCCAATGCTAACGTCTTAAGTGCCATTCGTGGTCGTCGAACCGCCGGCGAGCTCCATCGCCCCAGCTTTATCCAAGGGTCATCAATCTCCTGGAGTGGAGACCTTTTAACACGTCTATCTGTCACAGTCAGACGGGACGTCCCGATCGTTGGAGGCGATGCACACCGGACGTGAATCTGGAAGCCGTTGGCTTTCTTCTGATCCGGCCGTCATCATCCTTTCTTCATAACTTTGACACAACCGTGGAACAGACATCCGCTGCTTCCAACGTTGCTGTGCCCCTTCACGGAACGTCGCCAATTGTTTAGCCCTCTCTCCAGCCCTTGGAGGAAATCGTCACAGGACTATTCAGCAGCAGGTATACTAGATCTGGCGGAAGTCTTCATGACCTGCGTCGGCCACATTTCAGCCCCTTGAAGAAGTGGTGGTAGCTGAAAGGATCCGACGAGTTTCAGACTTGTGGAATGCCAACTGACCGTGTGATTTACCTACGAAAAGCCTCAGTCTAATAGCTGCCCTTCCTCCTTCTCCTTCGCGGACAAAGCCACTTGTCAAGATGATGGCGCGACTGCCTACGCGACTGCGAACCCTTGTTGTCGCACTTATCCTGGCATCTATATTCTCCTGGTTCCTTACCCGTTACCGTCACCTATCAAACGTGAACGAGGCGAAATGGTCACAGCTGCCCGGTCAGGAAGGATCTGCACCGTCGGAAGGACACGAAATCAAAGATGAAATCACAGATGAAATCAAAGACAAAACCAAAGACAAAGCCAAAGACCAAATCAAACATGAAGCCGAACATGAAGTCGAACGCAGCACTAGGGGGCACATACGGTTCTGGCGGGAGTTCCAGGCGCTGTTGATGAAGTATGCGCCTGACTGCGACTCTCCGCACAAGCTAGGAACCGCACCTGGAGTACGATATGATGCGAAGAATCCGGGCGAACGACCAGAACTCGTGGAGATGCTGGTGGACGATGTGATCAAGATGAGGACCGCCCATACCAACTTCGTCAACACCATCAAGCATGATGCGCCCAAGCTACACTATAAACCGGGAACGAAGGGTCTGGTCTCGACCGCTGGAGGATCATACTTGCCGGTTCTGGTCATCTCTCTGCGCATGCTGCGGAAGACCGGGTCGAACCTGCCTATGGAGGTTTTCCTTGCCGATAAGAGTGAGCAGGAAGAGTACGTCTGCGACGTGGTGCTTCCGTCGTTGAACGCGAAATGTGTGATATTATCAGAGATTCTGGGTGCATCACCTGAGGATGTGGATATCGAGAAGTACCAATTCAAGCCTTTCGCCATGCTCTTCTCATCCTTCGAGGAGATCTTGTTCTTGGACGCAGATGCCTTCCCGCTTGACAAACCCGAGGTACTCTTCGACAACGAGCCCTTCCAGTCGAAACACCTGGTCACCTGGCCCGACTTCTGGGCTTCCTCCGCCTCTCCTTTATACTACGCCATCGCGTCTCAGGCCATCGCACCCATGGATATTCGCCAGTCTACGGAGTCCGGCGAGGTGCTGCTGTCGAAGAGGACGCATTCACATACACTTCTACTCTGTACATATTACAATTACTGGGGGCCATCACACTTCTACTCGTTGCTGTCTCAAGGCGCACCCGGTGAAGGTGACAAGGAAACTTTCCTGGCCGCGGCTACCGCAATGGGTGAGCCTTTTTACCAGGTCAGCGAACCTATCCGGGCCATCGGACACCCCACTGAGGGTGGATTGGCTGGTTCTGCTATGGTCCAGTTCAATCCTCTCGAGGACTACCAGTTGACTCAGAAAGGAGAGTGGCGCGTCAACGGTTCCACCGCATCTTCTCCCAAGCCGTTCTTCATCCACGCAAATTTCCCCAAATTCAACCCAGCTACTGTATTCGACAAGCAGGTGGTGAACCCTGCCTATGACGATGATGGCAATTACTCGCGCGCTTGGACCATGCCAGAGGACACGATCAGGGACCTTGGATATGATGTGGAGAAGGAATTCTGGAGGGAGATCATGTGGACCGGATGCGAACTCGAGCATCGGTTCCGAAGCTGGAGGAACGAGAAGGGAGTCTGTTCTGACGTGAAGCAGTACTGGAATGCAATTTACGCGGATGAGAAAGACTCGGCGGCATGAGGAAGAAGAGACAATGTCTCGAAACATACGCGGCAACTATATCTTGCGTCTAGGAAAGCGGACAGTGCCTGTGATATCCTAGCATTCGAGCACTCGAAGCCGTTGACAGTCCCTCGACAGAGGAATCACGCCCGCTTCCCATGCGAAACCGCGATGACTCTCGTCTGCAACTGCAATGGGTTTTGTCAAGACCTGCATCAGACTTGCACCGCTTGATGTCGGTCGATTTGGCTATCCTTTGATTCCTGGCATTTGGGAGACATAGTTTCAAGAGTCCGATGTCAGGAGAGCGCAATTCTCGCTAATCGCCTAGACCGGACCCAGCAAGCTCTGGCTTCAGTCAGAGACTATGTTCAGAAAAGCCAAAGTTCAACGATGGTTCACTGCTACCGTCCAGGCCCGAAACCTATCGCAATACCTCGACCGGGTGCCCTTATAGTACCTCTTTCTAGAGGCACGTGTTTACTATATCATTCTGAACGTTATTATCCTTCTAACCAGCATTTTGCCCTAGAAGCATATTATGGCCTATATACCCCCTGTTCTGACTTACGATTGTATTATTATTGTTGACTACTCGAACAAATGTTTCAGTTCATGTTACCTGTCATGATACCTTGGAAGCCGGTATGGTGTCTCTCTGGCGGATGAGCAATTTCGCGGCCTTTTTTTTGAGGTTAGATACATTGTTGTCCACTTTAACAGGGGTGCATTGTCATTTCTAGGTGTTAGAATTTTATGTACAGTGTATATAAATCAACCTGGATTACCATGTCTCTTCCTTTCAATATCCTTGACTTCTTTCTGGCTCTGGTAGTCACATTGCTTTTTATCTATTGGGAGTTATCTTAGTGTACAATACATGGTGTTTTACATATATATGTTCTACAAAACATACGCTCTTTTTCTTCCCTGAGGCAGATCTTAGCTAAGATCTTAATCCCTCCGCCTTGCGAACCGCATTCTCAAACATTTCTCTCGTTCTCACCCGACTGCCCAATCTCGCACAGAGCAAGAACGCCCCGCTCAGTTTCCGATGCAGACTGTACGTCTCCTCCGGCGGAGGCGTCAACCGCTCACGGATCATGACGGGGATCAAGGCGCGCACGCGTTCCGTGATGGTCTGGTTACTGAAGTCGTAGACTTCCGGCGAGGAGGCCATGAACGGTTCCGCGATGGTGAGGATCGACGTGACGTGAGCGTCGACCATGGCGGGGGACTCGTAGCCGGTGAGATAGCCGAGTTGGATGGAGAGGTCGCGACAGGCGTCCCTGTCGTTGCGGGAGGCGGCGACGAGGGTGCGGACGTAGGTGTTGATGAAGTCGACGGGGTATTCGCGCGAGGCGCCAAAGTCGAGGAGTTCGAGACGGTTGGTTCTGGCGTTGTAGAGGAAGTTGGTCCAGTTGGGGTCGGTTTGCATGTAGTGGAATTCGGTGATTTCCCGCAGAGACAAGCGGAGGATCTGGGTACCGATCCAGTCGCGCTGTTCTTGGGTGAAGTTCTGGATTCTGGTCACGGCGATACCGTCCAGGCGTTCCATCGTCAGGACTTGCTTGCCGGATGCTTCGGGGATGATTTCAGGGACAACGAAGACGGAGGACTCGTCGCGGAGGAATTCCCTGAATCGGTTTCCGGCTTCGGCTTCGCGGATGTAGTCGCATTCCCAGGCTAGTTCGGTACGGGCGTTCGCGATTGTCTTGTCGAGGTAGAGGCCCTTTGGTAGTAGGCGTGATGCGGTGAGGAGGATAGAGAGGTTGTTGAGGTCGGAGTCGATGGAGTCTGCCACTCCAGGGTATTGGATCTTGACGGCCACTCGCTTTCCGTTCTTCAGAACTGCTCCGTGGACCTGTCCGATTGATGCTGCGGCCATTGGCTTTTCCTCAAATGATTCGAAGAGATCCCTCCAGTTAGGTCCCAGGTTGTCAGTCAAGACCTTGTCTCGTTGGGAGGCTGGCATGTAGTCTGCTCGGTCTTGTACGCGTTGCAGGACCTGTTGGATTGGCTCTGGAAGCATCTTCGAATCTATTCCAGTTAGTTCCCGTTAATAGATATTGAATTGCCGTTCGTTTTACTGACCTTGGAAGCTCATCATCTGACCAAGTTTGAGGGCAGCACCTCGCATCTTCGACAGCTTCGCGACCAGACGCTCCATGTTGGCAGGACTGAACATCACCGAGCCTGTCGTCTCTCCGCTACCTGTTACTCTTCGAAGACCTTCTCCCACCGCACCGAATGCCATTGACGTTGCCAAACCGCCGTACTGCCATAACCTTCCCAGACGCGAAGACGGGACACGAGATTCCATCATCTGGTAACTGTCTACAGGCTTAATCGTTGTGTCAACTGCTGCGATCTGCGGCAATCTGTCAGCTGATCAGCGTGTCTTATATTCCTCTGGGGGTTTGACTATGCATACTGGAGCAGGAGTGGCTGCCTCCTCCGCGAGACTTGAACCTAGTTCCTCCATAAATTCTTTGTCTGTCCGGATATCCTCAGTGCGATGCTGTTCGCCTGAAGTAACCGTCTTTTCAACAACTCTTGCTGGTTCTCGTGCGCTACGCGAGCTGTTTCTCAAGTCTAATGCATCCTTCTTGGACAGTATCCTGGCGACTTTCGGACTGCGGAAGATCTCGCTCATCATCTCGTCGGAGAGTTTATCCTCCTCTACAGAGGGGTTTGTTACTGCCTTGCCATCACTCTGTCCCTCCGCAGGATGTCCCGCTACTTTCTCAGGGTTCTGGAACTCTGCTTGTCGCTGTACGTTCTTAGCCTCCTCCGATGACAGTGACCCGGATTCGACCGGCGGTTTTTCCGGAGATATTGTTCCATCACGTAAAGTATCCCGTCCGAACTCCGCCCGCTTCACATGGAGATCCGTCTCTTGTGTTCGATCCGCCGAAGTCTGGTCGTGTGTCTCTTTCGTAACTGGGGATGGCTCATTGAACCTCTGCGCCAAAGCTGCTGCTGCCTTTGCCGTAAGGATCAAGCCTTCCGTCTGATTCTGAATGCCCTTGGTCAATGACGAAGTCCGAGTGTAGACATCTAGTTGGCGCTGGCGCAGAGCCAGGTGTTTCCCGGCGACGGATTTGGCGACATTAAAGAATTGGATTGCGTCCAGGAGACGCTTTCCCGACATGTTCCCGTAAAGTACAATCGTAAACTTATCGTATCTGCATAGCGATTTGAGTCGGGGGAAAAACAATGGGGAACCTCTTAAACTACTCTAGGTCCGAGTTCCTCGGAGATCTACTGGAGATCTTGTTTTCTGCCGCTCATCGCCGCCATAAGCGCCGCCTTGGAGCTACTATTGATAAACCGACTTCGATCCTTTCAGTCATAGTCAAGTCCATCGCAGTGCTTGAGATCTAATGGCGGAGGATATCGATCAGGAGGCTCTCCAAAGATATATCGCTGACTTGGAGAATCGGCTAAAAGATGCGAAAAGTCTCCTGAAAAGTACGAATACACCTCATAATCGGAAGGAAGTACTATATAACCAAATCACCCGCAATGGTACGGACCTCGATGGGGAGAAGAACTTTGGATCTGAATTTACTAACACGAAACTATTCTAGACCTTCTATACACCCAATCCACACATTCTCTTCTCTTGCTATCTGATTCCGCCCTACCACTAGGCTCATTCGCCTATTCCAGTGGTCTAGAATCCTATATTGCGCATCACAAACCTCTACCCCGCTCTATCACGCCAGTAGCTTCTTTCCATCGTTTCCTGAAGCTGTCCATTGCTTCTCTGGCCAGGACTTCTCTTCCATACCTCCTCGCTGCCTATAGACGTCCAAACCAATTGGATGTGCTAGATAATGACCTGGACGCATCCACACCGTGCACCGTCGCGCGGAGAGCCAGCGTGGCGCAAGGGAGAGCTCTCCTGGGTGTCTGGGAACGTGCCTTTCGAGAGACATATTTGTCTGCGGCTCGATTAGCAGGAGATGAGGCAAGCAATGCCGTCATAGCAATCGAGAGCTTTTCAGAAGCTCTGAAATTCAGCGCTGGTAGCCCGGAGGAGATTGGGCCGAATGGTCATTTTGCACCGTTATGGGGCGTTATATGCCTAGCTATGGGGGTAGATCTTCGTCAGGCTGCCTATGTTTTCGTTTTGAACCATGCGAAAGCGGTCCTCAGTGCTGCTGTTCGGGCATCGGTGATGGGACCTTATCAGGCACAAAGCGTTCTCGCTAGTGAGAGCTTGCAGAAGATGATTATTGGACGCATAGAGCGGGAATGGAACACTGAGCCTGAGGATGCAGGCCAGGTGGTTCCAGTCCTTGACCTTTGGGTAGGGAGACATGAGCTTCTCTACAGCAGGATTTTCAATTCATAGCCACGGCGTTACTTGACGACATCATCAAAAGATGGATTATCAGAGAAGCATGACGCATGAGTATCATTTCTCTTTATCATCCAGATCGGTTATCTATTCCTACAACCTGCAACAGTCACAGATATGCGCCCTGCCACCCCACCCAGGTGCCGCTCGAACACTGCAGTGGGTATCCAACGAAAACAAACCGTAGGCCAGACGCTTGTTGCTTTCTGGCTCAAGGGAAAAACGAGCAAAGTAAGATCTGCCATAATTACCATGCAGGGGCATCCGAGAAAAGACCCTTGAACGCCAGTCCGCTCTCAGAACCCTCCCTGCTAGAAAAGTCCCATCCAAACACCGCCAGTACCATGATCCTTGCCGGAGAAGTAAAACAAAGGAAAGCAAGATATTGTACATACGAAGAGAACCGTCCCGAAAGAAAAATGACTCGAAGGCGAAAGGTGAATTCAGAGGGTGATGTGCATATAGTCGTTGCCGCCGAAGGACCTGTTGCAATTGGGACACTTTCTCGAGCGAGACGTGAGTCGTTCTTCAACACAGTCCTTGCAGAAAACATGACCACAAGTCTTGATAGCGGTATTTTTGAAGTTCCGACGGCACACGGTGCAAAGCGCCAAAGTCTACAGTCCGTTAGCTCCCAGGCTACATGGGAATAATGTACCAAAAGACGACTTACCCTTAGCATCTCGTACTCCGAAGAAGAATTTCCAAGGCTCTTGGTCTTCCAGTTCTCCAGGCTCTTCTTCGTGTCCGCAAGTGTCGTTTTGAGATCCTCAATTTCAGTCTCCCTTTGACGACAGGCAGACGACGTACTGGCTAGAGTCGAATCCTTGGAAGCAGAGAGCTTCTTGAGTTCAGCAATCTGCGATTTCAGTCCCTCGATGACAATGTTGCTTTCTGTCAATTGTTGCTGCGCCGCACGATACTTGTTGAAGGCAGAGTTCAAAGCCTCTTTTCCTTCGGTGACCTGCTTCTCCATGTTCGCTACCAGCGAACGAGTAGCGGCCTCCGATTCCTTGAGCTGAGCGATGATATCAGAGCTCTTCGAGTTCTGCACTCGTAACGTGCGAACTTCTGACTCCCGTGCTTCCTTGCTTTTCATCGCTGCAAAATACTTCTGATCGGCCTTGGACTTCTCCGCGGTCAGGCGCATCATTTTCTCTTCCAGGGCACTGAACTCGGCCACCTTCTGGGAGGCTAAAGTCGAATACTTCTTGCACACCGTTTGCATCGAGGTCAATTCCGTGTTGAGCATCGAGTATTGACGTTCCAAGCTCTGATATTTCGCACGAAGCTCCTCCACCGGAAGCTCCTCGAGGTTCTTTTGCTCATCTTTCACACCCTCCACTTGGAGTCTCAACCTATCTAGTTCCGACTGAAGCGAAGAAATCTGGGCTTCCCGTGCCGCCGCTAATTCCTGGACCTTGGCTGATGCGGTCTTCTCTTGCTCCTGGGAAGCTTTTCTCATCTGCTGATCAGCGAGAAGTTCGTCGCGAGCGTTCCTGATCCTGGCTAAGTCTGTCTCCGCTCTCATCAGTTGAGCTTCCTTCTCTGCGATAACACTTTGAGTCTCCGCATCAAGTTGGACACGATAGGCAGTTCGTTCGGCCTGGAGTTTCTCAGCCTCCTCGCGGAGTTGCACATTCGTCGCTTCCAAATTGTTGATCCGTTTGATAACATCCTCATGCTGCGATTTCAGTTGTTTGAAAAGATCCGTATGGGCATAGTCGTCGTCAGTCAGTTTGGAGTGCTTCAGGTTGAGCTCCGTGATCTGGCTGACCAATTTCGCATTTTCCGCCTCAAGTTTCTCCAGCTGTTCCTTACGCTTCTCGGCAACGGCCTGAAGCCTGTGGTGCGCTTCTTCCAAATCGGCATTCCGTTCTGCACCCGAGACGGCCCCGTTTGGCGTATCCTCTCGATTCCCTGAAGCACTGTCACCTCCAGGACGCTGTGCACCGAGGATATATTGCTTCTCGAGCTTCGCGACAGTCAAGCTTCTCGCACGGTCCAACTTCTTTTCAGCCACCATATACCGCAAAGAGGCTGCCTCCAGACGCTCCTCTAATTGCTGCTTTTCGGACAGCGCTTTTTCAAGTTCGGTTATTGAGACCTTCTCTTCCGCGAGCTTCTTGGCTAGCTGACTCTGCAGTTCGGAAAACTCGGGTGACTTTGATGAATGGGTGAGCAGGCGGGAAATAGTCGCCTTAATGTCCTCTGATCGTGCGTTGAGATGTTTCTCGAAGTTCTCATTGTCTTCGAACAGTAAGGAACTCTGGAAAGACTTCTGATCCTGACCCGTTTCATCCGAACCGCCGACCAAGAGTTTTACCTCGTCCACCAACTAAAGGCTGTCAGAAATTCATCATATCGAAACAGCAACTCCAGCACGTACCTGTTTGAACCAGGCGTCAATGATACGAAGATGATCATCGTGGTAGGTGATCGCCTTCGACATCTCCTTGACCTTAGCCTCCAGAGTAACCTTCTCGCGCTTGTATTCTTGCATCTGGCGCCATATCGCGTCTTTCTGGAAGCGCTGTTATGGAAAAACTGTTAGCGAATGCCGTCGCAGATCCTATTTGACACGCCACGCGCGTCTGGATAGAGGATGTGGCCAGACTGGCCGGTGGGTGAACTCACCTCGAGATCGTCCTTCCATGGCATGTCCGTGTCAGGATGAGGCTTCCCACCGCCATTCAGCGAGGTAGCCTGCTTCTTCGAGGGCGGAGCAGAATCATTGTGATCGTAAGCGGCGGGTCTCTTCCGGTCTTCCATCTTGAGACCGGACTCGGAAGGCGCGACGAGGGACGCTTCGACGGCCGGCATCAGTGGCTAAGATAGAAAGCTGAGGGGATCAATCACCGCAGGGCAGCAACCAGCAAGAGGCAGAGACCACAGCGGACGCTGACCCCGGGAGGGCGACGAAGACCAGTATTACAAGGGCGAGAAGGGGATGTGGTTGAGATAAGCAGAGGACAAGACAACTTGAAGACAGGAGGATTTTCGACTTTCGGCCGGGCGTTTAGCGTCCACTAGCGCCTCCCACGTGATCTAGCCCACTTCCCCCGGACCGTCGAAAAGTGATGGATCAGCGCGATCCGTTTCTCATCTCACATCGCGCGACTTGAGCTTCATTCATCAATGCATAAGCTGTGTCCGTGATGTGATGTCTGCCAGGAGAGTCATCTGTCCATAGCTGAGCCATCATGAAGTCCTTCTCCAGCTCTGTGATCAGTATGTGTCGCCCATTCTCTCTGCATTGTCATGTACTGACGTCCCCCGCCTGAAAGACAAATCGGGCAAGAAGTTTGCTCCTAAGGCGCCTGTCCGGCGTGCGGGAGCTGCTCCTACAGTCTCTACCTCTGCCAGACCCAGTGTTGACCCCCAGACGATATCACAGACTGCTCAGACGCAACCTGCTCAGCCGGCAGCGGACAATGCGCCTGTTCCTACCCCGCCTCCCTCTGACGTGACAGCCCCTGGTCCAACCACCGTAACTACCAACACACATCCTCCAGAAACTCCGTCTGAAAAGCCTCAACCGAAACCTTCTGAAGCTGCTACATCCATTCCAATTCCTGCTCCTAAACGCAAGGCGTCTGTCTCTGTCCCGACACCCAAACCAGCATCTGTACCCACTACTAGTCCATCTACCCATCGTACTCCTCCGGAAGTCTCTAGTGCAGCCAATGTTGAAGCTGTTGCGATACCAACACCTATAAGGAAGCCATCGGCTGTGTCAACTGCGAAGTCTCCTAATCCAGAACCTTCCCGCGAACCGCAAATCGCCCCTGATGCCGCTAGGCCTGTCGAGATACCTACGGCCCCTACGGCCCCTACGGCCCCAGCGGATGATTCGACCGAAATTCGACCAACAAAACGTTTAAAGACATCGGAAACTGTAGTACCTACGCCGCGAGCTCGAGCAACCCCCGCGCAAAATCCTCAAGCCGTCCCCGAGCCAGTCTCCACTCCTGCGCCTCTTCCCACTCCTCCTAGCACTCAACCTAGTGCGGCGGAGGACAATAGACCGACCCGAAGAGCTTCCACTGCCGCCTCTTCAAGTAGAGCGCCAAGGACGGCAAGACCTCGAAAAAAGAAGGCCCCAGAGAATGGCGCAGCAGAGGCGGGTGAACGCCCGACTCGGGAGAGACGACCGCGCCAGCGCAAGAAGCGAGAGCCCACACCGGAAGGTTCCGAATTGATTGAGATTGCGCCTGCTGTCGTGAAGATGTCAGATCTGTGCAAGGATCTTCGCACCGGAAAGAAGTCGAAACGTGAGATGGAGCTTCAGAACCTTGAGCTGGCCGAGGCGGAACGCAAACAGAAAGAACGGGAGGAGAAAGGCGATGCGGAGAATGATGTCATCAAAAAGAATGGGGAGAATGCCTCTCCATCTGCGGCACTCGATGAGATACCTTCGACGAAGCCAGCTGGTCCGGTGATGAGGATTGTGAACGGAGAGATCGTGCTGGATGCGGCCTCATTGCAGGTGGATCGCCATGCTGACGCGGCTAGGGATGCTGAGCTGGAGGATGTCGTGGAGAATCCTCTGACCAGGAAAATCAACCAGGCAACCTATGGAAAGCGCACCAAGACGGAATCATGGGACGAGGAGATGACGGATCTGTTCTACCGCGGACTCCGGATGTTTGGTACCGACTTTATGATGATCAGCAAGCTGTTCCCAGGGCGGTCCAGGAGACAGATCAAGCTGAAGTTCAACAACGAAGAGCGCCGACATCCTGAGCGGATCAAAGAGACGCTGTTGGGACCCAGCGAAAGCATCGATATCGCAACCTACTCCGAAATGACGAACACGATTTATGATGACCCTCGAGCGATCCAGAAGGAACTGGACGAGGAGAGGAAACGAATTGAGGATCAGCATGCGAAAGAGAAACAAGCACAGGAGGAGCTCTTGCGCAATCCCACCGGGGCTGCTGATGCGGCTGGACAGGGCAATGGCCAGAAACCCAAAGGCCGCAAGAAGTCCGCAATTACCAAGAGTATCGAGGGTGGAACGGAGGAGGTCCTCGGGTCTATCGACGACTTTCCCATGCATACGTAGGCGGTGCTTGTACGTGTTTTATCAAGACCTCTGCTATCATTCGGGAGGTAAAGGTTTTTATTCGGCGTTTATGGTGCGGCGTAACTGAGAAGTAATGTCTACTTCCATCTGTCAGGTATACCCGGTTTATAGAATCGAATCGATGAGATATAGAGATCGTTCATCGTTCCTGTATCTTACATACTCCTTGACCATTGACCATTGCCTTATGCGTAGTAAGGGCTTAATCTATCACCGACGCCTGGTTGATCCGAAGCCAGTGCTTGCCGTCGTAGTCGAAAACCGTGGAGGTGATCTCGAACTGCCTTCACCAGGATCATTATCATAACGCCGGGAACGCGATGGTCCTGCCCCGAAGGATCCCTCTGGCCGACTTCTTCTTCCCATCTCATATCCCAGAGCGCCGCCACCCAACGCACCAGTCCAGAATCCGGGTCTCCAACCCTGTCCCCAGGCCGGTTTGAAAAAAGGCCGGCTGGACGGATGATCATATGGCGGCGGTGGTCCAGGAGGATATCCACCGTCTCCTCCACCTCCTCCACCATATCCCCACGGCCATCCACGACCATTATTCCCTCTTCCATCACGATTCCTCAGACCGAAGCAATCTCTCACCAGCACCGTCAATATAACCAATACGACCCCACAAATGAACGCGAAGAACACCAAATCGCCCAGTGTCGAAAACAGCCTCCTCCACACCGACATCTCTTTCTGAACAATCTCCCCGAACCGTCTCTCCCCCAGCTCCGTCAGGAGGAGTCGATACTCCACCCCACAGCTCCCTTTCAACACCCATGGATCGTCTGCGTTCCGGTATCCTTCGCAGACGACGTCTGTGGAGCCGAGTTTGAACTCCGGCGGGAGTTCGGCCGTGCAGGTCCATTGGACGTCTTCTTGGTCGTAGTCGTAGCCGACGTTCGTGCAGCGCATCGTGTCGATCGGGTAGAGGTTGCAGAGGCGTTTGGAGGGGCCGGTGCAGGTGAGTTGGGGGATGGGAGAGAGACGACGGCCTGTTGTCATGCGGTCGCCGTGGAGAGTGAGGGAGTGGACGTTGGAGAGGAGGATGGCGTTCTTGCCGGGTGGTTTTTGGGATGATGATGACCGGCCGTAGGAGAGAGCTGTGGAGGGGAGGAGAGAGAGAATGAGGAGGAGGGGGGATGTTGGTGAGGATAGCATGATTGGTGATGGAGTGGTTCACTTGAGATAGAGAGGTTGATGGAGTGGAGGAGTATCAATATTCTATTGTAGTATGTAGTCCTCTTGTTAGGAGGATCCGTATCGAATAGCGCAGACTGTCTCCCCCGTATGAAAACGAACCAGTCTTTGCTAAAATTCAAGCAAAAGGAAAGATCATTTTCTAATGATGCTACCCCGGACGATAAGATCGGGAGCGATCCGTAGTTAAATCAGTTAAATCCCTTTAGCGGCGATCCGAGGCGAAAGATCCAGCGCTTTCCGCCTATTTTCGTTCCTGACGTCGCCGCAACTTGGCAGAGCTTCACTGTCTTGATTCATTCCCTCAGCGTTGGCGATGGATAGTGGGCGCAGGCTGAACCTGTGAGTCTCTCTTTGACAATGTCCCTCCAGCAGAGTATGTTGTTTCCTTCGCCTTGGGGACTGTACTGTTGTCAGGCTTCCGCTAACTCTGATCTATCTCTCTCCAGATGAATCGACCCCTGCTCCGGTCCAGTCCTCGTAAGATCCTCCTCGATTGGTTTTCTGTGTTGCTTCTGACAGTTATTTCAGTCTCTCCTTCACTCAAGGTCTCCTGGTCGGTCAGCTGTCGATCGTGCTGCTGATCGGCGCCTTCATCAAGTTCTTCATCTTCGGCGAAGCTCCTCCCCCTTCGTCCCGAGGTCTGGCAAGCCGCACAGCAGCACACCGACGCTCATCCTCGATACACAATATCGCGTTGAGTGAGAACGGGACGAGGACACTGAGAGAGAAGCCCTCGACGTCGAACGTTCTCCGCCCGGTCCCTTCCTCGTCCACGAATACCCGATCCATTCTTCGAAAGACATACTACAGCGCTATTCCTACGAACCCATCTTCCAAACATGGACGACATCGCATACACCACTCTTCGCACCAGCCGGAGTCGTTGGACTGGTTTAACGTCCTGATTGCGCAGACCATCGCGCAGTATCGGCAAACGGCCTATATCCTGAAAGACTCGCCCACGGCGTCTATTCTCGACTCGCTCACCGCGACATTAAACAATCCGGAGAAGAAACCATCCTTTATTGATAAGATAACCGTGACGGATATTTCGTTAGGAGAGGAGTTTCCGATCTTTAGCAACTGCCGTGTCATTTCTGTGGAAGATCCGAACTCGGATGGTGGACGGCTGCAGGCCTTGATGGATGTGGATCTCAGCGATGATAACCTCTCATTAGCCATTGAGACATCATTAATCCTGAACTACCCCAAGCCGTACTCTGCTGTTCTCCCTGTGGCATTGTCGGTCTCCGTGGTTCGGTTCTCTGGCACACTATGCATCTCCTTCGTCCCCGCCTCTGCCCCTCCTTCTCATACTCCCTCTCCGTCGCCGTCGCCTCCTACAGCCGACACGGATGCCAATAGGCGTTCGGACCCCCAGAGCCAAACTGCGAACACGCAAGGTGACCCGAATGGAAACCCTCCTAGAGGCACGCCGAAGACGAACCTCGCATTCTCCTTTCTCCCCGACTACCGTCTCGATCTCTCCGTGCGCTCTCTCATTGGGTCTCGCAGTCGTCTCCAGGATGTCCCAAAAGTGGCGCAGCTGGTGGAAGCCCGCGTGCACGCGTGGTTCGAGGAGCGGGTTGTCGAGCCCCGAGTCCAAATGGTCGGGCTTCCCGACTTCTGGCCGCGGATGGGGAGGACTGGCGTCAGGGCTGGAGAGGAGGCCGACCCTGGAAATGTCGCGAGTGCAGTGCCTGCGCGACCCGCCGGACCAAATGAGATGCGGATGCCTCACAGACCGGAAGAGTCTGACCGGAATCTCCATGGCATGAGATATCGTGGAGGAATCGGCCTGAACCCCGCCTTGGATGGCACCGCGAGATCCAGCGGCTTCGACCAAAACATGGCCCGACAACGTAGCAGTGGTGCTGAGAGCGACCAGTTCGAAATGCCAGGATCCATGCCGGATGGCGTGCCCGTGTCGTGATCCTGCCTACCTAATGTACTTTATATACCTCGTCCTAGAATATTACTGTTACGATGATGTCTTTCTTGGCTCTACCGAACCATCATTGGAGTCGACCACCCGATATATATAATTCATTCTTAAAAATAGCTATGGTATAAGCGAGAATTCATAGACAAGCCTCTCCCCATTCTAGCAAATAGCCCCCGACGCCATCCCCACTTCATATCTCATCGCACATCAAATGACTCAGTTCGCCGAAACAGCCTGAGAGCCATAACTCTCCAGATACGTCTTTCGATGCTGATTCGCATCGACATCGGGACCGCGATTCAGCGCCGTCCACTTCGGCTCGTCCTGGAAGAGACGCATCGCCTTGACATACTACCAGAAACACACATTAGTCCCATCCCAACATAATCACACATCCCTTCAAAGCCTTCAAAAAAAAAAAAGAGCCATGAAAAAAACTCACATTATTCTCATCCGTCGTAAACCGATGATAAATCCCCGGCGGAAGAACAATCAAATCCCCCTTCTCGAGCCGAATCCGCACCCACTCATCCTCTTTTCCCCGCACGTCAAAGTATCCCTCTCCATCGAGAATGTATCGGATCTCCTCATCTTCATGCAGATGTTCGGCGAAGAACGACTTCACTTTCTCTTCGTACATGGACCCCATCACGGTCGGAGATACGGTGATTTGGTCGCGGTTCTTGTAGCCTCGCTCGTGGGCGATTTGGTCCACGGTCTCGAGGGATGGGCAGCGTCGGTAGAGGACGCCGATGGAGGCGAGGTATGATTCTGTCACGACGCGGCCGGAGTCGTGGGTTTCGCGCTGGTCGCCCTGTTGGAAGGTAAGGGTTTGGTTTTTGAATGCGATGTAGGAGGGTAGGGGGTATATACGTACCGGCTTGTTGTCGTACCAGTAGGCCTTCATCTTGGCTGGGTCGTGTAGTGTAGAGTAGAGTAGGGTATCAAACTATTCAAGCAGATTACGAAAAAGGAAGTAAGTACTGTAGAATGCAGAGAAACGATGCAGTATTATTTATAGCACTCTTCGAGTCCGAGTTGTGCAACAGAGTAGCAGGTGCCCAATGCGCAGTGATTTATTGGCAATTGTTAATTTAGTGCTTAGGTCATAACTGGGGATCTCGACTCTTTAATATTTGTTCTCTTTCTCTCTGCGGGGAACTTTCCATGAAAAAAAAGCCCCGCGGTTGGTGGCTGATGGCGCAACAGAAGCTGACCGCCTTCGTTCATCACGTGAGATGTTATCAGAACTCTAGTTTACGACGTCTCAGAGAAGTGAAAAGCCCAACGGAATCTGTCTAGTAATACAATTTTTTTTATTGATCCTTTTCTTCGTGGTTGAGTTTCTATTCCAACCTCCTTTCCGCATGCGCTAAATGCAGTGATAGATCAACTTAGTAGCTTTTGAGTAGTGCAGAACCCCCGAAAATGAACAGAGAGAATTGAATACTGTACATAGTGGCTTCTTCATCTCTTGGACTCGTCTCCTGTAATTGCATAGGACGAACAATGGCACCGTCTATGAGTAGGTAGCAGGTAGGGTGTTATTATATCACGGCTTCGGGTTCTTCAAAGTCGCTCGCGCAATGCGTTTCTGGACCTCCTCTTTCGTCAGGATCTTCACGGCGTCTTTAGCATAGACGTAGCTGAGACCCGACCAGACTGTGGTGGTGGCTACGATGTATCTATGAACTGTCAGTCGGAAATAATGACATGAACAGGAAAACAGAAATGAACACTAAAGATAAGAAATGAATGAAAAAATTAGAAAAAAAAAAAAAAAAA
>JAPVCG010000030.1:576081-590761 GCA_029606305.1 Paecilomyces fulvus
CGGTCTGCACGATTGGGACGCGATGATGCTGTTCGAGAGGGGTCTCGTCCACGGTGTTCAGAGGATGCGCTCGCGGCGACGTAAATGATTGCGGAGGATTGATGGTATGCTGTCAGTCACAGAACTACGAGGAAACCCTTCCCAGAGTTTGCTGCCCCGGTTGACAGCAAGCACAGACCTGCACCTCGAGCTTTCCCACCCGTGGTCGATAGGGTTGAAGGGAGATCCGAATCGGGAGCGATTGTTCAACTGTTGGTTCACGGTAGGCAGTCCAGAGCTTCTCGTCCCACGGGATCCCGGCCGATAACGGTGCCCTCACGGATAGAGTTGCGGAAATTCGACGTCTGTTTTGGAATCACGACGAATGACACTGGTCGAAGATCTGATTGTATGCTGCTGCTTGGTTCAAACTCAAGCTAATTGCTTTTGCCACGAACCCTCGAGTTAGCAATGAAGCCCTCGTTTGCCGGCGGGGTGCTGGATGGGTCCGCTGATTTTGGGAGGGGAGGGGAGGAGGAGAGCCGCTTTTTAAGCGGGATGACGCTTCTCCGTTCTAGTTGAGAGGTGTTAAGGAGAGGCAAGGGAAGAGAGAGAGAAGAGGAAGAAAAAAAAAATTCCAAAGAAAGATTCTCAGTGAAGAAAAATGAGTAGACACGGCCGATGGGGAGAGCAAAAAGATAGGATGACGGAGTATGGCGAAGGAAGGGTCTCTCAAGATCGAGGGGGGCAGGGCTATGAATGGCGGACGGAGAGCAGACTAGGACGAGGCAGGTCATGGTGCAGGAGCGAAGCGGGCAGGGAAGAACAGCCGGTGCGAGCGGGGCGACCAAGAGTCGAGTCTTGAGAAAAAACGAGGAAGTGGAGCGAACTAGTGATAGTATAATGGTGGATCCCCAGTTTGGAGGATGAGATGAGGATCTCGAAACGAGGTGGGATGGACAGAAGTCTGGAACGGGTGGAAACCGGAGGAGGAGCGGAGAGGAAAAAAGAGAAGAAGAGTAGGATCAAGTTAACATGGGACATACGAAGGGCGCTCCCATGATTCCTCATGATAAGCCCGCCAGCGGACGACGTTACACCCTGGTCATCTGGCGGAGAGACAGTACTGGTCAGGACATTCTCTGTACTAGTCGTATAATATACTACTGTAGCTATTCTCTATCCAGAAAAAGATGGGATAAAAGACGCGAGGGTATCCCGGAAACAGGTGAATCCATCGGGACGGTTGACAGTCAAGAGGAAACATACGGTTGAGATCGAGTTAGGGCATACAGTGTAGCTCCAGATGAGGGGAATGTGCACGGTAGTATTTAGTGTCGAAGGGGGGCGATGTGATGGAGGGTTGATCCCAGAGAGGTCCGCGAGCTGTGGGCCAAGGAGGGGGCTGAGAAGAGTCTCCGGTGGCTCTCTCTTTGCTTCTTCTCTCTTCTCTGTCTCTGATAGCAAGTCCTCGATGAGACGATTCTTCTCTTCGAGCAGCGCTGGATCTGAGGCAGGACAGACCAACTAGCCTTCTTGTTAAGTTGCGTCCAGGCGTCCTGTTTCTCCTCACGCTGGGCTGGACGCTAACAAGATGGCCCGTGAGTCTTGAGGGGTTGTGGTGGAGAACTCGTCAGCGCCAACAGCCCAACCACGGATCTGCCCTGATGAAGACAGGATGATGTGCACTTGGCCCAAGCTGCCACTTCGTTCTGCAGTCAGCCCGCCGTTCGTCCGTGACTTCTCGCTCAGCTGGAGGGAACTGGAATGGTGATGGATGGCTGAGCTGATCGTTCAGGAGAGTCAAGAGAGTGAATCATCCTAGCTTCGACAATCCTACACTCCCCCCTGTCGAGCTGCAGTGCATCAGAAGAGAGACAAAATAAAACAAGAGCCGATCTCCCCAACCTGGTCGCTTAGAGGAGGATCTGAAGATCCACGAGCGACATGTCTGCGTTAGGGCGGACGGGGTTTGCACTAGAGAATCAGAACCTGGTCACTGAAAGCGATCATGGCCGCCCGCGACGATTGGCAAACGAATTGGCGTCGATGGAAAAGACCATTCGGACTGCTGGGCACCACTCCGGTCCGCGCGGTCCACTCGACGACTTGCTCTGCGATCCCCAACCCATCCAGGCAAGGCACAGATGATCAGACGGCTTCGTCGGCATCCAAGAGGCTGGCTCTCCAAGCGAACAGCACGGTGATCGAAGGAGGATCGGAACTGCATCCAGACATCTCACACGAGCAGAACCAGGGACACACCACACGACCAGTATGATGTGATGCGAGCGAACGACATTCAGTTATCGACGCCTGCTCTGACCAAATCCCGCGCGCTTCCGCGGATGATGCATGTTTCCAGGGAAATTGAGATTCCCCACCAGGCCGCTGATCCAGCGCCCCCAGAAGTCCACGACGCACTGTCCGCCGGGAGGTCTGGCTAGGCGACGTCAGGAGCCTCTCTCCAGGTGGATGAACGGAGGGACGAGAGAAGCGGCTTTTGATTCTATTATATTTTCGCTATCTTCAACGTGCAGTGTAAGGTTAAATTTGGCTTGGGACGAGAGTTTTCGGTAGCTTCTCCAGTTCTCCAGGGGCCCCGGTTTCTTGAGCTTAGATTGAATTTATTGCGAAACCTTCGCGGGAGATCCCCAGCAGATCCAGAACGCAGCATCATGACGACCATCCCAGTCAAGAGACTTAACAGCCACCAGATATGGTGTGCGCGATTTTCGGAAGCCTGTGGGCGTCCACACGACGGGATAGAACGGTCCCAGGCGTCAGAAACCCCCTACATTCACCGACAGGCATTGTACTATTGTAGATGGGGATCTGTTGCCGATTGGTAGAAGACTCTAATAAGCAAAGTGTAAATTTGGCGCGTGCTTGCTGGAACTCAATTGAAGAGCACGGTCCGGGCGGAAAGGTTATCTTCAAAGGAACAACAGCAAGCGTGAACCTTGCAGTCGAGACCAGCAGTGCTCTTAAAAACCTCCATGTCCCTCGTGTCTAGGACGACAGGGACAATGGGCTAGTTGACAGCCAAGAGAGTAATAACTGGGCGAGTTTAGACGAACGAATCACCTGCACCGGTACCGATGCACTCCAACGGGAATGGGTGTCTCTCGATTGCCACCATGGACCGTGGATTCTGATTATTGAGACCTGCTTCGATCTGGTGCAGACACTGCGGTGAATGGGACTAGGCATACTTCCGATCCGAGAAATACGCTCCGGCGGGCCAATTGACGAAACAGTTTTGCTACCCCTTATATTCGCAACAACCGACGGTTGGGAACTGTTGATCACTGACTATCGCCAAGTGTTGCTTCTCGACATTCCGCTCTTGACTTGAGGAGGGGCGAGAGACGGGAAGACAAGGCAATCGTGGACGAGTTGTGCCTCTTCATTGGCACTATGGACGGTTATGGACAGCCATGTTCGTAATCATTGATGGTCCTTTGGGGTTGGAGATGCCAGTGGCTGGAGAACGGGTACGCTGTTGTCCATCCAATTCGCATCTCGTCTAATTCATCTCTGGTACTGGAGCTGACGGGCTGAGAGGAGAAGATGAGATCCGCTGCCCTCTGACTAGAGCATCAGTGGCTGGACTCGACTCTCTCCACCGGGCGCTCTTTCGTTTGGGTACCACAGGGCTGGGCTGAGAAGACTGGTCCGATCGGAGGTCCCATCAGAGCCACGACATGTTAAGCACGAGGGAGGTTGATAGGAGTGCCCGTTTAGTACAGCATGCGAGCGTTGGTGGAGAGGCTCGCGAACACCTGCGCTGGTCGACGCTATTTAGGCCGATACTACTCCGTACAGTTGATAATAATGTCTGAATCGGCCACTGACTTGGGTTTTGCGATATTTGGTCGCTGATCGTTCTTCGCAATTCCCCTCCTGTCATGCAGAGCAATGCAGTCTACTGGCCGAGATGGCTCATATTTGGCAGAAGCTAGTCCAGCCTTTCTCCGCTACAGACGCCGTCATCCTCCAGGCCATCCCGTGCCTTACACCCTCTGCACGTTCTCTCTCACCAGGTCCAATCAGCCAGTTAGTCGATTCCCAGCGTCTACACTCTTGGGACCTGCACGGATCCACTAGGGCAAATAGTTCCATGCAGCTTCCAGTAGACTGCATACATGGACTCCTCTAGACTGGAGTACCACAACACCAACCTCGTGTAATTCTCCCCTCGGGACTATCGTCGCTATTCAGGCCATCCTCAGGTCGCTTGCCTAATGCAAAAACGGTCAAGCAAAGCCACTCGACTATTTTCAACGCGGCAATGGACTGACTGAAAAGAGGAGGTTCCCGCGTCTGCATGTGGCAGGGGCAGCACATCGCTAGCAGTGGACGGACCCCGCCTTGATAACCCAGCCGCGTATTTGGCCCCAATGATAATCCCAGGGGATATTAGTACATTGTTCAAAGGCTCCATGCACATCGGAATACGTTGTCGACAGGGATCATTATCGACTCTTAGAGTAAATGATAAGATTTCTTTTCTTTTTCTTTTTTTTTTAGCATCGAAATGGTTCAGGAACGAGAGATATATCCGGACCTTGGCCCTATCTATCTGCGAGTCTTCTCCGATCTGCAGGGGCAGGGCCCCTTGCAATGCTATACAGTACTGTCCACGCTAGAGTAATAGATGATGGCGGCAGCATCATTATTAGTGCTAGGGTGCTACTCTGTTATCTTGGCACGGTGGTAATTAACTCACGAAGGAATTGTTAGAGCAGGCGCCAAATCGAAATGGGAAAAATGACGATCGGAAAAATGTGCACGGTTTATTTAGATCGTAAAATCATACCCTACGCATTCATCTGTAGGAAAGTATTAGGTAGTGTCGCAATTCCTCTTCCTGGTCATCTCACATCGGAGTCCGAACAGGCCTGCTAAGAACTCCCAGACCGGATAGCCCGGTAGAAATGCATCTAAATTAGACGAACTTGTCCAGTGACACAAAACCATGCAAGTCTCTTCTTCGTCACGGACCTGCCCGGCGGGATAATTTACTGGTAGGTCAGACACGTGATATCTGAGCTGAATTGGTGAAAAAACGGTTGTATGCTGCGAGCTCACCCCGTGACTGTACCAGGGATGCTTTTTTTTTTTCTTCAAATGTGACCGTCTGGAATTCAACAATACCTCGATTTGAAGTGCTACATCAAGTCCTGACATTATTTTTTATGCATCTCATCTCCTCCGGTATTGCTTGCCTGCAAGCAGACCAAGCCTTTCTTACGTCTTGGACACCTTTGTTAAAAGATGCCGGCTGATGGGCACCCCGCGGCCCGGAACATTTAACTTAAACGCCTCGGTCCTCGGAAAGACACACCCCGCGCTACTTACTGGACTTGTTACCTATTGTATGGGTATCCCTGCACGCCCCCAACTTTTCGGAACGCCTTAATATGATAGTTATCGATGGCGAAAAAGAGTTGAAACTTCCTAATGTACCTGCAAAGCTGATCTTCACCGTATTCATCCACTACTAACTTACTAAAGTGGCGCAGCCCCCCGGTCGCTTCACATGCAGGAAATTAGTTATCTTTCGTCCAGAGCGGCCACTGATTAATTAACTTGGAGCCCACGAATCGGCTCTCGCTAGTTATTCGAGCCATGCGTTCTTTGCAATCCGGAAACTTAATCCGCGCTCCTCGTATGGAGCGGTAGGATGGATCTACAAGTACGGAGTAGAGACTCCCTTTGCCGTTCTAGGAATGACAGGCATTACTGAAACTATAGTAAGTTTTTTTTTATGCAAGAATCTAGCCACATTATAGGGACGTCCCATGCAAGAATACTACTAATCGTATGCGAAAAAAAGAACCCATAGCGCATTGGAAATACTAAGTTAATCCCCGCTTTTGATCTGATTACTTCACACCAACTAGTTGGTAGTACTACTTGCTTGCGCGTGATAGATAGGGATCATTACTGAAGTCGATGATGAAAGAGGGATGATATTGATAAGATGACTGTGATTAATTAGTATTAGTAATGGACGGGTGGCATGAGGAGGATGTTTGCTTAAGTCTGCATCTTGACTTAAGTTAGTAGCTAAAAATATCCTATGTAGATGTACCTTTCGTATAATGTGTGGTATCGTATTCCGTGTAGATTGCGGTCGAATATCTAGGTAAAATGGTAGTGGATCTGTGTACTTATCGATTAATGGTTGGTGATGCTATGTAGTATACATAGTAGATTTTAACTAATGGTAGCGGTTACCTAATCAAAGGAGCGAAACAATGCAATAATCCTGACATAGAGAAGAGAACCCTTAAGAAACTAACAAGTCGACGTGGAGGGATATCTACATGTTGTCGTAGTAGACTGGAGATAAAACCTGCACCGGAGGAACCTCGATTGACGATATCCTGCTCCTCTAAGAGGCGAGCGAAAGGTGATCGTTTAGTAATATCTTTCTTAGTAACTAACTAAGATGCATAACTAATTCCCGCGGTGGTATATGCTTATTGATTGGTAACATGGTAGTTAACTATATTTTAAGAGTTCTACTTAATTACAGCGACTATTTCCAAAACGGGTTCATGCATGTCGTGGCGTTCGCCATGGATGTCTATGTTTAAACTACATAGAACCTAAAACTGGAAATAAATACTGTAAGTAATTAAGCGTGATAAGGAGAGTTTTACCTTTCTTTTTTTCTAACGGATTAATTAATAGCCCTTATTCCCCCTCCTTTCTCCTACCCCGGTGGGTCTCCTATATGCTAGCAACATGTGGGTATATACTCGAAACAACAAGATTTACTAGTAGGTAGCTACGTACTTAGATAAGAGATCGTGTTCGGTACATGTAAAGTAGTTTGAATGCAGCATCGCACTATAAATATAAATATGTATCTATCCCAGCAGCAACAGTACCAGGTAGTTCATTATGACACGATTTCTCATTTGATAAACGCTAATTTGTAGTATATAGGCCTAACCTTTATAGAAGGGCAAAGACTGAGAAACGAATTATAGAAAGGATAAAAAATAAGTTTAATTTATTCCTATTGTTGTAATAGATGTCGATTATGCTATATTGCTTTTTTGGTATTCTTCTCCGCTGCTACCGGAAGAACGCCTTCCAACCTGAGATATATAAAGGTTCCCTTTTCGCTAGCGAACGTTATAGTATTTCGTAGGATGACGGACTAGATGGAAGGTAATAGAATATTCGCTTCTTTTGTAAAAAAAATTAATCCATGTTGTGGTGCGCCAAGTACCTATCTTGTAGCCCTCTTTATATTTTATTTTGAACTGAATCAAATGCGAGTCTCGACTGCGACATCTTGCTACACCTCATAGAAACAAGCTTCCACTTTGAATTACAATGAATTATCTCCCCATTCACCTGAAAAATACTGTAAAACCTGGAGGTTCGCCAAGATTCTATGTCCTCGCTGGGCTGGCTGATGTCCTCATTATCGATCTCCCAAATGGCAGTGGCAAATCGGAAAATCTCGGAATCTTTTATACTTATCCCAGCGTGATGAGTTTATTGGAACAGACCATTTGTTGGATGGAATTCCTGTGGTTGTGCGGACAAAGCCAGTGGGTAAACCCCGCACTGCGCTAACCACCTACCCCATGGGGATTTATCTCATTGGCAATGAATGTGCAAGCGAGAGATAACAGCGGGTTTAGTTGTAAAGGTGGCTGCAGTCATGCCTCCATGGTTGCTAGGTTTAATTTCATGGAAACCAAAACTGGTGCCAAGATGGAACCACCAGTTTCCTGTTGGTAGTCTAGGAAGTACTAGGTACTATTCCTTTCGACTTTTCAAACTTGGGTGACTTCCCAAAGCCACTGATATTATTAACCAATAACCTCATGGGACTTCCCTTCAATTTCTTAAACGAAACTACAACATGATACGTGATGCATACAAGGGGCAAAGCCACATATACATTTAGACACATATCAGTCTTGGAAGTGGTTCATGTAGCAATGCAACCCTTCATCTTCTCGATTTAGATTGAACAAGCGCAAACCTCAACAAAAAGAACCAATGCTATGTGAGAAGAGATGAAAGTGTCAAGTGTTCACTTGTGGGCATATGCTAATGTGACTGGTATTTGAATTGAATAAGCTTATATTCCCTAGTATGGTTAAACATAAGGGCACACTTCTTGCACATTGGTTGCGTTATCGATGAGGTAACCCAGTGACCTTGTTACGAATCAAGTTGGCATGCCATAAATTTGACCTTTGTCATTTGTACCGCCATGGTGGGCTTAGGCAGGGTAGGAGGGTGAGGATGATGAGCACTGGAGCTGCCGGAGGTACAATCCATTTATTTCCTATCTTGTCCATATTAACTGATTGGAAAATGAAGGAAGGCCTAGAAGAACTTTATGAATCATAACGACATAAAAGCCTTAACGAACTCATTTGTTGAAAATACCCAGTTTGCCTCAAAGATAGATTATGTCGGTCCTTTCCCTTATCTCTCTATAGAATATGATCGGTTCGTGATACTTTAGCCCTCAAATTATATAACTATATGCAGGGAGGAACCTTCTGAGAAACTATTACCTCTAGAGAATTTGCCACAACAGTTTCGCCTTCCTCTACCCAGGATGGGATTTCACATTAGGCTAGATATTCTCGAGATTAACCTAACCAGGCATATACCATGTGCATATACCTTGATACAAACATGAATTCAGCATTAGGGCTCGCTAATATATTTATGTAAGTAGTTCTTCTACTCGTGCCCACATTCTCTGCCTCGGTACTCCTTCCTTTTGGTTGCGTTTGAGTCAGTCAAGGTGCTATGTGCCATACACATCAATGCTACTAATACTCAAGTATATCAAACCATATTATCATCTGCCATCTAATAACTTCCCGGATAGACGCATAGATATTATTAGTGCAGTCTAAGGAACGCCCATGGCGGAATATACTACAAATGCCAGCTCTTAATCCGTACTCTAATGGGTTGCTCGAGTATTGCATTGATGATGTGCTCGTCCACCTATACAATCTATACTGTAAGAAATATGTTATAAAATCATGCAGGAAAGAGAAAGAAGGAGAGGGATGAATAAACTACGTGAGTTGGACTCGACAAAGAGCCCCATCTTCTGTAACCATCCACTCCTCAGAACCAACACAAGTTGGGCAATAGAAGACATGATCAGGATCATACATCATCTTCGCAGCTGCTAGCACAGGCAACTTCTCGCCATAGAAATCCTGCAGATACCACGGCCAAGAGTGAGCAGGTCCGGGCGAGGGTGGATCCGACCAAGGTCTTTACGGATCAGGTCCCCGGGGGGTATAAGATAGTGGATTGTGATCAGAGATAATATTTTGTACATATCCATAGTAGTACTCAAATAATCGAGACCTTACCTATACACCCTCTACTCCCAGTTCACCAGCATCGTCTCCTCCCCCTTCAACCCCGTATACCTCACTGTCCCGCCACACCATCAACATCTTCTTCTCATCCTTTGCTTCAGGACTAATCTCGGCCGGTTCCGACCCGTCCAGATACAGACCCTGGGGCCGCTTCCCAAGCACGGGGCTGCTATCCAGGGCCGCCGCCAGCACGTCCCCGGCGGATTGGTGGGCGGTGCGTATGTCGTGGTGGCCGGTGGGATTGCGCCAGGCCTGGAGGGCGGCGATGAGGGGGAAGAGGATCTGGAACAGGAGCACGCGGATGGGGCGATGTTGGTGGGCACGGTGCCCGGGTCGACGGAGATGTTGGACAGGACGGGGTCGGTGGAGAGGCAGCGTTGGAGTTCCCCGCTGTGTTGAGTGAATTAGTTGAGAGGATGGAAATAATCATAATCATAGAAGGTACATCATCATGATGGCACAGAGTTTGCTGGCGCCATATCGTCGCATTCCACTCATCCACGATGGATCTTCTTCAATTAATCGAATGAACTGTTGCCTGGTGTGGTATACTACCAGTACTTTTGTCGGCGTCAGTAGATCATTAGATCCCTAGGATCTAGCTTCTTTGTCTAATTAGGGGGTTAAATATGGTTTAAACATCAAATTGAATTCTATCCCAATAGGACTGATTAATATAAAGATATCTATATCTAATTTATATAAAATCTGCAACTACAACAGACTATTTGATGAAACCAACAGCCAACCTTCCAACTGATAACAGCACGCACCTACAGGACCATCCGCATCTCCATTGACTCTGTGACTGACATGCATACTGATTTCCCTTCTACGGATCTTCTTGCAGAGAAAGTACAGATTACTCCTGGTCAATCCTACCCCAAGACACCAGCCTGAAACGATACGAATTTTTAGTTCGCCGACTTAGATCCACGAGCTGAAGTATCCTGCATCTCTGGCAAATACCGTGTACAGACTCCTCTCCTACCCTTGCAGCCTCAGTTATCGGCTGGACGGTCGAAGATGGCTTCGGAGTTATTTATAGCCCATCTTAAAGGCCTTCCTTCGATGTTTGGGTCTCTACTCCTTCCTGGTACAAGATGGGCGACACTGCACTTCCCACCATTGCTGTCCGGTCGACTACAATGCCTGTCCTGGATTGAGTCATCGTACTGTTGATGCTGAACTATATATTGGCTGTGATCAGGTCCATCGATCTGCCCTGGTCGTTTCTGGCTAAGCACGTCGTCTTTTTCTTTTGTCCGTTATTGATCACCTTGATATCGAGCCCTTGAACGACTCCTCCTTTCAACTCGACCCTGGAGATACGGGCTCGAAATACCCCGTTCCTGTACGGATAAGGAGGAGGATCGAGTAAGATGTAATAGTTAATAAATATAAATATAAATAACAAATGTACATGCTCAACTTTACATAGTTGCGGTTAATCCCTTCTGATGTGATGTTGATTACTTAAGCCTACTCAGGAATAGCTTGAACGCTAACTAGGACAGGCAAAAGAGCACAGGTCCTCACTTGACAGATTCTCATTTTCCCTTCCAAATAGTCTAGTATCCAGAATACGCTTCACCATCTTATAGTAAATCCCACGAAACTCACGCACTCTTAGTACTATCAATTCATGGACCAGATTATCATTATTAGACAGGACTCTACTCTACGTATTCCCCAACCTGGAACCAATCCAATCCTCTCTATACTCTAAAGCACGCGATATAGTTAACTACTGATAGTACAGTACTACTACTCGCCTCACTACGTAACTACGTAACTACCAGCGAAATACGTCATCACAGCCCCGGCAACACCAATTCACGCTAAATCTTCAATGGAAAGAAACAGAAAAAGAAATTGAAATCGAATGTATTTCTTTTATCCGGGGTGGATCCTCAGCATTCACCGTGAGCCGAATCGGGTTCGGTAGAGCGGGGACAAAATGGGGAATCGGGGATTTCGGGCTGGGGAACTACGTAAGAGGGAAATTTAAAATCAAACTGAAAAAAAAAGAATCAGATGTCCATTGTCATTGAGGATGGTTGATCATCTATGGGAATTGGTCCTTGGTATGCTCAGTGGGTACTGATAAGGATGTTGGAGTAGTATGTATATACTCTGGGGTGATGGGGATAAAAGGCAACTCGAGTGGACATGGAATTTTGGTTCTATATACACTATGTCGTAATCATCCCGAACTCCGAAAGAAAGAAAAATACCGTGTCTCACTGCCGGATGACGCTTGCCCCCATTCCCGAGACAGCACAGAAGCGGTAGAAGTTCAAAGACCACGAGAATATACGCCGATACCCATCCGAAGGTAACCGGACGCGCTAGACCGTCAACGCTCAGAAGTGTTCGGTCTCGAGGACTGCACCTCCCCCCACGACTCAATCCGAGTAGGGACACAATAAATAAAATAGAGCGGTATACGTAACAGTCCAATTCATCGTTGCCGCATCCAAAACATTAAGATTTAAGCGTTATTTTCTTGGGCATCAAGGTTGGTACGGCTCGCGACGAGAGCCATAAGAGCCGCACCGACGCCACTGCCATCCTTAGCGATGCCAATGCTGACCTTCTTCTCGCCCGCCGCGCCAATCTCAGGGACCTCCCTCAGAGCTTGGCGGAGGTTGTCAACAAAGTGGGGATAGAATTCGACGAGACTTCCGTCGACACCGATGTCGACGAGATCATCCGTCTGGAGTCTCCCAGTCCAGAGGAGGATGCCGGCCAGAGGGACGGCACTCATGCGGGCAGCACGCGTGCCGATGGCGTGGACCAGGGTCTTCACCGCACGGCGGTCCTCGTAGGTCGTTCCCTCGATCCCCAGGTCTTTGCTCAAGGAGGCCGCGGTCCCCTGGAGATGAGGGGTCGCATCGGCCTCCACGGTGCTCAAAAAGCTGGTGTCAATGCCCCATGGTTTGTACAGCTTGGAGTCACTGGCGATGGTGGTGGTGCCCGTCGGCGACCGGAGGAACTTGGCGGTCGAGGACTTGTACAGGTGAAGAAGGGCCAGACGCAGGATCTCGCCGAGGAACATGCCCGAGACGCGTTTCTCGAACATGTGGAAGCCCGGGTTGGGAGTCTCCTCGTTCACGATGCGATCAAACTCCGTATTGGGCAAGACGGTGAGATGGTTGTCAAAGCTCCCCCATTCGGCATTGATCACCATGAGTTCCGTGGTGCGATCATAGGTCTCGGCGAGCTTGGTGATGTTCTTCAACTTCTCGACGTACGCGCCGTTCGTTCCGGTACCGAAGATGGCACCCACCAGGGTTCCGGCCTCGTTCGGAGAGGTGTAGGAACGCGCCATGAGGGTACCGACGGTATCATTGACGAGCGCAGCGACGCGGACGGGGAGACCCAATTCGTCAATGGCGTTCTGCAACATCTCACAGACATCTTGGCCAACGGCATCGGGAATATCGAAACCCTTGGTCCAGCGGATGAGGGTGCCGTTCCGGATGCCAACTTGGCGAACGGGGAAACTGAAGGTGAAACCCAGGTCGAAGAGCTCCTCCTCCTTAAACTCCTCCTTCGAGTTGAGGATCCGACGTCTCCGCACGTGGGCTTCGAAGTGCTCGTTGTGGTGCGTCTCGAGGAAACTTTCAATCTGCTTGGCCATGAAGGCAAAGAGATCCTTGTAGCTTTTAGCGACCATCATCTCCCGGGGAATGGCCACTTTCGACTGGCTCATCGAGAATGTGCTATCGCCGTGCAGGTCAATCGAGCACACCCGGAGATTCGTTCCTCCCAGGTCGACGGCCAAATAGAGACCCTGTGGCCACGGTTAGCATGACCAGGACCGCGTGAGTCCCCAAGAACATACCTCTTCCGTGCCATTGGGAACACCGGTCACATAAGTCGGGATCTGGCTGAGCGTAGTATTTTCCTTGGCGAGGCCTTCCTTCATCTGCTCTATATACGCCTTCACCCCGCGCTGGACTTCAGTGGCGGGGTAGTCGAACTGGCGCGCAAGGCGCTCCGCCTCGTCGATGACTGACGACGTGGTGGAGGACGACATGGTATGAGATAGCAGACAAATGGGACGGTAATCAGGGTATGTAGCCGGCTGGGGATTTTGGCAGGAAGGCAGCGGGGGATAGTTATAGTAGTAATAATAAGAAGAAGAAGAAGACGAGGATGAAGAGCAGGTGGGGTGAGAAGAGCGGGACAGGGCGATGATATCAGTGGGCGAACCGGACGTCGTTAAGTAGGAAGCGGCTTCACCATTTTCACCGGGCCAAGTCCACCAACATGCCAGGAGAAGGTGGATCAACTGGATCAACCCAAGAGGCACCGTAACGATCAGCAGCACCGATGTCACTGATGGCCAGCCAGGGAGCCGATTTCTGAGCCCGCGTGTACCTCCGAAGTGCCCCATATACAGCCCGCAAGCCGTTGTCACTTGGAATCTCGGCTTGGAGAGATACCGGATGGACCTGAAGCTGTAGAAAACGTCACAGTCCAAGCGGAGAGACCCAATTGCGGAGATTGAACAAGAACGGGGCTCTCCGGATCAGATGGTTACGGGGATGGTGTTTCACCGTGCGTAACTTAGACCCCGGATCAAAGGACCAAGAAACGATTCCTTCGGGCAATTGACGGAGGGGCTGTGGCACAATTGGTATGATCACAGTGCCGTCAATGCCAGGAAGAAATAAATCCCTCTCGATGAGAGAATTGACCAGTCTTCCGGAAAAGCAAGGAAAAGAAGCCAGTTGGGGAAAAGAGTCGGGGTGAGAGACAGAATGAGGCGGGGGACGCTAGAATGGAGAATGGGCCATCTCCATCGCCTTGAATCCATCGTTGGCTTCTGTTGTCGCGTGCGCCAAAGCCACAACGGCCTGACTATCGCTAGTCGAGACCAAGTGGCCATTATTAGTTATTTCCCAACTCAGAGAGAGATGTCGTTTCCAAAGAACTCGGAGATGAAATGATCTCCTGATGTACGGAGAGCCCGAGGTCACCTGGTCGATTCAGTATCGTACGAGCCAGAAGTCCCTTTGCCCGTGCTTGTAATTCCCCCCCCCCAAACTACTACTAGAATCACGTAGAAGGAAACTTCTCTTGAAAGTCGAATCCTGAACAATCCCACTCTTATCTACATATGTAGTAGTATAATGACCTGGAACCGAAGGAGATTCGAACAAAATGACTCGCCAATCGCACAGTCAGGATAAGAAGCATATACGACAATTACAAACAAAAACGCTGGACCCCTACCCGATCACATCATATGATAGCATGAACTCCGGAAGGAGAAAAAAAAAAAAAAAAAA
>JAPVCG010000030.1:590879-659118 GCA_029606305.1 Paecilomyces fulvus
CCCATGAACCTGGAGAACTGGCCAGGACGCCGCGCTGCATGACGAACAGGGGGGATTCACGCCGTCTCTCCTCACAACGGGACCTCATCCAGTGTCTCCTCGCCTTCCGTTCCCTTGACTGGTTTCTTTTCCTCACTGCCGGTTTTCTCCGTTTTCTTTGCCGGGGTCTCCTCCTCTTCCGGCGGTCCATTCTCCTGCTGAGAATCGGACTCTGTAGGTTCTGTGCCGTTCAGCTCCTCGTCCTTGGATGCCTCCTCAGGCGCCTCTTTCTTCTCCGGCGTTTCATCTTTTGGCGGAGGTGGCGGTGGCTCATCCTGTGATTCTGTCTCCTTCGGGATGGTCTCTACACCCGGGAACGGAGTCGTGGGGGCCTCAGTCACGGTTGGTTCTGCCGGCCGGGACGGTAGATGCGACTGACTCTCCGTAGGGGCAGATGGAACTGTAGAGACTGTGGACGTTCGCTGACGTTGCTGTGCGGCCGGTCCGTGACCGATTTGTCTCAACTTCGGGTCGGCATTCAGATAGTAACCCCGGACGCTCACAATCGTACCCTCCGCCTCGCATGCGTCCACCCATTCCGGACGCACCACCGGGATATTCATCTCGACTGCCTTCTCCCACAGTGGCCCCCTCCCTTCGGTGCACACGAAGTGAGTCGTATCGATGCGGACAGTATCAATCATCTTGCCCCCGATTCGGTCGACAGCGGCCGCCAGAGCATCTCTTTGCTGTGGGGGCATGATTCCCGGAGTCACCGTAATTCCAGATAGATCGGTCATCTTGTGAGTGCGGCAGACGAGTTTCTCGGACTGGAACGTGCCCGCCGTCGTGCGCAGCACCAGGTGGAATGTGTATTCGGTGTGGATGGCAAGACCACTGATCTTCGTACTGAGCATCTCCAACGGCCGTGGGATGGAACCTGCCTTGGAACCATTGCGGTACAGCGAAAGGGACTTCAGAGAAGCTGTTGCCAGGTTGATCGGATCCCACTCCAGTACCAGTGAGGTCTGTGTCGCATTTCGGAGACGAAGGATGGGGGGAGTGGGGGTGTGAATGCCATATGTATTCAGAATGCGTTTCTGCAAAGACTGGAAGGCTGCTACGTTGGCAGATTCCGCGGCAAGATTGCGCGACACCGTGATATCGACGATGCTGCCGGAGGTGATATTGTTGGGAAGGAGGACGGAGGGGAATTCAATCTACGATCATCGTGAGCATCACATTGCACCGTATAGTATGATAATCCGAGCGATAAGGGAACTTTGTCGCGCTATCGGACAATAGTAGGACATAGCATGATCCCAAATTAGGGAGTGGGTTCAGAGCACGAGGAAGGCAGGAAAAGGGGAGCTTACGAGTCGGTTGTCCTGTGTCAACAGCACGGCGACGCCGGCGTCGACCTTGCCAACCGTCAAAGAAACAAGCATCACGTTGGAGAAATGAATTAAAGGAGAGGCAAAGGTCGGTTCATGAAGTGCGCATCGACAAGAGGGGTCTCTGGAGTTGGCAGAAGACAAGTTGTGGAGTTCTTAGTTCGCTGTCGTCGCTGCCACCACAAAGTCTTCGTCCGGCCAGATCGACAAGAAGTCCGCGAAACGCCAAGCAAAGCCAAATCCGGGCAGAGACACGCGGACAGTTGACATTATCATTCATGATCTGATACTACTAATAACTATACATTGGTAGATGGCATATCACCATCTACGGGTCTAAATTTACATTATATCCTTTTTCTTTCCTTTGGGAGCTACGCTTAATGCTCCTTCGCCGGTATACATCGTTCTCCCCCGGACTTGTTCTCGGATTTGGAAGCACGCTTGTTGGACAACCGCACTATGGTTTCTACAAGCGAATCCGTCTCCTTCAAGACCTCAGAGAATTTCTCCTTGATGAGTTCAGGTCGGACCACAATCTCTACACTACCCTTCAAGTCTGGTCCCCCTTGCGAAGAAGACTGTGTCTCGTCCGTGTTCTGAAGAATCCACCGACCTTCACCATCGTAACCGCGATCATGGAGAGCCTTGCGAAAAGCATTCCGGACTCTTCTGGCACACCATGATCGGACGACCCGTTTGTTGTCTAGGCCATTGGTTTGCACTCTCCACCATAGTGTATTCGGATCCCGGTTGGCGTACATATGCACGATCTTAGGTCGGATAGGGTGCGACTGAGCCCCGATGTATCTGGCAGCGACCGGGGGGGTGAAGGTCTTGGGACTCCATCGCATGTGGAACTGTTTTGTGGTCTGAACCAACTTCATGGCTTCACATCCGGAAAGAATTCAAGAATCTATTCCGAGTCCTGAAGCCCCCGTGTATCGTCTGTATCGTCCTCTTCAAAAGTGCCAATATCTTCGTAACATCATTGATGGAGGAAAGAGCGACGGAAAACCGTAGAACGAAATCGAAAGGGGTATTGATTTCAGGGCTGGAAGACGACCAAATTTTTCGTAAAAAATGTCTGAGCTTCCACAATTCTCGAAAATGAAGGACGGTGGCAAAAAAAAAGATAAGATGCTGTGAATGCTTCTTCCAACGGTCATCCTCAGGAACGCAAATGCGAAAAGCTTCGATGGTTGTCCGGCAGAACTACGGCGGTGAGTTCGCCCGTATGGTTCTAGCAGTCTATTGGTGGACCGGTAAGGCGGTAGAGATGGTGGCAAGCCTGAGGCGGAATCAGGCAGAATCAGGCAGAAATCAGGCCGCCATCCGCCACTTCGTCGTTCTTCTCGCGCCGCTTTGCTCCCCACTATATTAAAGCCCTGAAATTCCCCCTCGTCCGTTCACTCCGACAACCCATCCACCCCACCTATCATCGATACCCCGTCACTCAACCCTACGGAGTGACTAGAACTTGAATCTATCTGCAGACAGAAAGAGGGCTATACGTGAGACAGAAAAGCCGTCACCATGCCCAAGAACAAGGGAAAGGTAAGATCTGAGTACTTTTTCCCCACTTTGAAAATGACTGCAACGATCTCTCATCGACACATCTTAATACATATTGGAACAAGCGGCTAACTAGTCATACAGGGTGGTAAGAACCGACGTCGTGGAAAGAACGAAAATGACAACGAGAAGCGTGAACTCACCTTCAAGGAGGAAGGTCAGGAATATGCGCAGGTCGTGAAGATGCTGGGTAACGGCCGTCTGGAGGCCCTGTGCTTCGATGGCGAAAAACGACTGGCGCACATTCGAGGCAAGCTGAGGAAGAAGGTCTGGATCAACCAGGGAGACATCATCCTCCTATCGCTACGAGACTACCAGGACGAGAAGGGAGATGTCATCCTCAAGTACAGTGCCGACGAGGCCAGAAGCTTGAAGGCCTACGGCGAGCTGCCTGAGTCCGCCAAGATCAACGAGACCGACACCTACGGTCACGAGGGATTCGAGGACAACGTCGAGTTCGACGAGGATCGCGAAAGCGAGGAAGAGAAGGAGATCGACGTCGACGAGATCTAAACCACCTTCACTATCCGGACCAGCGGCGCCTTGTGGGGAACCCAACATGTGCATCTTCCCCCGGCCCTGCAGGTCTCAAGCCTTGGTCGACCTTCTCATCGCTATTCCCATGGTCTTCCTAAAGGTTGCCACATGAGGCGGAGGCAGATATTGCTTTCGTTCCTTCTTCCCTTCGCGAACGGATGATCAGGTACACGTGCTACAATCGATACGATTCATGCATTCCCAGGGTCGATGCAAAAACCACCGGAATGGATTCATGAGGTATTACACGCGTGTGATGCAGAAGAACTCGACCGAGCTACGTCTTCACGAATCTAGCCTCGGATGATTTTAGTCTAATGGTCAGTTTGGAACGTGGTCCACAGTCCACGATGACGGTTTGCGGACAGTTTGTCTCCTTTACAGTCCTGTTTCTTGTTGCATGGTCATGATAGAGGGGCATTTGCCGTTGATAGCACCGTTTCTAGCCAGATAATTCGATGAAGTTCATCATAGCATTTTTCTTGCCCTTTTAGTAGTAGTAGTAGTAGTAGTAGTAGTAGTAGTAGTAGTAGTAGTAGTATCGTATCTCCGCTTCAGCTAAAACGACATACTCATAATCAAAGTCATTATACATGCAGCGGGCCATTTCTTCGAATGAGGATCCATATGTACGAAGCACAAGTATTCCAGTCTCTCAAGTATAACCCAATCCAAACAGCCAGCCAAGACATCATGAAAAAAGATAAATCCCAATTTTCAACCCCCAATCTCATCCTCAAAAACACTCTTCCTGAAAAACCTCACGATCTTCCTTGCCGCCTCCTTCCCAATCAACGGATCTAGATCCTCGACATCCATATTCGCGATCTGGTGAATACTCTCCGTCTCCAAGATCAGACGCTCGAGGACCTTGGGCGTCACGCCCGGCACGGCTCGGAGCATATCCTGTGGAAGGGCATTGAAGGTCCGATGCTCGATGCCCGAGGCGGCCATGACGTCTCCGGGAGTCGAGGACGCGACGATATCCATGTCCAGACCGATCTGCACGGCGCGGATGGGGTCCGGTTCCGGGTTATTCTTCTTGAGTTCGGCGAAGATCTCGGCCGTTTGGTATGGGGAGGATGACCAGATGACTTTCAGACGGGGGAATGCGAGGGTGAGGAGGACGAGCATGTGTTGGGCGGATTTGGGATTGGTTGGGTTGACGAGGGAAGAAGTGATGGAGAGGGAGGGTGTTCCGGAGGAGGAGAAGACGTAGTCGGAGAAGAAGCTCGTGCCGGGAGTCGATGCGGAGGTGAAGGCGTCGAAGGTGAAGGATTTGTTCTGGTCGAATTCGATGAGGAGGAGAGGGTTCTTGTAATGCTGGAGCATCGTCTCGGCTTGGTTGTAGAGACGGCCGTTTCGGAGGGAACTGATCAGGTCCCGGACAGATTTACGCTCAACGCAGATGTCAGGTGTGAGGACGTAGTCGCCTACGGTGAGCTGGCAGGGGACTACGACCATACTCCGACCGTGAAGGAGAGATGGAAGGGCACTTCGAAACTCGCGGACATCGACGACCACCGTGGGAGGAGCCGCTGTTGCGGCCAGTCGACCGCCACCTGCGATACGGGTGTTGACCGTTCGAAGAAATTGCTCCTGGGGATCTTCAAGGCTTTTATCGTGAGTGATCGTAACAGCCATGCTCTGCAGATTCTGTTATTAGCTCATGTTTATGAAAGTTACGACACAGAGAATTCCGCACCCCTTTTTCCTTGATCAGTTTCGTAAACGCATCCTTCTCCCTTCTCACTGCGCTCAGGTATCGTTGCTCTTCAACAGATCCGCCATAGTACATGAAGTAGACCCTGACGTTCCTGTCCGTGTGGGAACTCCGATATACTTCCACTCTCCGGATAAACGCAGCGTCAGGTTCGTACATGATGATATATCGCGGTCGCGCTTCCTCCAGGATATGCTCATCCATATCACCATCGTAAGGGTGGATCATAATCAAGTCATCCATATCGTACAGTTCGTAGTAATCCTCCGTATCTTCCAGGTCATCGACAATGATCTCCTCTTTCACGGTTTCTTCTGGCCCGGTAGGCTGAAGTTGCTCTAGCAGGCCTGATACTTGAGCAGGCTCTTCTGTCTCTGCTTGCACACTGCTGTTTGGAGTGCGCGCAGACGCACTAGCTGCTGTCCCACCACCTCGGACCCGTCTTCTCTTATTAGGAGGAGCTCGTGGATTGAGTGGCGCCCCGTTAGCAGCCCGCGCGGTGGGTGTGTCATTCGAACCTGGTTTGGAGCCGTATAGATTGGCGTTGACGCGAGAGAAATTGCGCTTCCAATTCAGGTATTCGCGCAGCTTTCTTCGCAGCAGTAGCTCTGCGGACGGCCTCTTACTGCTCTCTTCTGCATCCTCGATGCTATCTTCCGTTCCTATCTCAACTTTAACATGCATCGTCGAAAGATATTCTCGTAGTTGAGAGCATGTCCGTTGATCGCTGCACATTATGAGTATAGTGCCATTAGAATCATCCCGGGCTGCTGGGTTCAGATATGCATCTCGCTCAATCTCGTCTAGCACATCCGCCAGGACAGACCATTTCGGTTGCTCCTCAAGAACCGGCTGAAGAGCGGCAGAAAAGGAGATGGACGAAGATGCTAACTCACTACTGCTCAGCTTTCCCATATACACTCGTGACTTTGCAGTCTGGAAAAGGACGTGAGCCGCGTCGAGGAAGAGCCATGGTGAGTAATTATGCCGGGTCGATCCCGGAGGCGGGGAGTGGGCTGCTACAATGGTATCTAGATACTTCACGAAAGATACCGCATCATATGTAAGGAGCGAACTGTATCAGTTAGCATATCGGCGTGTGTGAGCCAAAGAGAAAAATCGGCATCCATACTGCAGAATCGCCCTCAAGACAGTCAAGTCACTGGCGATTTGCCTAGTCCGAAAACTGACACGATGCCATATCGGATCCAGTTGCCTCCTGATGGAAACGTCGAAGTTCTTGTGCAAAGCGCTGTCGAGAGTCCAGTCTTCCACATCGAGGCCCGAATTCGCTTTCTTAAGCTCGCTGATACTAGTCTCGACGCATTCGAGGATAGCATTTTGAATCTCTCTCATCTTGTCGGTCATTGGAACTTCCAACTCGATCACTTCAGCCTTTTTACGCCCTTCCAGGGATTCAGCTACCGTGACATGAAACCTTGGCCACAGAGAAGGCTTGCGAAGAAACATGTTGCGCAGCATATTCGACAAAGGCGCGAATCCTGTGGTGAAAGGCTCCGGGGAGTCTGAAAATGCTTTGAGGAACCCTACTTTGTTGAACTGGCGGTAGATGCGGATAATAAAGGCCTCCAGGGACGTTGCTTGAATCCTGTTGTGAAATTAGGACATTATTCCGCAGAGACAAAGCATACCAGGAACCTCACTTCTCCGCATGGAGTACAATCATTCCGGTCACTTTTTCTGGATCAAGCAGTTCTGAGCTCCTGTCAGCTGTAAGTCACAGATCTGCATAGTGATCTTGCATACTGGAGAGCAAGTCTACGACCAGAATCCTGGAAGTTACACTCAAGATACCTCCCTCCAAATATAGCTTCTCCCTTGGTCCAGTTAGAACTAATTCCGATACAAGACTTGAGAGTATGATTCTGATTATGATACCTCATTGGTACAGTTGCCCTGTCAGTATTGATGACCTTCAGCCCCCTGGCGAGGGGTGTTTTGCTAATCGCATAATGCTCCGCCAGCGCTGCTCAATATGTCAACTCCTCGCGCATGTTGTCCAGCAGTATTATATTTAGATACCTTCACCGATCCACTCATTTTCTCTGTCATCAGCCCCCACTACGAGAACTAAGTTATTTCCAGTCGCATCATAAGAGTGCAAGAGATTCGTCACAAGCCGCAGCAGCCCGAGGCCGCGGGCCAGGATAACGAGCTCATCCTCCGCGCGGAGCTCCGTGAACAGGTCCTGCTGGTATTTCTGGCGGTCCAGCGCATCAGTAACAGGCCTTGCTCTAAAAACAGCATATTCCGCAACTTACCAGAGGTAACGAAAGCTTGACCGGCTGATTTGGCGGCATAGGAGCGTCTTATGCGTTGGAAACTAGCTCCAGTCTGCAGCCATACGAGAGCAATGAGTCGTCACGTGACCACACTCGCGCTGCGACTGATCCCGAACTATGACGATGGATGTTAAATATGTCCCTTCAGCAATTAGTATGTAGTTAATGCTTTCTGATCTCTAGTTATGAATGACAACACAATTCATCTAAAGGTGAGTATTTTACAAAGTGCTCATATTTGTCTTCAGTGATTCAACTATAAATATTGACCGTTTTGCATGATGATATTAATGTCATTCTTAAGAAGATGGTCCAGATGATAGATAGGGTTATCACAAGTAATATAAATTACTGGACGATCGTTGTTCTTGGTGTCATGTACAATACTCAAATACATTGGTCAAAAAAATGCATATTGTTTTGGCTTTTGTCTCATAACAATCTCTCATAAACTTTTCAACCATAAAGGCTGCTTGCCACCCACCAATGTGGCAGTCAGCATTTTCCGTTACGGATGAACCAACATCTACTTGTTCAGTTCCTTCATCCGCGCTTCGATCTCCTCTCTTGAGGCCTTAGGGGGCATCTCTGCCGGAGGAGTAAGCAGCGCTATCACGCAGCATGAGATGAAATTGATACTTACGGTCCGGAATCTGAGGGCCCTTGGACAGATAATCCATGGCGTTGGCCTTCGTTGGTTCTTTAGCGGACCCGTCAGAGATCGTGTGTTGGGGGTTTCCTCCCTGCCTGTTTGGAACCAGGTCGTTAGGGTTTGATGGGATAACAGGCATGGCGAAGGATGTGATTCGCTAGAGATTTGGGGATAGAAAGGTCCTTGGAAGAAGTTGGAATGACTCTTTTGGTGGGCCAAATCGTTGCAAGACCAAATGGCAGGGTCTTATATATATCAGTCGAGACGTGCTAGGCGCATCTAGCCAGAGGACGATGACGTCGCTAGCATCCTCCGAAGTCACGAGCAGGGCAGAGTTTCGAACCACGAAGTCAGCGCCCGCGGTTTCTACAAGGTTAGTTAGTGTTGGGAGAAGATAATCGAGTGCTTTTTTAAGGGGTTGAGAATAGACAGTACTATTTATGTCTAGGCCATTGCCATACTACGTCAACCAAGACTATAGGAGAGAAGCGGAGGGCTACGGGATTACTAACACTGAGGCAGTCAGCTAGGAATATTGAGAAATTTGATGAATTAAAAGTCCTTTGCCCCGAATGCTGCCTTATCTCCTGTCAAAGTTGGAAGTAGTTACACTTTAAATAGTTAAACAGGGGAAAGCTGCCCGAAGGTCGCCTCGTGGGTGTGGCTGACATCCCCACCGCCCGCTCGCCGCAAACCATCAGAGACAGAGTTGACGAACGCTGGCCTCTTTTAACTATCACAACGTCCAGCTCTGGAGTACACTCCCACACAGACACAGTCCTCCCCCTGAAGGCTACCTTCGACTCTCGAAAACCGCGCTCTTCTCGTTATCCACGTTCCTCGAACGTCTCGAAAGCTCCCCGCATCCCGGACGGATCTCGCTCGTGGCTCATCCGTCTTGACGCCGTTGCCTGTCCGCTGGGATCGTGATCACGGCCATACCTGCAATGCGTCCCGATAATCGCTAACTGGTTCCCGGTCTCTATAAATCAGTCACTCCCGTCTCGCGGGCCTTCCTGATCTCTTAGGGGTACATCATGCCGTCCATCCTCAGCGATGCGGACAAGGAGACTGTGAAGAGAACGGTTCCGAAACCGTCCAACAAGATTCTGGCGGTGGCGCTTGCACGGCTGTATGTCGCTTACCCGGATCCTCAGAGATGGACATATACGGGCCTTCAGGGTGCTGCAGTCCTGGCCAACGACTTGGTCGGGCACACCTTCTGGATCAAGTTGGTGGATGTTTCGGTATGTGGTTGTCCAAACGCCGTAGAGGCGAACAAGATAGCTAACTATTCTACTTGCAGCCTGCCGGTAGGGGTGTCATTTGGGATCAGGAGATCTACGATGGCTTTTCTTATAATCAAGATCGCACCTTCTTCCACACGTTTGAGCTCGAAGAATGCCCGGCCGGCTTATCGTTCGCAGACGAAAAGGAGGCAAAGACGTTTATCAAGAAGATGAACGAGCGGGAGAAACATGCTAGCAAGGAAACAAAACAGACCCCATTCTCCTCGACCCGCGGACAAGGACCTGCTCCGGTGACTAATGGGAAAGGTCCTGGGCGGTCATTGTTCGGAAGTCTCATTCATGGCCATCATGGTCATCGATCACCGACATCACCCAGCGCACCACCAGCTGCAGCCGCTGCGCCACTTCCCAGTCCAGTGCACAAAGCCTCTCCATTCGATACCGTCGATCCATCCTGGAAAGGTCTACTTGATGAGCTGTTGGCGATGGGAATCACGGAAGATCAGATCGCGGAGAATTCCGACTTCATCAAGGCGTATATTGAACAGAAGCAGGGTGCTGCTCAGGATAGCAGTACAGGAGTCGCAACTGCTATGGCTGAGGACCAGCGGAAAGGCAGAGCTCCTCCTCCTGCGCCACCATCTGCACCTTCGGCTCATAAGCTGAACGCCATCAGTCCTCAGCATACTGGCAGCAGTGGTAGTGGCCGACGTGGTGCTCCTCCGCCGCCCCCTCCCTCGCGGAGGGCACGTCTAGACGTCCAGGATGAGCCTTCTGCGGCGCCTCCAGAACCGTCTCCCCAGCGGCCGAAGTTCCGAGCGCCTCCTCCCATTGCAGATGCCGGAAAGTTTGCTCATACTATCGCACCAGCTCCTCCTGGGCGTCAACGAGCTGCATCGGGATCCAATCCTGGTCCTCCCCCTCCTCCAAGACCGCCAAAGACACCCGACGACGGTGCTCCGCCCAGATTTGGGATTCCGCCTCCTTTCCTAGGAGAAAGGAAAGTCTCCGCTCCGCCGGCGCCTCCAAGCCGCAGCCCTGCACCTGCAGCTCCTCCTCCACCTCCACCTCGTGCAGCAAGTCCTGCAGTACCACCTCAACTTCCCCCAAAGATTCCTCCATCCGCCATTCCGCCTCCTCCACCGGCCAGGAGTCCGGTGTCACCTCCTCCGCTTCCTCCTGCTGCATCTCGGCCAGTTCCTCCTCCTCCAGCAGCATCAAGTGCTCCACCTCCTCCGCCTCCACCCCCACCACCTTCGCAGCCTCCACTTCCAGTTCCGACCAGTTCTGGTCCACCACCTCCACCTCCACCTCCGCCTCCTCCAGCAGCCGGACCTGGCGGACCTCCACCTCCACCTCCACCCCCGCCGCCTCCTTCTGGTGGTGCACCGCCATTGCCTAAACCGGTCGGCGGTAGAGATGAGCTCCTGGCTGCTATTAGAGGCACTGGTGGTGCAGGAGGCGTAGGCTTACGAAAAGTTAAAGATACTGAGAAGAAAGATCGAAGTGCAGCTATGGTACCAGGTGGTGCCAGTGAGACCCCTGCAACACCGTCTGGTGGTGGTGGCCCACAAGGGGGCCTGGCAGGCGCCCTGCAAGATGCACTTGCAAAGAGAAAACAGAAAGTCAGCGGCAGTGGTATGTTCTTCCTCAATCCTTATGCCAATGTGAATAGACGGCTGATTATAGTGCAGACGATGAAAGAGAGGATGATGACGACTGGTAAATCGGAACAGGTCGTGCTGACTATCTCTAGAGTCAGAGACTGCGAGAGCATCTCCAGGGCAGATAAATCAAGGAAAAACGCCACCCCACATATCCGTCCAAAGTTGGTGGTATCTGGCTGGGTGTCCTGATACAGCTGATGTACTCTGCACTCTTTTGAAAATACTTTACACGAAACCTCTCAGGCTGGCATACTGTTATCCTCCTGCCAGTCATCTATCCGGGCCATCCGTCTTTTCATGCTAGAAATGGCTACATTGATATGCATCAGGAGGGCGATTGGGCATCCGATGGGTTGAGTCTTAAGAGTGAACCACAGTATCTCTGCCTTGTGTATACCCTATTGAAGCGATCTGGACTTTCAATAAATTCAATAAATAGATCCAAAGAAGACCTAACCTTTTAGTTAAATCACGTCCTGGAAGAAGTAGGATGCGCAATAATCTGTTTCTGCAGGAGAGTCCTCGAAGGATGAAGTATATATATTCCAGCGAGGCAATTGCAGTGCTCTGTCCAACGCAACAACCCTACGTTTGTAATTCCTGCATATCCTAATGTAATGGTTGATGCATCGCGCAAAAGTACTATGTATGCGGAATAACAATGATCCGACGTCGCTCCCAGTTGCCCGCGGAGGAACTTTCAGAATATCATCGCCCTCATCTGATGCTAGCAACGACGAAAGGACATGTCCGGTCTTATATTCTCACTCCGGACCTGAAAGCAATGAGATATGCTATCCCCATCTCCTCTTAGGCCGGCTGCGCCGTCAGCATCTCTGCTTCGGTTTCTGCGTTCTCAGTCCGACGCTCTCTGCTTCTTCACTGCCAATCCCAATGCATGCGCTCACGCTGCAGGAAATAAGGAGCCGGGCAATGTGTCCATAAGGAGAACCTCGAGATGGACAACTATTGACCCGGTACCGTGTCAGGCATCGCTCGAGGCGTCTCTGCTTCCTGTCCTCAATCCGCTGTCGAAAGGCGCGAACACATCTCGATCTCGACCTTCTCCCTCTGCCCAGCGGCCCACGACCCCATCACCACTATCTTTCTCTTCACAGTCTTCGCGGAATGTCTCTATGAAGGGCCGTCCGCTCCTTCGGAGGCTCCTAGATTGGAAGCGCTCAAAGGGGGCCGACGGTTCAAACCTGAACCGCAGTGGTATGCCACAGGTTACAACGGCTCTCGACGATACATCCGAAGGGAACCTTTTCAGCTTGGGGCGCACGCTTGCTGCGAAGGCAACTAATGAGATGCGTTTGCGATGCACTGAATTTGATCGCAATGGAAATGTCACGCTGGTGAACGGGGAATTCAAAAAGAGCGAACTCATCGCTAAGGTTCGTTTTCTGCACTAAATTTGAGACTGGTACATTGTGGAAACTTGATGCTAAATGAATACATGACAGTATGGACTTCTTCCCCGTGATCTGCGCAAGATTGACTCGTCCGTGCTCCCTCATATCCTCGTCCGGCCTGGTACAATACTCATTAGCCTGCTGCATCTTCGGGTTCTCATCAAATCCGATCGCGTTCTGGTCTTTGACGCCTATGGATCGACTGATTCCTACACGCAGTCTGTATTCATGTACGATCTGGAAGGCAAGCTACGGCAGAAGCAGGCTCAGACGGCTGGTGCTCTACCTTACGAATTCCGCGCCCTCGAAGCTGTCTTGATTTCTGTTACAAGTGGCCTAGAAGGGGAATTCGAAGGCGTCAGGGAGCCAGTTGTGCGTGTCCTGCGGGCCCTGGAAGAAGATATTGACCGGGACAAGCTGAGACAACTTCTGATCTACTCCAAGAAGCTGGGTACATTTGAGCAGAAGGCAAGACTTGTACGAGATGCTATCAACGACCTGTTGGATGCTGATGACGATCTCGCTGCTATGTACTTGACGGAGAGAGCAAACGGCAAACAACGTGCTGAGAATGATCATCAGGAGGTGGAAATGCTCTTGGAATCGTATCACAAAGTTTGTGATGAAATCGTCCAAGCTAGCGGAAACCTAGTCACCGGTATTCGTAACACGGAGGAAGTGTAAGTGATACCATTCCAGGTTCCCCAGGGGCGAGGTTCTGACAAGCAACAGTGTCAAAGCTATTCTAGACGCGAACCGGAATTCCCTGATGTTGCTGGATTTGAAGTTCAGTATCGGCACACTTGGTCTTGCAAGCGGAACCCTCATCTCTGCCTTGTATGGAATGAACCTGAAGAACTTCATCGAGGAGTCCGACCTCGGTTTTGGTGCGGTCTCGGTTGCATGCGTGGCCTTGAGTGCCGTCGTCTGCCTCTATGGTCTCGCGAAGCTGCGAAAGGTTCAGCGAGTCCGCATGTGGGGCGAGGCTGGTGTAGGAGGCACCGCTGCCATCCCTCCTCTGATCGGGAACAGCGTTGCTATGAACCGTTCGAACTGGCGAACCGATTCGATCGAGCCTGTTTTGGGCGGATTGCCAGGTGAGGGACGGCTTGAGCGGATGAAGCGGCTGAGGGAGGGCGCGGCTGCAGCAGCAGCAACGAGGAGTCCCCCTCAGCCATCATCAGATTCGCAGCTTGCCGGTTCTCTGTTCATGAAACAACGTATTTCTCGGCAGGATACAGACACCGGCGCGCAGGAGACGGTTGATGCTAAAACCCCAGCCATGCCCAAGATTTAACATCCATCGTCTCCCTCCATCAAGCCCCTTATTCTTTGTGTGTATTCTATCCAACTCTCTCTGTTTCTAGAGCTCTTTAGAATAGAGCAGAGGGAGAGATACCTCATGTACGGCGTTCATAAAAAAGACGTTTTTGTTTAGCAATGACATGGACTGGCTCCCCATTGATGTCCCTTTTTCGGTGTTATAACCATTTTCTTCGTCTTCTCCCAGATCTTACCTGCTTCTGACTGGGATGGAGGACTTTGTTGTCGATAGATTAATCCTGTGCAGTATTTATCATTTCTATCAATTCCACTCAAGTCAAGTCAAGTCAACGCCACTGTTGGTTGTATTACCCTAATCTATCACTCAGTCGTGATAGGAGTATAAACTACCACGTAAGATTCGAAGAGGAATTGTGACTATTCTTTGTTACATACAACTCTAACATATCAGCTCCTACATACACAAGAATCTCATATATGACGTTTCTAAAAAGCTTCCACATTCCAAGCCTCCTTCGATCTCGGGCCTGGAAGGGAACTAGGACCGCGCTTCACAAACTCCCCGTACGTCTTCTCTCCAACCACTCCACCGTTATCTCGATCATAGACAACCTGTCCTCGAAGGATAGTGTACCGAGGCCACTGCGTCATGGTGTGCCCTTCATACGGGGTATAATCCACATTATGATGGAGCATGTCATTCTTCAACGGGAAGGGCGTCATGGATGGGTACCAGATGACCAAGTCGGCGTCTGATACGCCTGGTAATAGAGCGCCTTTCTTCGGATACAAGCCGTATAGACGGGCTGGGTTCGTCGATGTGACTTGGACGAATTTCTGGGGTGAGAGCTTCCCTGCGCTCCAGACGATTGGGAGACGGGTCTCGATGCCCGGAATGCCGTTGGGGATGTACTTGAATCGGCCGATGGGGTATTCTGCTGAGATGGCGGAGCGCTTGCCTCTTTCTTCGTCGTTGTAGCGGAATGCACAGTGATCGGATGAGAGGATGGTGAAGGTGTTATTGCGGAGTCCGTTCCAGATGGCGGAGTGGTCGGTCTTCTGTCTTGGTGGTGGAGAGCAGACGCATTTGGCGCCCTCGAAGCCTGGATGATCGAGATCCTCGCGGCTGAGAAACAGGTATTGGGGGCAGGTCTCAGCATACACGGGCAATCCGCGGGTCTGGGCCTCTCGGATGGTTTTGGCGGCTGGTGGAGCGGAGACATGCACGATCAGAATGGGTGCATCGATGATCTCACTGAGGATGATGGCTCGATTGGTGGCCTCGGTCTCGATCAGCTGAGGATGCGATGTCGCATGGTACTTGGGAGCAAAGCGCTTGTTCGCTTCCAATTGGTTCGTCATCCATGTAAGGACATCTCCATTCTCCGCATGGACCATGGTGGTGATGCCATGGGTGCGTGCAGCGAGGAGGATGTCGAGGATCTCGCTATCCCGTAGCTGTAACGCTTCATAGGTCATGTAGATCTTCAGAGAAGAGATGCCTTCCTCGCGCAGGGCGGGGAACTCCGACAGGCCCTGTTGGCTGTGTGTCGAGACCAGGAGATGGAAACTGTAGTCTGAGTAGCATGCTTTCGATGCCCTCTCTTGTGTCTGCTTGAGGGCATTCAGTAATGAAGGCTCATGCTTTTCCTGAGGCGCAAATGCGACGATGGTGGTTGTTCCGCCTGCGATGGCTGATTTGGAGCCTGATGCATACATAGTCAATGAAGGTTCTTTATATATGGTAGTTACAGATCTTTCTTACCTGATTCAAAAGTATCGGCCGACGTTCCTTTTCCACCAAAGAGCGCAGGTTCCTCCAGATGCACATGGGCATCGATACCGCCTGGCTAGAAGAGCAGGTCAGAACTGTATTGGTTCAACTGGAAAAGGGACCAAGTCTTACTTACCATCACATAACCACCCTGTGCATCGATGGTCTTCTTGGTCGTGAACCCAGCCAGGGACCCTGTCGGAGCCAACAAGGCAATCTTGCCGTCCTTCACGGCGATATCGTAGCTCCCGACATCAGCGGCGGTAGCAACGATGCCATTGACGATCAACAAGTCATATGTCGCATCCATGATGGAAAAGATCTGCATAGAACTGCCATCTTGAAAGAAATTTAAATACAGCCCGAGACAAGTTCAAATGTATTGTTCTTCCCCGCATATTGCTATCAGGCTTATCTCGGAGAAAAACATATCAGGCCATCTTATCGCCCCGCCGTTATCGCTGCGGATGGCCGCTCCAGAAGGGCCATGTCTCCTCGAGTAAGGACGGGGAAGTTAATAAGAATAAAAAAATATATTATCAGCTGAAGCGAAGTGCAAAGATATAAAAGTGTACTATTTTTCTGCAGTTCCACCCCGCTACCAAGATTAGTTACTAGGATGTCGAATGCAGCCTGAGGTATAACACCTTCCAGATAGGGCAGTTGCAGGGTTAGGGTTACATTCCGCAGGCATGGTTCACGTGACCATAATGTTGCCGATTTCCGAGCGTCTCAGATGACCTCCAGAGACGAAAACGACGCGGACCAACACACATAGTCTATATTATCCCTAAAACCTCTATCAAAGATGCTCAGTGGAGGTTATCCAGGACTTTTCTTCTCCACTTGACTGCTGTCCGAGTCCTCTGTAGCCGTTACCGGCATCTACACTCTTAGCTCTATCTCGAGTCCTCGACGGTGGCGATGACTGACTCCACCCTTGGAAAAAACATTGTGATTTCCTCCAATGGTCAGTCATCCAGCGAGGCAGACGCTCAGATCAACGCTTTTGTCGGTAATCGGGCCAGGCCTAATGCCGTCAATCTCCACCATTCTACGGAAAATGGAAAATATTTGTCGGACTTAAAGAGGAGTTAACCAGGTCTGTACATGGAGAACTGGATGTTGGGGCCTATAGCTGTCCGGATTGGGCCCGTCCCGGACAAGAATTATGTATGAATAAAATGGCGGCAACAAGATACAAATACACCGCTGTCTCCCTGGTTTTGGACCTTCAGGGAGGCGCAGAAGCCCCGTCACCATCGTCATTACTACTCCATTGGTCATGAATGGCCTCTCTAGGACTGCGACGGCTCGTTCGACCTGGTCATCCCAGTCACGGCGACGGAATAGCGTGACTCGAGTCTACTCCGGTCAGCATCTGGATGATCAGACCGTGTACTATGAGGATGAATTGACTGCAGCAGACAGCTTCAACAAGGACGAAGAGACTCCCGCGGCAGATGGCGGTGAGACATCAGAGTCACTCAGCGAAGACGAGCTTCACGATGGACCGGTCCTGGAGAATCGTGCAGGAATCCTAACCGAACGGGATACCGACCTCGAGTCGGGTCCTCGAACAAACCTGGAAAAAACAGGCACGCGGAAGTCACAGAGATCGCAGAGATCTCAGAGAGATCCCAAATTGGTAAGCAGTCGGCCATCACGTCCTCCCTGGAATGACTTCACAGTCGTTGACAGAATCCCGGTCTAGGTCACCTGGGAAGGCCCTGATGATCCAGCCAATCCCAAGAACTGGCCCATGAAGAGGAAGTGGGCAGCGACCTTTGTCGTCTCCTGCTTCACCTTCATCTCTCCCGTCTCGTCCTCCATGGTTGCTCCGGCCCTGAGCACCATTGCTAGCGAGTTCAATGTTACGAGTGAGGTCGAATCGCAGCTCATGCTATCCGTCTTCATCCTGGCCTATGCGGTTGGTCCTCTCTTCCTAGGTCCGTTGTCGGAGATGTTTGGTCGTGTCAAAGTGCTGCAACTAGCCAACTTGTTCTATCTGGCGTTCAACATCGGTTGTGGGGTGTGCAAATCCAAGGGACAGCTGATTGCTTTCCGTTTCTTGTCCGGTCTAGGTGGTAGTGTCCCACTGGCGGTACGTGTCCCCTGGTGAATAGATAAATAATCAGTTGGCATGAAAAAAACTAATTGGAAGCGTGGCAGGTTGGTGGTGGCGTCTTGAGTGACTGTTTCAGACCGGAAGAGAGAGGAAAGTCGGTCGCCATCTACAGTCTTGCACCTCTTCTAGGTCCTGCAGTTGGACCAATTGCAGGTGGTTTCATTACCGAGAATACGACCTGGAGATGGGTTTTCTATGCCACTTCTATTGCCGATGCTGTGATTCAGGTTGTGGGCTTCTTTTTGCTCCAGGAGACTTATGCTCCACAGATCTTGAAGGTGAAGGCGAACAAGATCCGTAAAGAGACGGGAGACCCAACCTGGCACACCGAATTCGAGACCCCAGACAAGACAGTCCTTAATGTCCTCCGCACGTCTATGGTGCGTCCTTTCCGCCTATTGGCCACGCAACCCATCGTCCAGGCCCTAGCTATCTATATGGCTTATATGTATGGCTTGATGTACTTGATGCTGTCTACCTTCCCCCGGCTATGGACGAGCCCGGCACATTATAATGAGTCTATCGGTATCGGCGGCCTGAACTATATCTCCTTGGGTGTTGGGTTTTTCTTGGCCTCGCAGATCTGTGCTCCCTTAAACGACCGCATCTACCGTCGGTTGAAGGCCCGGAACAATGGTGTTGCAAAGCCAGAGTTTCGTACGCCACTGATTGTCCTCGCAGCGGTTCTCATGCCCATCGGTCTTTTCATCTATGGCTGGACCGCTCAGGCTCATACACATTGGATCGGGCCGGATATTGGCGCCGGCGTCTTCTCGGCGGGTGTCATTATCGGATTCCAATGTATTCAGACGTACATTGTAGACTCGTACACTCGGTTCGCGGCCAGCGCTTTGGCAGCGGCAACGGTGCTTCGGTCACTGGCGGGCTTCGGATTCCCCCTTTTCGCACCGTATCTGTATCAGGCGTTGGACTACGGATGGGGAAACAGTCTTCTGGCATTCATCGCCATTGCCATTGGTGGGCCCGCTCCCTTCCTGCTATGGAAGTTTGGGGAAAAGCTGCGGAAGATGAGTCCGTACGCAGCGGGTTCCTAAAAGTGAGTTTTGTCGTATACCCGTCTGCTGCTTTCTCTTCTGTTTACATGGCGGCGTCATGATACATGGAGTAGAGACTGGTGGCGTTACATATTAATGCAGATGATAGATAGTAAATTTAATATATGAGTATAGTGTTCATTTGATATACACGTATTCCATTCTGTCGCATAATATTTCGTCGGAACCAGAGGGTGTGGTGCAGATATAGAGGTGAGGTGATCGCCCGCTATTCCAGCAAACTCACCAGAACCTTGAAGTTGTTCGGACCTATCTTATCTAGTGCTTCTACCATGATCTGGAAGAATATTATTAATATCTCATGGATCTCCTCCACTACTAACAATATTACTAGGGGAGAACCATGCCTAACAATATATTTATTTAGTAGAATGTCAGTAACAATTTCAATTTACAGAAACGAAATGACTACACCCTACACTAAAACACACACAGAAAAATTAAATAGACTTCTTATTCTTTATTCTGAATTATTCCTCCATTCCTTTTTTCAACTCTGACTGTTCCTGCACTGATCTCATTAAATGATAGTTAGAAGAATAGACTTTATGAGGGGATCCACTCGATCCGAAACGCGTTCCGCTTATGAAAAGCTAAGAGAAACATCTTTCCAACAACAAGCATCATTGGTCTAGTGGTAGAATTCGTCGTTGCCATCGACGAGGCCCGTGTTCGATTCACGGATGATGCACAACAAACCCCCGCCGCTTGGCGGGTCCTTTTTTTGCTCGTCTCTTTCCTTATCTAAGGCTGCTTCCCTGGGGGTTTTTTTTTTATATTATGAATACCGGGAGTCCGGATATTTCTTTTTTCTTTTTTTCAAGCAAGTGTCCACGACCACATCAATTACCTCGTCGCAACACGCTTAAACTGGATTACTTTGTACCTCAGGACTAAATGCAAGTAAGCAAGTATATATGGCCGTGGGAGATCTAAACCAAAACCACGAAAATATATCCGTAACTGTCGCTCGAATTGTAATGAAATCAAACCCAGGAATGTAATTTTGCAATGATAATCTGAACCCAGCAGGCGTAACTCGCTAGCAGATCAGGATATTTAAAAATGAGCTGAACGGTCAAAGGAGCTGTAAATTGGTGGCCGCCAAATCGAACTCTTCCTCTGAGGTGGACGCGAAGCCAGTCTGCCATATATCGAAGAGGTGCTAACACTGATAATTGTATCATAATGCAGCGAGAAACTAGAAATAGAACCAAATACCTGGCGTTTGTAGGTTTTCCTCAATATCCAATATTCCCCCCTAGAAGAATTGACACAAGAGCAAGACATCCACCAGGGAGCTGTCTAGGACATTCGTCGTCTTAATACCATAGAAGAATTATCTCGTTTGCAGGTTTTCCTCAGATATCAGTGAACCAGCATTAGGTGCTTGCCCATTTTCCTCCATGGTAACTGCAGGCACTGTTTATGCTTAGGACAGTCCCAGCATATGTGAAACATCTACTTACTTGATTTTGCATTTCGCTCTCTGGCGGCAACATGCAAAGGGGGAACCCAGCCCTGGTATGTGGCAGATGTAGTCGTTGCTGGTTTTGCCAGGATAATGCCAACGCCCTGGGATAGCGTCAGTAAGGTCAGGATGTGGGACACCTGAGCCTCATAGACATCAAGTGCTAAGAGAATCTCCATGTCTTTAGTTGCATTCTTGTAGTTCCTTAGGTTGTGAACATTAAGCTGTGTAAGATCCATGCCTTGCTCTTGCAGGATCTTAATACCATGGATGATCTGTTTGTCCTCATTTTGGTGTAGGTCTCACTGAAGTTCTGGGGTCAGACTGCCTTCACAACAAGCTTTGTCCAGATCCTTGTGATAAATAAGAGCTCTGCAGTGGCAGAACTTAAGAAATGCAGCATTCAAGTTGTCAGAAGTGGAGTTTGCCATTATGACAATGGTAAATCATGATATTGCAGTGGTGAAATCAAGGTGAGGCCTGGTCAACAAAATCAAGAGTGAGTGAAGACTGAAGGTTGTAGGAAGTGTGTGTTCAATGAGATGAGGTCAAAAGTGAATTGAGTGTCAAGGTTGTGAATCAAGTGTTGAGTGAATTGCCTCATCCCTCTTTTCCTCCTATCCTCCTAGGTCTGACATCTGCAACAGTGTCCCTGTGGTTCTTCATTCTCCAGTGGACCATGCATTGCATCAAAGTTTTTCACAAGCTCCATTGCATTGCTGAGGTCATCCAGGCAATATCAGACATCAAATTCTGGTCCATAACCTAGCCAGCGCATGAGGTATTCAACCACACACTTTCCTCTCATGGAATGGACATGATGATCAATAAGTTGCTCAATCTCATAATGCTCACCATCTTTGTCTGTTGAAACTGGGGGTAGATGCATGGGATTAGAGTTGTGGCCAAAGGGGTCTTTTCTGAAATAAGGTTCAAGGTGCACAATTGAAAATACATTGTGACATCACCAGTGAGCTGGAACATCAAGCTGATACGCCAGGCGTCCAATCCATTTCAGGACTCTTAATGGACCAGCATATTGGGGTGATAGTTTAGGCCCAAGGATTCGTGAACTTGGAATGTCATAACCTCGGTGAAGTCAGCCCTGGTAGCGATATCCCTCCCTAGTGGAATTGTTTGCAAGAGACACAAAAATAAGATATCCACCAGGGAGCTGTCTAAGACATTTGTCTAGGTACCATCATTTTAATACCATAGAAGAATTACCAAATTGATGAGAAATAAGTGGAAGTCGAAATATATGTAATGCCCGGTTGCTCGGGTTGTGGAATCATAGAAGTTCTCAGAGGGAAGCAGGGGATATATATAAGTGAGGCAGATTGACTGAACTCACTTGGGAGAAGAATAGCTGTCACAAGATGACTTGATAAAGCACAAAGTGTAGGGTCATTAAAGACAGTTATAGCCTCAGCCAAAACCTGCTTTCTGTCAGTGGGCAGAAACTGGAGAAAGCTTGACAGAACTCTTTTTGTAGGATCATTAGTGTCCAGAGGTCCATAATCAGAAATTCTAGCTCCAGCCTCCTGTTCAATGAATTCAGATGAAACATTGCTCAGAGATGCACTGCTCTCACTGAAAAAGCTAGCAACCATCTGTTCAAGTGTGTCTTCGCTATAGTCTTCGACTTCTTTTCCACACAGTCGTCGAGTTTGTCATAATAAAAAAAAGTATGCCGACAAATTTAGCAATAAAGTCTCGACATTTGTTCTTTGTAAAGTCGGAGCTGCCATCTGGAGAAATGCCCTCTGACTGGAACTCGTCCTCTGGATAGCTCTTTGGACCGAGCCTTTCCAACCACTGCAGAGTAAAATCTCGGCTACTCTCACACTCTCATTTCGGTATTCGTATAGCTTTGAAAAGGCACCAAACTCTTGAAAATAGTATATATTGATTCGTTGGTCCATTTATCGATCCCGTCGGTCTGTATCTTGTTGGTGTTTTAAGTTCGGGGCCAACTATTGAAACAAAAGAATCGGAGGACCTTTTCGAAGCAGAATGGTAGGAGTATAGGAAGGATGAGATAGGCACCTACATATTATACAGAACGAGACAATATATATATGGAGAGAGGAAGAAAGAGACCTGGTTTGGGGAAAGTAGGCGGTCGTATTCCCTTGAGGTAACCCCTCACTTGAGTGCTTCATCGTAGGTTAAGCATTCCCCTTTTCTTCAGTGAAGAAGCCATCAACTTCACGAGGTATCCCTGATCACTTATGCGTCAAAGAAATTATTACAACAAGTATAACCCAAAGATTCCGCATACCTGCATATTTGACTAATCATAAATCAAGCTTCAACATGAAGCAAACATGCATCGAAGAACGAGCCTACCTTGTGGATGTCTCGGCATCGTGCAGACGACCGTGATGCAGCCACGCAAGGAAGTCGTTTGTATGCACATGTCCATCAGCTCAATACTACATTTTCTCCAACAAGGAAGATTCGGTTAAGAATTGTCGGGGGGAGAGAGGAAGAAAGATTACTGTCACTGTAATGATCTATTCAATGCAAACAATTGATTGTGTCAAAAGTAGAGGGAGATTTCTTGAACGGGTATGCGAGAAAAAACGGTATATACAATATGGTCCATATTCCTCTATTTACACTCCGATGCTCCTGTACATTCGCATCACACATAGGTATAATGTAACACCACTCTAAGACAATCATAGAGGTTTCATAACTACAACCAACGAGACCTCAGACGCGGATAGCAACCAACTTGCCGGCATTGGTGGTCACATACAGGGTGGTTGCATCGAGAGGGGTACGGCCCCATGCTGCTGATGTGCTGCCTTGAACATGAGAGAACACACACTGTGCACCATATTTGGAGACCTTCGTTATCTTGTTAGAACCTGCGATGTATGCATTGCCTCCTGTGTCGAATGTGAAGTCATCCGCAGCGACGGTCAAGTTGGCTACCACATGGATCGGTCCTGAGTATCCCTCAACGGCATACCGAGGAACTCTGAGGAAGGTCTCAGCACCTGTGTTGTCGAAGTAGATATGTCCACCAAAGACGTGGACGCCATTAATCGAGAGCTGCACGGTAGAATTGGAACCAGAGCTGGTGGTAGGATCACGGATGACCTGCGTATAGGCTCCAGTCCGTGTATCCAGGGACCAGATTGAATTCAGTACAGAGTCCGCAATGAGAACAATTCCATGCACTCGATCGAAAGCAGTCATTCCATTGAGGAGTTTCGCCTCGGGTATAGGAGTTATGAGAGAGACATCCGGACAGTCGCCGCGCAGATCAACTCTCCAGACTTCGTAGGAGCCCAGCCTCAGCGGGGATAGGGTTAAGTCGCTGACCACAACCGCGAATACATCCCGTTCCTGTTCTGCAATGCCCGTTAAAGCAGTTTTATTTGACCATTCATGGACGACAATGGAATCCCTGCCGCCGAAAGGGTCTATTTGCCAAAGCTTGACGCTCTTCTCGAGGGTAGTCACCAGAATCTGACCGTTAGGCCTCACGGCAAGGTTCTCAGCCCATGTCTGGTTGGGAAATTGATGTACTGTTGTCGCTGTTGTTGGACCGCAAATGGCTGCCGCATTGGCGTTGCCCACGAGCACTCCGAGGCAGAGAATGCCCGTATAGATACACTTCTTGAGCGACATCATCTGAATTAGGGAGGTGGGTAAAATCACAGATATAATTATGCAACAGAAAACTGACAGGGTTCTTCATCTCTAATGATAGCACACAACTCTTAATATAGGGCCCAGGACCATATACGGCTTGGGGGGCCTTATTGCGGCTGAGTTGTATAAAATCCAGCCGGGACGGCCGATCAACTAATTTAGCTCTCTGATCCAGCATTGTTTCCGCCCGAAACGGTTGAAGATCTGACAAGAGGAATGTCGCTAAATATAGACTATTGAAAGTTACGCGCAGTATCATTATCCTGCTATCTAGTAAAGATAGTCGGAAATATGACAACATAAATCAGGGATGATTCCATTAAGGCTCTATAATCGCCTAACTCCAACGATCATCAATTCTGGTTCCGCTCCACTGTACTCGTTCCTCATCTTGTTAGTGAAAGAGAGGGTAGAAAGCCTGAATTCTAAGGACTTGGGGTCCATGCTAGCTATTTAGCCGAGGGCGAACGGAAAAGGGGACCCCTATACCGGAGGATAACGGGGTCTCCAACAGTTAGTGCGTGGATATGGTGAAACGATCTATCGTATCCTTCGGTATAAGACTGAGTATCAAGTCAGTGGTGTTGATAAAGGTAACATAAGACTGCCCAACGGCTCTAAAAATTTTCTATAGAAAAGGATGATAGCTTCCACAGTATTTTATAATATGGAGAGTTTACTATGCTCATATCCCATTTTATTGAAGAAAACAAGTCGAATTTGATACATAGATTTAGACTGATCGTCCTTCCCTAGCTGGGGCGAAGACTCGCATCTTTCAAAACATCTGTGATCTAACAAGTTTCCAGTCTTCCTTCACAACTTCCATTCCTAGCCTGTCCTAAGCGCTGCCAAGTATAAGACATAAAGCATCGTTAATAGCATCTGAAACTAGATGTGCCTGATCCATGGAAATAACAGAAGTCCAATACTTGAAGGACACAGACAAATTGTCCGGAGAAGCTTCAACATAAACGGAGATGGCATACTATCTGAATCAGCGACGTTGAATTCAACTTCGACGAACGGCGAACTTACCTCGTCAATCATATACCGGTCGACTTCTTCGAAATGTATAGTGCTCTGATCCGCTGAAATTTTTGGTATAGCTGGAAGTATGTTCAGAAACGTATTGAACAATGGTTCCTTTGAGCCGATGGCTCGATTAATGTCCTCCAAAGAGCAGTTGTGGTGCATCATCGTGTCCGCTAGATCGGTTTGCAAATGGTTAAGCAATGACTTGATTGTTTGAAACCTGCTAAGTTCAACATGACATGGCAGGAGATTTATCAGAGGACCCATGGTGGTGTCCGCCTGGTCAATTGGGGCTGCTCTCTTGGATAGCATGAGGCCAAAACAAGGGTTGTCCTTTCCAGTGAACTTTTTGAGCACATGTGCCCAGACCGCTTGGAAGATGTTTGCTATTGTTACTCCATGTTCATTAGCGAAAGCTGACAATTTGTTGACGTTACGGAGTGGAACGATGAAAGTCTCGAAAGATGGATCGCCGCTAAGTGGTTGCTCCCTCATTGATGGGAAATGGCATGAGCTCAAATTTGACAAAATGGAGCTCCAATGACTTATAGCTTCCGTCCTTCCTCTGTTTTCTAGATACGAGCTGAAGGAGAGATATTGAGGGGCTGGTGTCTCTGGTAGAGCTTGGCTGTAGGCCAGCTGTAGGTCGTTCCATAATAGTGAAAGTGAGACAGCATCGTATAGCGTATGGCTTATCTGAAGTTGACAGAATACTCTCCCGGAGGAAGTCTCTGATAGAATAAGCATATGCGGCGGCACCTGAGCGTCTAGTATTTCAGGCAAGCTGTCGAACATCGCGGATGTGTCTGAAGAATCACAGTGTTTCCGTAATATAACGGCAGGATATCGCTTGAAGACTATCTGGTGATGCCTTCCGGAATCGGAGAGAGATCTAGTGAAGATTGTCCGAAGTATTTGGTGGCGGTCGACCACTCGCTGCCAGCTCGACGCAACGGTATCCATATTTACGGTTTGCCCATGCTGTGTGGATAGAATCTCGCATGTCCAGCTCGCATACCAAACCCTCCTTTGTTTCTCTTGCGCAATCAATATGGTATCCTGTATTGGGGAACATGGGCATGAGTCCTCAATTGAATTTTGCTCGATATTCAAATTAGCAAGCATATCGTGAAGGGGAAGAGTAGCAGTGTCCGCTGTGCACTGTGGTTGCTCTGGGGTGCTCCTAAGCTGACCATGGTTTGCTAGCACGCAGCGAGGCACCAGATCTGCGATGGTTTTGTAGACGAAGATGTCCCTAGCTGTAAGCAGAATACCTTCCCTCCTACAGCGGGATACAATCTGCATCACCGCCATAGAATCACCACCGAGATTGAATAGAGATTGACTTATGCCAATACGTCTCGCGGGCATGTCTAGGATTTCGCTCCAGATGTTTTGAAGGCAAAGTTCCATGTCAGACAAAGGTCGTTCTGTATTTGGCTTCTCGAGTGACTGTACAACCTGCGCGTATATGTTTTGAGAGATGTTTTCGAGCCAGTTGCGAACAAGTCGTCTATTAGTTTTCCCAGACGGCAACAATGGTATATGCTTAACAAGGATCCAGAATGAGGGAACCATGTGTCTAGGCAGAGACTTCTCCAGTTTGGAACGTATGTCAGTGAGTTGGTTTATCATAGATGGATCTTCCAGCGTCTTTCTTTCGAGCAATGCAAGATGACTCTGAACCGGCGTATCGCCGTCTTCTGCTAAACCTTTCGGCATGATAAGTGCAACGAGCTTCTGCTGGAGTTTTCCAATCACTGGGACAGATACAACCACACGCGCTGTGAGCGGATGTAACGCGATATGATGCTCAATTTCCTCTAGCTCAATTCGTTGGCCATGGATTTTCGTTTGACTGTCTTTTCGCCCCATGTATTCCACAGTCCCGTCGTAGTTCCAGCGTGCAAGGTCACCAGTCTTATAGAAGCGGCGGGAGCCAGCCTCGCTGCTTCGGCGAGCCCAAAGAGGGTTCGTCACGAACGCTTCTCTTGTCTTTGAATCATCATTTAGATAACCTCTGCCGACAATAGGACCTTCGATGAACAATTCACCAATCGCTCCAACTGGTGCAAGTGTATTATGATTCTCAGGATCCGCAATCCAAAAGTGGGAGCCAAACGGCTTCCCTATATTCGTGCCCTGCTCGCCCTGTTTGAGAGAGCGTGTCAAAGAGCAAGTTATGGAGCACTCACAAGGACCGTAAGTGTTGATCAGGTCCACCCTATCTGCCCAATTCTTGATGACATCGTCTGGAAGAAGCTCGCCTCCGAGGATCAGAGTTTCTAGATGAGGGAGGTCTCCTGGATTCAGTGTGCGTACGACGGTAGGCGTGAGTTCAGCCCAGCTGACCTGCATCCTTGTCATAGCTTGGGTGAGATTTCCAAATCGATCCTCCTCAGAGATGATGCAAATACAAGCCCCTTGCGTCAATGCCAACACGGTTTCTTCAATACTAACATCGTACACATAGGACGCAAAGTGAGCAACACGCGATTTACTGCTCATGTTGAGTTGGGGGAGCATGCGTGACATTGCGAACAAATTCCGATGCTCAAGAATCGCGCCCTTGGGCGTCCCAGTGCTTCCAGAGGTATACACGACGTAGGCGGCATTATGGGGCTTAGCGGTAGAAGCAACCTTGCTAGTTGCTTCTGGGAGGATATCTAGAAATCCTGAACAGACCGTTATAGCTTCTGGGATGTGGCTTGCTACACGTTCTTTCTGTGATGAAGACACTAAGCAAACAGTTGCTCTGGTATCTCGAAAGACCTGTTGCATTCGTGCCACTGGCTGTGATGGATCGACAGCGACACAAGCGCCCCCAGCCTTCAAGGTGGCCACAATAGCGATGACCGCCCAAAGAGACTTTTCGAAGCAGAACGGCACGATGACCTCTGGCCCTATGCCGAGAGTGACAAGATGGTGCGCCAATTTCTCTGACAATACGTCCAGCTCGTGGTAAGTGAGATCGCCATCATTGGACATGATGGCCAACTCGTTTGGCTGTAAAAATGCCTGTCGTTCGATTCTGTGATGTAGACAGGCCTCTTCAGTCTCGTAAGGGGAGTTCCATTGGGAAATTAGGAGTTCATCCTTATCACTCAGGAGTGTAACATCCCGAATGCTTTGATGAGGGTTACACAGCAGTGCATTTACCCCTGTTAAGACCGCATTTAATATTCCGGCAGCATGGTCGCGAGAGAGTAGAGAAGTCCAAGAACTTAGCATGACTTGAAACCCTGCATCGTGATCCAGAATATCTAAGGAGATACCGTACTATACCCCCTGTTAGCGCCATTAATCTTGAGAATCGAAGGTTTGGGCATACCTCTGTGGGATCATATTGGGACTCATCGCTGAATATTATACCCCCATTAACACCATCACTTGCTCCCTGAGAAGCAGGAATGCCTCTTTGTACGTTCACGATTGTGTTGAAAGGAGTCTCTCCTCCTGTTCCGATGAGGTGAGATATCTCCTTTAGCCCGCAATGCTGGTGAGTGAGACTTTGAGTATACGTCTCATGATTCTCCTTGAGTAAGCTAAGAAGTGTCGAATCGCTCCGAAAGATGCATCGATATACTAACATGTTGATGAGAGGGCCAAGTATATCATAGACAGCGAAAATCGGTGCGTCACGGCCTGAAGTGACATATCCGAAGCAAACGGAATCGTTCCTAGAATAGGATCGGAGAATGAGCGCCCAGATGACGTTGAAAACATTTGCAAGCGTAACCTCATGCTGCTTGCAGAACCCACGTATGGCCGCTGCCTCCTCTCCTTTGATATGATGGTTGAGGACGAATAACTCGGCCTGATCTGTCGTCCGTCTATTGAGAGTTGGGAAATGACAGGGCTCAGCCCCTGCCATGTATGACTTCCAGAAGTCGATCCCATTTTTTGCTGACTGTTTGCGGGTGTAGGCGATATAATCACGATACAGGGGTGGGTTCTCTTGGGAGAGTTGTCCGTCGTATGCAATCGCTAAGTCTCGAAGAAGCACTTGCATTGACGAGCCGTCAACAAGGGCATGGTTAGCAACAAACTTGCAATAAGTCTCTCCAGTATCTATTCTGCAAATAGATATCCGGTATGGCAATCCATCATCACAATAAGTGTTGGTCTCCGGTAGAGCCTTGAATTCTTCCAGTGTTCGTGATTCAACTATGAGGATCGGCGCCGACACTGTCTTCAAGACAACCAGAACAAAGTTTGCTCTATCAAAGCCTGCTTCCACAATGGTAGTGCGTAGTATTTGATGCTTGCGAACAGCTTCTCTCCAAGCAGCTTGAAGTCGGTTGATGTCGACTAGATTCTCATTTTGCTTCGTGCTGTCTGAGGAAGTCACCTTCCATACGGCACCTATCTTATAATGGTCTGGGGACTTCGCTTCGCTCAATAGGATGCCTTCTTGCATTGCGGAGCAAGGAAATGCATCCTCGATATCCTCCCGTTTAACATGGAAGCGAGACACATAATGGCTTAGGAATTCCTCGACGAGATTTTTCTCGCCAGGAAGCAGCGCAAATGGAATCAATCGTCTCTCATCCGACTCGGCCGGACTTGCAGTGTCAGCATAGCTTGCAACCTGTGCGATTGTCTTTCGGGTGAGGATATCCTGGGCAGAAATTTTGATGTCTTTGATTCGTGCCCAAGAAGCAACTTGCATTGCAGACACAGAATCGCCGCCCAGACTTAGGAAGCTATCATCCGTTCCAACTTTGTGAGGAGGTAGATTGAGCACCTGTGCCCACAGCTGCTGGAGAGTTCGCTCTGTTGCTGTGACTGGTGCTCGCTTCTCTTTTTTCAACCCACGGTAAATTTCTAAATCCTCTCTGGAGAGCGCTGCCGCCCGCTCGCGGAGCTGACGTCGGTCTGTCTTGCCAGTCTTTGTTAGTGGTATGATAACCAGCGCGACGAATATTGCTGGTACCATGTAGGCTGGTACTGATTGCTGAAGTCGAGACTCTGCTGTCGAGATCTCTGAGAGAAATTGTTCCGTTGGTGCTGCAAATATGTTCCCTGGATCTGTGACGAGATAGCTGCTCTGATCCTCACTTTGACTGCCATTACAGATAAAAGCCATCAACATCGGCGGCCGTCCACTTTCTGTAGGTGTCACTAATTCCACCACGACGTCACGGACACTCTGAAAACACTGCCTAACATGGTGCTCAACCTCGCCTAACTCAATTCGCTGTCCACGGAGCTTTACCTGCGTATCCTTGCGGCCCATATTGCGGATCGACCCATCTGGAGAGCACTGTGCCAGGTCACCAGTCTTGTATACTCGGGCACCACTATCGCTGCCACGAAATTGAAGTAACCAGGTTGGTGGTTTAATGAATGTGGCAGCTGTTTTCTCTGGGTTATTCAGATAGCCACGTCCTATAGTTGGACCTTCGATCAATAGTTCACCTATCTCCCCAGGCGGGAGTAATCTCTCGTGGTCATCTTCGTCCACGATCCAACAGATGCTACCTGTGGGATGGCTAATGCTGCAAGGCTCCAAGTCTCGTCCAACTTTAGATTCAGTCATCGAGATAAGAGGGCACTCTGTTGCTCCATAGAGATTGATTACCTGCACACGGTCCGTCCACTTCACGAGATCTGTTGATGGCAGCATCTCTCCTCCGAGGACAAGTGTTTTTAAGGATGGGAGCTCTGCAGGATCAAGAATTCTTGCAACTGTTGGTGTAAAAGACGCATGGCTGATCTTAAAGTGCCTTATGGCCTTGGCGATATCACTCCATCGATCTGTCTCAGATGGTACACACACGCATCCTCCCATGGCCAAGGCAGTCAAGGTGTCAAAGATACACACGTCGAATGCATAAGAGGCGAACAGGAAGATGCGAGAATCATGGTTCAAGTGAAGTGCTCGACTGTAAGGCAACATGCAAGCATAGAATGAATCATGCCCGATAACTACACCTTTAGGTGTTCCGGTTGAGCCTGAGGTGAATACCGCATATAATGCATGCTTTGAATCAACTGAGGATAGCTTCAATTGGTTGTTTGTGCGGTTCCATGTGGTCTCGAAATTTCCAACCTCAACTACTCGAGGAGCCAGATCAACTGCCAATGATGCATTCTGCGTTGAAGCCACGATTAGTCTAGCAGATACATCCTCGCAGATGCGCTGCAGCCGTGCCTGTGGATGTGATGAATCAAGCAACACAAATGCACCGCCTGCCTTCATGACTGCTAGCATTGCGACTGTTGTCCATCGTGACTTCTCAAAACACAGGGGTACAAACACTTCAGGGCCTACACCGAACCCTTGCAGGTGTGCTGCCAGGGCTGACGATAGATTGTCCAACTCCGCATAGGTGAAATCGCCGTCCCATGCACAAACAGCAGTTGCGGTAGGCTGCACCTGGCAGCGTTCCTGAATAATCTCATGGACGCAGCGATTGACTTGATGCGGTAGATGTTCGTTCCAGAGGTAGATCTGGCTAATGGGTGGCGTGGGCACTTTTTCGTTGAGAATATTGTCAACAGCCGAGGAAATACATGACCGAGACTCCATCGACTCCATCCTCTCCGATACCAGTAACTACTTCAGCTTGAGGTGATGCTGGTTCAATAAGTCAAAATGCCCAATGGGACTGTCTGTTATTCATCTGCGGTTTTTGTGATTTCCAGCCGCGATAGTCTTTGCTTTCTGTATCTAAAGGGAAAACAAGAGAACATCAGGACTTTGTTCCACCCATTGGAGTTCAAAGGACTAAGTAAAACCACTTACCGAAGCTCTTTCAAGGGAATGCCTTCGTCAGCAGCTAGTCTTGTATGTGTCGTTGAAACATGGTAATAGATATTGTGAGCTTTTCTACATACAACTGCTCCCAGATAGGTAGGCGGAATGGAAAATTGCCTCGGGATCAGGTACAAAGGCCATTTGCGTAAAATACAACGGTATCTCTACACATACACACAGAAACGTCGGACGAAAAATGTACATCTTTACTTTCATCTTGTACAGCCATGGGTCCCTCAAGCATGCGGTTTCCACTGTGGCTTCTGCTTGTGGAAGCTGAAAGATCAACTGGCGCTAGGGCCCGCCAGCTGATCTTATCTATATTTGTGGCTCTTACTAGTTATGTACCTACTTGGAGATACTTCCGATGTGGGGTGTTATTGATCACATCGTATTGGCTCCACTATGCAGTGATTTAGACTTTTGTCTTCGATGATCCGTTTGTAAAATAACTATCTGTAGAGTGCATAGGAAACCATACCGTCTCATGGCCGTGCTTGCAAACAGTCAATTTACTATTTCAGCGGAAAATAATGTGACTGTCCGGCATGCTTAAAATTCGACTCTTGGTAGAGTAATTATACTGTCACAATATTTGAAAGCACGAGGTTTTCAAGTTCTTTTTTTTGTTTTCTCTTTCTATAATAATAATCTGCTGTATTCGAGTCATCTCTACTATCACATATCTATTTCCACATGATAATCATAGTCCTTCTGCTTTTCTGCCAATCGCTAACTTTGACATGGTAATGTTTAATGTCGAAACTAGGGCACACAAGCGCCAACATTGATATTGGCCCCGTACACTGGTCGTGAATCTTCACTCAGCAACCATACAACTGTTCTTGCCACGTCCTCTGGCTCAATCAAAGAGAAACCCTCCCTTTTGTATGATTCTTCGATTTCACTGAGATCCTTTGCCTTTGGCGCAAACTGTGGCAGTAGTGGCGTATTCGTGATTCCTACATGTTCGACTCAGCATTAGCATCTTATGTCTGCTTGCTGATTCTATTTTTCTCTTTCGATAAGTCCACAAAACATACCTGGAGAAACACTGTTTGTCCTTATACCAAAAGGAAATGTATCTGCCGCCACGCAAGTCGTGAAATAAGCACATGCCCCCTTCGACGTCCCATACGCATACACGTCCGGCATATGAGCCAATGCTGCAATACTGCCCACGTTCACAATGCTGCGGTCACCAGGCGGGAGATCCTTCATAGCTCGCACTTCCTCACGGGTGCAATAGAACACTCCGTCAAGGTTGACTTTCATTATTCGACTCCATGCCTCATCCGTCTCTTCTAGAATAGTCGGCGACTGTCTCATGCCTGCGCCCTGAGCAATACCAGCGATATTAGCGGCTCCATGAAGGTCTCCGTAAGTGTCAATTATGTTTCGTATCCACCGCCCAACCTCTGCCGAAGAGGTCACATCCAGACGAGTACATAGTACTTTGGTGGACGGGTTGATTTCCTTTATGGAATTCTCGAGTTTGTCGAAGTTGTCACTTGAAACGTCTCCCACGCAGATTACAGCAGCGCCGCGCTGGGCGAGCAGGCGGCAGGTTGCTGCTCCAATGCCAGATGCACCACCGGTTACGGCGAAGATTCTTGAAGTGACTGATGCCATGATGAGTAGTTAAGTTGGTAGATAAGCGCCGTTGTGCCAAACGTCAGCTATATAAATCCACAGAGACCTGAATGTGACCAGGCGTCGCTAATATCATGTGTCACAAATTTCCTTCGCATTAGAATGAAAACTCCTGTTTTGCGCATAGTAAAAATACACATTGTGCCAGTTATGGTATAACTTACATACTGTTTATATTCAATCATTTTTTCGCAAGAAGAGATCACAGTACTAGAGACGGAATGTGTATTCATCAAGTCTTGAATATTCATTCCCGGTAAGCCGAATACTGGAAAAACTTGTGACTCTGCTGATCAGAGAGAGGACTACACGTGGAAACTAATGATATAGAGACGGATAACTCTGCCGATTCACCGCGACATCATAACTGTACTCATGGCTGGCTGATCCGGCAATGAATCTGGTTATCCGCAGTTATTCCAACTAGTCTACAGACACGGTGTCAGCGAGACTCCACATGGCACATGGACTACTCTGTACATGATGCACGAACACGAGAGATGCAATGTAAGGTTAATCTAAGATATTGATCGCTGCCACATTGTGGATTGCATCACTGCACATAATACTTTGAAGTTCAGCTGTCTTAAACGCCGATCTCGCCCCACCCAATGTGACGGTAATCATTTTTTACGGCAGAAGTAGTCGGTGTTAGTTACGACGGATGTATTTTTCAAAGCGAATAGCAGTATGTTCCAAACTTCTTCATGTTTAGTGCAGTATTTCGAAGTCTCTCTAGCTGGCCATGGGCCTTTCAGGTGCTAAGAATCCGAGGTTCCTCTCAAATATGAATAGCCATATCTCAAATCCTTTCTAAGTTAGCAAGTCCTCAAAACTCTCATTTGTTCTTTTGATCAGACTTCCTACTGTTTCCCATCGTTGTACCTGTAACTACTATCTGACATCAATTAAAATGGCTACTTCCTCCAATCTCTTCACACCACTAAGGGTCGGACAATGTCAGTTACAACACAAATTGGTACTGTCTCCGATGACCCGATTTCGTGCGGATGACTCTGCCGTCCCGTTGCCTTTTGTCAAGGATTACTATACTCAGCGTGCAGCTGTTCCCGGCACCTTGCTGATTACCGAGGCCACAGCAATATCTGCTCAGTCCAAAGGGTTTCCAAATGTTCCAGGGATCTGGACACCAGAGCAGATTCAATCATGGAAGGAAGTTGTGGATTCTGTCCATTCTAAGGGATCATACATATGGCTCCAGTTGTGGGCAACAGGACGCTCCGCCGAGGTCGACGTCTTGAAAGCAAACGGATTTGATTTGACTTCCAGCAGTGCAGTCCCTGTTGGACCCGGTGAACCAACCCCTCGTGCGCTCACCGAGACTGAAATCGAGACCTACATTGATGAGCATGTTCAAGCGGCGAAGAACGCAATACTCGCTGGATTCGACGGTGTAGAAATTCATGGAGCAAATGGATTCCTCATCGATCAATTCTTCCAAGAGTCTTGCAACAAACGAACCGATCAATGGGGCGGCAATATCGAAAATCGTGCTAGGTTTGGTCTTGAGATCACGAGGAGAATAATCGATACAATCGGGGCGGACCGCGTTGGCATGAAGCTTTCCCCTTGGAGTACGTTCCAAGGCATGGGGACAATGAAGGATTTGGTTCCTCAATTCGAGTATGTCATCGCTCGCCTACATGAATTGGACATTGCATATCTTCATCTAGCCAACTCAAGATGGGTGGAAGACAAGACACACCCAGATGTGGACAATGCAACATTTGTGAGCATGTGGGGCAAGTCAAAACCTATTCTGTTAGCAGGAGGTTACGACGCTGCATCGGCTGAGAAGGTGGTGGATGAAACCTACCTGGGGTGCAATAATATAGCTGTTGTCTTTGGTAGGCTTTACATTTCAAACCCGGACCTCCCTTTTCGGTTGAGGCATGGAATTCCCCTTCAGGAGTATGACCGGGACACATTTTACATTCCCTTTTCTGACAAGGGTTATTTGGATTATCCGTTCAGTGAGGAGTTTCTGGCCTCAAACCAAATCGAAGCCTCTATCCAAGCCTAGAGGAAACAGGATTTGGATGCTTTGGTTAGCCCTTCACGGAAAACAACATGAAGGCCATGTTGTGATAAAGAGAGAAAAGGGACGAGGAAATGTGGCACGACATTATCTGTGATCATGATTGGGCTCGCATCTATATAAACCTTCCGGGTCATCTGCGCTGAACATTATGAATTGATCTTGTTCGCAATCATAACAATGTCACCGTTGCTGATCAATGTAAAGTAGATAAGATTCAACAACACTTGTATTAACCTCCGCACATTTTGCTTGACAGGGATGAGGAAATAGTAGGATGCATTTGACTACAGCAGTTTGGCTCATAAAATCCGTTCCGCCACTGTATGTAAGTATGCACAATGCTTTCATATTACTAGTAAATCGATTAGCAAACTTGCTCCACTTCGGCTGAAGTAACCTTCAAATTCTCGGTTTACATTATTGCAACATTTCCTGGTAAAACGAGACGTGCCTATTGGCATGGTTCTCCCCTTTCGAGCTATGATCCACATCCAACCCCGCCCCCCAACACATATAATCAATAGCAGAACATGCCGCCTCATTAGCAATAGAATTTAAACGTCAACAGCAATCCATTTTGTCGAAGGATATCCTCTTGCACGACCTAGTCAGTGATAACCTTATTGCCTCCATTCCCCTGTTGCAAAAGGATATCGATTCAACATAATATCGCACCAACCACAACTACCAACAATGACTATCCTTTTGCTAGGTGGTCGTGGAAAGACTGCCAGTCGCATCGCTTCTCTTCTTGACGCCGCCAATGTTCCTTTCCTCGTGGCGTCGCGGTCAAACTCCGCAGAGAGTCCCTATCAGCAGGCGCATTTCGACTGGTTAAAAGAGGAAACATATGGAAGTCCATTCTCCAAAGCGTCCGACGCGGGTATGAGACCCATATCTACCGTCTATCTGGTCCCTCCTCCGGTCTTCGATTTGGCCCGGCCGATGATCAAATTTATCGACTTTGCCCGGCCCAAGGGTGTGAAAAGATTCGTACTTCTCAGTGCTAGTACGATCGAGAAAGGTGGGCCAGCAATGGGGGAGGTCCATGAGCATCTGGCTTCTCTGGGAAATATCGAGTATGGTGTTCTGAGGCCGACTTGGTTTATGGGTATGGGTATCTCCAGTCTACCATTCGTCTCAATTTCCTATTTACCCTATTCGAATTGTATAAGTCGACGTATACAAAGTCTAACCGCTCTCGGTTTTCTCATCCAGAAAACTTCTCTTATCCACAGGAACCACAGCGCTTGGCTATCAAAAATGAAAACAAGATCTATTCCGCAGCTGGGGACGGTAGGATCCCGTTCGTGTCCGCAGACGATATCGCCCGAGTGGCATTCCGCACTTTGACGGATGAGAAGCCGCACAACACGGATCATATCATTCTAGGACCAGAGCCACTTTCCTACGATCAGGTACATAACAAAACTCCGTGTCATCATGATATTATCACTAACAAAATAAAGGTTGCAGAAATTCTCTCCGATGTAATTGGAAGACAAATCACTCATGTCAAGCTCTCCGAGTCGGAGCTGGCTAAACGCTTCGAGTCAACTGGTATGCCTGCTGAAGACGCGGAGATGTTGGCCAGTATGGACACGATGATTAAATCAGGAGCGGAAGATAGAACCAATAACGTCGTTAAGGAGGTGACCGGTATCCATCCGCGGACGTTCCGCGACTTTGTTGTTAAAGAGAAGCAGTCCTGGGTTTAGCTTAAGATAGTATCTAGGGTTTACCGAAGGAATCATATAAAGACCTTAGTTAAGGTTCATTCAGTAAACCGCCGAACGATCTATTCAATTTGGCTTTATGCTTGTAATCTTCTTGACTGCTTGAATGTCTGGTGAATATGGAAAAAATGCAGATGAGCTGGCTGTGGCGCGAAGGGATACTTGACCTTTATTACGCTATACTCATCTGAACGATCAAATATTATGGCAAACGTATTGAATTTGAATATATTATATATATATATATATATATATATTTTTCACGAGTCTATCTGGAAATCTAACCCGAAGGTTTGGAAAAGGCCCACAAGATATGCTAGGTTTTAGGCTGACCTTAATTTTAATTTATAGAATGCCACATCACAGCCGTCATCCGACCACGCAGCCACATTATCCAGATCAGCAGACGCAAACAGAGCCTCCCGTTCCTCTTGATCGTATTTATAACTACAACCAAAGCGAACCTTCTCGTCTTTACTCACGATAATACCCTCCAAAGGTGATCCCAGCTTGATGTTCTTGGATCGCGGAATCAATGAGGCCTCGTGTCTTCCGAGTACATAATTCCACTCGCTCAGGAAATACCATTCGTCTGGATTAAAGGTCTGGCCGACAATAGACTCTGAACTCCCTTTTCCTTTCCCTTCTAGAAGGGCATTTCCGTATTTCAACGCCTCAAGCGCGAATGGCTCGACTCCCTCAGACGTGTACGCACGTAAGACTTTCGTGGGTGTCTTACAACTGTCAATAGTAACAAGAATGGAGCTTTGATCTGACTCTCCAGTGAGGGCGTGCGTCGCAATATTGCACAAAAATGTTGCAGCGTTCTGTCTCGAAAAATTGCCAATCGTTAAGCCGAAAAGGAGCAGGCAATGGGGCAAGTCGCGTATCCCAGGTGTATGCTTCAACCAATGCAGGCCATCGTCGAAGGTTCCATGAAGAGCAGAGATGCGGACATGTTGAAATTCTTGCGTTGGGATCGCTTGTAGTGTCGAGGCAAGCTGCTCATCGCTGAGATCCAATGCGTAGTAGGTGATGTCCTTTTTCTGGGCTTCGAGGGCTTCTAGAAGCAGTATTACTTTATCCAGACTCCTATTATAAATTTCTCAGAATGAGCCGTTCACGGATAAAGATACGCAATATGCCACGCAGGCAAAAATCAATTGTAAACGAGGGACCGGATGAACTCACGCGCTGCCCAGGTCGACGACCACGCTATTATGGGCAATAGTCGATGCTATGTCATGCGCCCTTTTCTTCAGAATTTGGATTTCCTGCCGTCTTGGATAGAAGTCAGGTTGATGGGAATGATGATTCCAATATTCAAGTCCCTTTGAACTATAGAAGAGAAGAGCAGGAAGGGTCTTTGGTTGCTTGCTTAGACCATCAATGACCAGGTCGGGAATGGATTCCTCAAATTTGGAGCGGCGTATGTCAATGATGGTAGGCTCGGTTTTGGAGATCATCTTATACTGGCCACTGTGGATAAGATCTGGATTAAGTTGTGGTATATTTCTTTCTGATTTTGATTCTAGGCTGCGAAGTCTATGAAGTCGTGCAATTGAGGGGAAATTGGGCGAAACGAAAGGACTGTGTAAACACCTACATACTTCCATTCCACAATGAAAGATTATGCTTGACCAAGGCAGTCCAATGCCTGCCGTCGGGTGACAAGAGCAGTCTTAGACAACGGCACATAATACAGTCGTAACTAGTGAGACGTCCACCAGTCTAGGCAGATGTACATTCTGACGCTGTTACACCTCAGCTGTTTCGTCCATCCCTTGCTGAAAACTTTTGCCACATCTCATTGAGGTCCCCGATTACACCGCTCTTCGAAGATTCACTAGGAGAACTGACCTCTGCCACTTGGTAGACGCCACATTTGTGTACCCCCACACGGGAGGTTTATTCTACAGAAAGTAACGCACTGATGCCAACTTAGAACTATCCACAATGGATTGGATCATGCAAGCAGTCTGAAATTACCTCAAGCTTGGCATCGATCAACGCATGACAGATCTGAAATCTCCCATTGGACACAACAGTTTCATTATGGCCTGCAGAAGTCCCCGATGGCGGCCAGTGCGCAATTTAGTATAGTGTACGTACCTGAGTGTGGATCCGAACACAGGATCTTTGCTCAATTTTTTAGAACCTTTTGGCTCCAGCCACAAATGGGTCTAGCGTTCAGCAGTGCTTCAAGTGACGATGATGAAGCCTTGAATATGTTACAAGGCGGGTCCGTTGAGCTGTTTAACGTTGACATGCAGGTACCGTAATTAGTATGTTCCTGTTCTGATTGCATATGAAGACACTGTATCGTGTTGTTCTTAAGGAATGTTTGTAAGATCGTGTAATAGCAAGGCCGAGAAAGTCCGACTGAATAACTCGGCTCCGAGATTACTTGGAAATGGTCTGTGCATCACGCTTTTCTTCAAGTAGCGAGTAACTATACCAGCGCGACCTTGGCTCTATGAGATCATGTACCACTGATTATGAGCTCATTAAATACCTGATCATAGAGGTCCTGCATATGATCAATTCATTAGTAGGCCATAAAATTTCAGAGTTGGAACCCTTTGCAATATTGGACTGGTAATAATAAGTCCCCAAAAGTATATTTATCGAATCATATTTTGAGCCTAATAATATATAATTAATTCGACGACTAATAGAGTGGGAATTGACACTGCCTTCTTATGACCTATATTGCTCTTAAAAAACTTCGTTCTATCTAGAGATCATCATGGATCAATAACATCCCAGTCAGTTATATAAGGATTTTCGGAGGAGGCATTCCGTGTAGCATCATATCGTTGTTATTAAAAGGAAACCGTAATACTCATCAAATTAGCCTTAAATTTCTACAAATACTATCTATATTTAATTAATAATAACCTATAGGCCACAATGTGGTCCAGGAAGATAGCCTTCTCAAAGCTTGAGATACTATAGAATATTGTTTCCGGCACATTCCTTCTTCATCCCAGCCTTCACTTCCTACCCCTAACCTCGTAATAAAGAGTCCTTCGCTGTCTACCTTCCGCTTAATTCTCGACAGGGCCTTGTAATTCAGTCCCCAGTATACTAGCTGATGTTCTTTCTCATTAGGATCACCGAGATTGGAGTAAGACACCTTAATGGATTGATCCAGTGAGTACAGAATGGGCATTTGAACCCTTGTCAACTCGTCTAGAGCAGACATTTTGCCCTCAATGGACGGCTCCACTGCCCGGACAAAGTTGACAAGCTGTGCCGAGGACCGCCAATCTGGATGCATAGCAGTGTCGAAAATGCCCTTATTTGTCGTAACGCGCCCACCGAGATTGCTGGTAAATAGTATATCGCTATGACGCATCGGCAATCTCGAAATGGTCTCTGCTATCCGCAATGGTCCATCGGACGAGTTGAATAACTCGTTGGAGATAAGGACAGATCCTTGAAGGATTCCGTAGTTCTCTGGGTAAGTGTCTGGAACCATGCGAAGCTCAGAGCTGATCTTGCTGCGAAACTTCGACGACAACGAATGAGATATTCCGCTCTCATTGAAATAGATCATGTGAGGTTTAACATGGTCCTCCACGTCTGATATCTCTGTCCTGTTCATGAAATACAAAGTGAGGCTTGCTTTTAACGATGTCTCAGAGGACGGACCAAGGATAAATTGACCGGAGACATCTTCTCTGTTCGACATCTGCAGAGTGCTTAGAAGGCCAGCGACCCCCTTTTTCCAGAACAGCTCGTTCGACGATAACGCTGAAATGGATATCCTAGTGACAATGGTAGGGTCATCTGGATATACTCGTACTGTCGCCTGAGTGACAACCCCAAAGCTGCCACCGCCGCCCCCTCTGAGTGCCCAAAAGAGGTCTTGATTTTGATAATCATTAGCCGTAACGAGGTTTCCCTAAGAGATCGTGAGCTTGATATCAAAAGAACTAGAGCGACGGGGAAATTCCACTTCAGTGGACGTAGGATGCATACATCGGCCGTCACGACTTGATATTCAAGGACATTATCTACCGCCAGTCCTCTTGTATGGCTAAGAAAGCTGGACACCCCACCGCCTTGGAGGAACCCCCCAGCAGCACCAACAGTTGGACATTCCCCTCCTACCACAATAAAGCCCTCCCGGGAACCTTTCGCATACAGCTCCCAGTGCATCACGCCGGCGCCAATGGTAACAGCAGGCCCGGAGGCTTTCGTCGCGCCTTTAGCTAGAAAATCTGCATGATACTGAATCCCTTTGAGCAGATGAGTATGAATCTGAAAGGAGTCTGGGGAGCTAGACCGCCCGGAGCCATCATGGCCAGTGTTCTTTATCACCAGGCGAAGGTTATGCTGTTTGGCAAAAAGAACTGCCTTTTCAACGTGAACAGGAGACCTAACCGAAGCAGAATATAGAGAGACACGGCCTCGATTGCATATGGCCTCTTTCTGCGATCCCACCAGGCAAGTATCATTCAGGGAGGGACCGCTTTCCCACAACCAGTCTTGTAAAGTAGCTGTCACCTTTTGATTAGTGAGATTGGCGATATTAATGTCACGATAAATCCTAATTACCTGGTTGCGCAGCCCTCCAGCCGCTGTCCACTGTCAGCCGGAGAAGCTCATTACATGCACTTTGGTCGAAGGTCGGGTCATGACACACATATCCCACAGGTTTCAAACGGATTAGGTTACCATCAATAGAGGCATTAAGAGCTGCCCACTCTTCCTTAGCTGGCCAACATGGTTCCCACGGCCTACAACGACAGCTGGGCTGGCTCTGAATTATGGAGAAACCACTGAGGAGCAGTCCAGTCGCTGCAGGGAGAAGGTAGTGCATCGCTTCAACAAACAGATGTGGAGGTTTCAATTGCAACCGACAAAGATGGTTGAAAGTAGCCAAAATGTGCAACAAACTAGAATTCCTTCATTCTTGTAGATCATGATGTCACCTGATCCGCTGAGGCAACGAAAGGAAATCTTTGAAGCTGGGGATGCATCTCCTAGAAGCACAGAGGGCAGATCATCTTTCAGCTGATCTATTGCATACTAAGGGAACTTGTATCGATGTAATCTCAGAAAGGGCCTTTGTATCTCGATGGTATCATGCATAACCTAGTAGGTACTCCGCTTCTCCACTAGCTCCGCTATTAACACGAGGGAGCTACTAATTGTTATGAAGCCCGAACATACACGGAACCTAGGGCACTTTGGCCCTCGATCGGCACATCGCATTAGCTCCATTGTTAGGTACAGCCGCATCTTTAACCTCTCTTGGCATTTCTATACATCATCAATTGGACGAGACACTCCGGCTAGAAAAGTGCAAATCTTCTGATGTCACATCTGCTTGTGGGTTTCTCCGTGGCGTCTAAGGCGATATCAGCTGAATGTGAACAGATTTCGGTATTTACAATTGGCCGCACTTAACTAAGTAGAATTTGCAATTACGCAGGCGAGGTTGTGGTAACTGACGATCTCTACAAACCGCGGAGTTGTCTAATATGTACATTTTGTCGCACATAGACAGAGTATGTGGCTATGCCTAAAAGCATAATACTCCGCGAGCTACTGCCCTAGACCACATGGAGATGTAAGATATAGAGAAGAAACATCGCACTCTTTGGCACGCACTATCGAAACGTTCATTAATTCACACAGAGCCCATCCAAGATGTCCTTCGTTATGACACCCAAATCTTCTCACCGAGAGGTGTACCAGACTCTCAGCGATATCTTTGACTTTCCTAATGATGACCAGAAGCTCTGGTGGCACAGTACAGCGCCGATGTTCGCTCAGATGCTACAAACAGCGAACTACGACATCCACGCCCAGTATAGACACCTAGGTATCTTCAAGAAACATGTTATCCCATTCTTAGGTGTCTATCCTACGAACGATTGCGATCGTTGGCTGAGCATTCTCACCCGATATGGCACGCCTTTTGAATTGAGTCTCAATTGCTCTGATTCAATTGTGAGATATACATATGAGCCCATCAATGCTGCCACTGCGACCGCCGTGGATCCGTTCAACACTCATGCTATCTGGGAGAGTCTCCACAAGCTTGTTGGTATTCAACGAGGCATTGATCTCGAATGGTTCAGTCATTTCAAACACGACCTCACCCTTAATGACCAGGAATCTGCATACCTCATGGAGAACAATCTAGCTGGGGAAGAGATTAAGACCCAGAATAAGCTGGCCCTGGATCTTAAAGCCAGCCAGTTCGCGCTGAAGGTCTATATATATCCTGCCCTTAAGGCAATTGCGACCGGAAAATCAATCGAGGAACTTATGTTCGATTCTATCCGCAGACTATCAGAACGGCATAACAGTATTCGCCCTGCCTTTTCGATGCTGGAAGACTATGTTCGCTCCCGAGGCGAGTACAGCACGGCATCTCCACGACTGCTATCCTGTGATCTGATTAATTCGAACAAGTCACGTATCAAAATCTATCTCCTGGAGCGGATGGTCTCCTTCGCTGCTATGGAAGATCTTTGGACCCTTGGTGGCCGACGAAACGATGCTTCTACTCTTGCGGGGTTGGACATGATACGAGAACTCTGGGATCTTCTTCGGATTCCGCCTGGCCTGCGGTCTTACCCTGAAGGTTACTTGCCTCTTGGAAGTATTCCTGATGAGGTACTTCCGACGATGGCCAACTATACGCTTCACCACAATGACCCAGTTCCGGAGCCTCAGGTGTACTTCACTGTATTCGGGATGAACGACATGGCGATCGCGGACGCGCTTACGACTTTTTTCGAACGTCGGGGATGGACGGAGATGGCTAAGAAGTACAAAGACAGTCTTCGAGCATACTAGTAAGTGAAATTTCCATCACCGCAAATAGCGATTGTCACGTCACTGAGCACTGGAGCGAACTTGCAGCCCGCACGAAGATCATAAGAGCCTGAATTACATCCACGCATATATCTCTTTCTCATACCGAAACAACAAGCCGTATTTGAGTGTTTACCTTCACTCCCTTGAAAGTGGTGACTGGCCAGTGTGTGAGTATCCCCCGATTTCTATTAGATCCGAGCGCCGTTCTCATAGAACTCTTCAAGTGCACCGCCCTTCATGGATTTCGAAGGCTACCGATATTGCCTCGACCTCTTACAGAGAAATTAGACTTTGAACAAGATCAGTATTTCCCGCCGGTTTTTTTTTAGGGAGTACATGGTGGGAAGGATGTCGAGGTAAATCTTAGATATGCAAACAGGCCTATATAGTTACATCAGAACATCACTGACTTGTCTAGTCGTCTTAAATCGATTTCTCGGGCGTTTTCTTTTCTCTTTCTGATCATTGTGCGTGTTCTGGTTTGTAGCCATTCCAGCATTGACCAAAGTTATCATAGTTAAAATGATGACCAAAGGCCCTAGTACACGAATAGTTAGTTATTCAAAATAGTTGATAACCTCTGCATAAACCCAATTTAGTTACTTACAAGTTACAACCCCTTGACCCCACTTCTACTATAGGTTTAGCCCTGGTCGAGCACTAAAATAGTATGCTTCTGTGACCTGCATACACGGGAAAGGCCTCGTGTCAGGTCGATTGGCCCTGAAAGAAAAAGATGAAGATCACCATCAAAGTGGTGGACCTTGGAGGGCATGTTTCTGATAACTCAGAAATACGCTCAGCTTCAGGCAGAACACGAGGAGACACTGGGGCTCATCGAAGAGCTGAGCCCCACTTCTTCAGCTCATGATGGACTCTTAGATTTAGATTCCGACACTGTGTAACCGTTCTTTAGTGTATTTAACAAGCTTATGGTTTCGAATAATAGCCCATGCAATACAGTACATTCCACGTACAGCTAGATTTGCAGTACGACGCATCACAGGCCTCCAAGGGATACCTAAGCCTATGAAATCTCGCGGAATGTAATATGCAGCCTACTTCTTAACGGAATCCTTTAAAAGAATCCTCTAACTTCTTAAAGCAAGGCCCGTTAACTCTTCTCAGTTCTTATTAATGTCCATATGCACTACCTCTCTTTACCGCAGATCATTGTCTGTTGAAAACCATCCCGCTTACATTATTTAACTATGAGCGATAGTTCCGTCAAGAAGACATTCGAGAATGCCAACATTCGCTGTCCCGTCATGGCATCACGAAGACCGCAAACAGAAGACAAGAAACCTGTGCTTACGGACTTCAGGTTGTTAGATACATTGTCACAATTCAACAGAGAAAAGATACCGGAGCGCGCTGTTCACGCTAAAGGGTATGGAGCTTACGGAGAGTTCGAGGTATGCTATAAAGTCCTTACTGCGGTAGATATGACATTCTGATTGAAATGACAGGTCACCCACGATATCTCTGACATCTGCAATATCGACATGCTTCTAGGTGTGGGTAAAAAGACACCCTGCGCGGCGCGGTTCTCGACAACTGCCTTGGAGCGCGGTTCAGCAGATTCAGTGAGAGATGTCAAAGGCATGGCTGTCAAGTTTTTTACTGAACAGGGAAACTGGGACTGGGTGTGCTTGAATATACCGATGTTCTTTATCCGTGATCCCATGAAGTTTCCCTCCCTGATGCACGCTCAAAGGCGAGACCCCCAAACGAATCTTATCAATCCGAGTATTTGGTGGGAGTGGGTATGCAATAACCACGAGGCGTTGCATATGCTTCTGTTCCAGTATAGCGAGTTTGGAACGATGTTCAACTGGCGGAGCATGAGCGGCTACGTTGGACATGCGTACAAATGGGTTATGCCCGACGGCTCTTGGAAATATGTTCACTTCTTCCTCTCGTCAGATCAAGGCCCTAACTTCGAGAAGGGCAGCTCAGTGAAGAATGCCTCTCCTGATGATCCAGATTCCGCAACCAGGGATCTCTACGAAGCTATCGAACGTGGTGAATATCCGAGCTGGACGGCAAATGTGCAGGTTGTTGACCCAAAGGATGCTTACAAGCTGGCATTCAACATCCTTGATCTGACCAAGCACTGGAATCTGGGCAACTATCCAAACGATGTTCCTATTATCCCATCCAGGCCATTCGGGAAGCTGACCCTGAAGCGTAATCCGCAAGACTATTTCTCTGAAATCGAGCAGCTGGCATTCTCTCCATCCCACCTCGTCCCCGGAGTCGAACCATCTGAAGATCCCATGCTTCAAGCACGCCTGTTTGCATACCCTGATGCTCAACGGTATCGTCTTGGGGCCAAGAATCAAGAACTGCCAGCGAATCAGCAAAAGTCCACCAAATCTTCCTCACGAGACAGTGCAGGAACAAGAAGTTATACCTATGGGTCTCTTCCTGGCGGCCAGCGGGATCCTGAGTTTGATGCGTGGCTGGCGGAAGTATCTTCGAAGTCCTGGTCACAGCCGAATGAACTCGATTACAAGTGGCCGAGAGAATTTTGGAGAGTCTTGCCGACGCTACGGAGCCCCGAATTTCAGAACAGCATTGTAGTAAATATGTCTCGATCTTTGGCTGAAACGAACAAAGAATTGAGGGAAAAAGTGTACCGCACTCTCAGTCTTGTTGCTACGGATCTTTCCGATCGTGTGAAAGAAGCAACAGAGAAGATAATCTCGCAGAAGACTTTACTGCCCAGAGGAGAACCTGGATCTGTGAGATTGTAGGTTCAGTTACTGGTCCACGCGACTTCAACCGTCATGGTATTTTCTACAAGCAAAAATAATTACGGTCATGCTGTTTGCTTTTACGTGAAGCTAGAAAATCATTCAACTTCTAGAAGACAAGTTGTATTTACAAGCAGTGCACTAATCGTGAGCGCTGATATTAACACGAAAATGTCAATTTCGAGGAAATATGAATACATTCCTGAGTTTCTGAGTGCTAGACAATTCGAATCTACCCAACGCACAGAGTTCGACATGTTCAATTCCGTTCCATTTCTGGCCTACCGAGGGATTTTCATAAAACTCATTCAGCGGAGTCCAGGATATTACCATCACGCCTTAGCTCCACAAGTTGGATATCGATGAGGTTGGGCTTGTACCGCACTAGGTAAGATCCAGCGATGCATCCTAGAGGTGTACGATAGAAACACAGTGTAGCATACAGAAGTATCGAACTGTAACGACATGTAATATGGAGAGTATTTTACCCGCTTTCTCTAGGATATACCCGCGGACGGAAATGCTAACCTAGGAGTTAAGTTTGTGAGAATGAAAAGGTCGTTGTGAGCTGGCTGAAAGTATCTCTTGGAGGTGGAGCTCTAGCTCTGAGTTGGCAGCTTGAATTCGTATTCGGGGACTGGCTAGCTAGAGCTATCTAAGAACCCTAAGTAGGCTCTGCCAAAAGGATCTGCACGCCTCCCGTGTCATGGACCTCCACCACTATAGCTTTAGACCGAGGCTCAGAGAATACTGTTACTTTTCTTCACTGGTGGATTTTCGGCTGTTATGAGGAATCATATTTCATCAACTACCCCTTGAATACGTCATTCACACTGATTTTTATCATTCTTTTCTAGAAGACCCCAATGGGCCATGATTGAGACCGCCATTCTCGTGTTAGAGATTAGGAATAGTACACGAAAGAAGCACAGCCCCGCTCAATTACTTAATGCCTCACCCTCAACTGTGTTACAAAGAAGCGGAAAGGTATGTTTCCAAACATCGAAGCCCTCAAAAACATTATATTCTGATTATTTTCAAGCATTGACATAGCCCCAAGTGGGAAACACAACTGGGGTCCGAAATAATGGATCTAAATACTACGTTGCCATTTTCAGAGACAGCTGAACAAGTAGCATCTAAACAATGGCTTCAGCCTATCACTTCCGGCAGATTTCAAACTGCGCTTCTAGCTGCTGTTCTCATTCCTTTTTTCACTTTCATCATTCATCGTCTCTACATTGATCCGCTTCGAAAGATTCCCGGACCTTGGCTTGCTGCTTTCAGTAACTTATATGGATTCTACTACGATTACCTGCAAGATGGATATTCGAAACGGTTTAAAGACTTCCATAAGAAATACAGTATGATGGTTCTACCTCTCACTTCATTTTTTTTAGACTAACAGATCGCCAAAGACTCGCATGTAGTGCGCATAGGTCCAGGACATGTTCATGTAGACAGCCCTGATTTCTACGACAAGTATATGACCTTCCTTGGAAGTTTTCACCTTACATTAGCAGCTAATGTGGAACCAGAGTCTTCCAGTCCGGCTCAAAGTATTATAAGGACCCGTCATTCTACAAGTACTTTGGCGGCTTAGACAGCATGATCGATGTCAGCCATTATCGCACATATCGAAACCATCTATCCTCATTATACTCCGCAAGATCCGTGGATAGTCTCGTACCGAAAATCGTTACGGAGCTTCAGATGGTTGCAAAACAACTACAGAGGAGTCTCGAAACAGGCAAGGAAGCGAATATGCAGAGGATCCTACGCACACTAAGCGTGAGTACATTATTACCCTTCCAAAGTATGAGGATTAAATGGAATTAAGTGAATGCTAACTTTTGGATAGGCTGACATGATCTTACAATTACTCTTCTCCAATGACGTGAATTTGTTCAAGATCGACGATTACCATCCTTTTCTGGAGTCATTTGACACAATGATGAGGGAAACATGGTTGTGTAAGTGCATCCACTTTCGTAAACTTGGCACCTTAGTTCGGGATTATACTTATGGATTTCTATTTTATCTAATAAAGTTCTCAACTGTCCTCTCGCGGTCGAAGTCCTGGGTCTTCTTCTTCCGGGTTCGAAATATGCGAAAACTAGATCCGCTGGGCAAAGCTTCGGAAAGGTAAGCATGAACAGCTAGCCCACCCCCCAGATCTTGTACGTATAGGAACTAACCGAACATCTAGTATTGTGAGAAATGGGCCAATGAATATCAGGAAATACGCAACTCAGGAACCAAACCTGAACGGGACAGTCATATGAAGCGATACCTCGATATCGATCCGAGCGATGAAAAAAAGGTCAAGGCCGTACCCCATCCATTGGAAGACGTGTTCAACTTCGTTTCAGGGGGTAGTGACACGACCGCATACTCCACGGCATGTGCTATCTATTACGTGCTCACGTCTCCAAAAGTTCTGTCTAAGCTTCAAGAAGAGCTTGATGCTGCTGCTCCGTTCATCCGTTATGACTTTGACAACAAAAAGATCCAAAGTCTTCCATATCTGGTGGGTAAAAGCCACAGTCTTGCCCATATCCTGTAGGAAAAACGTGTTGAATAGAATGATACTGATATAACATCCAGAGTGGCGTCGTTAAGGAGACTCTCCGTCTTTCTAGTCCTGTTCCCGGATGCAATCCTCGCATTGTTCCTGAAGGTGGTGTGACTGTTGGTTCTGTATATATTCCTCAAGGGGTAAGTTTACGTGAGGGGTTCCCATTCCAGGACTTATGCTGATAAGAGGAATAGACCGCTGTATCAGTCAGTCAACTTGCTATTCATCAGAACGAAGATATCTTCCCCGAACCTCAGAAATTTATTCCGGAGAGATGGCTTGGTGAGAAGGGGAAGGCTATAGAGAAATGGAATGTTGCCTTCAGCAGGGGACCTCGCCAGTGCATTGGAACAAAGTAAGTCATCATAACTTCGCAATGACGGAGATGTCGATACTTGCGACAAGGGAAGACTAACCTTGGTATTTAGTCTTGCTTACCTTGAGCTATTTTGTTGCCTTGCATATCTCTTTTCACACTTCGAACTTGCTTTATCGGGTGACTATGGAAATGAACTGGAGTGGGCAGATCGATTTGTTGCTACTAACGAACAAGACATCAAGGTCAAGGTTGTCAGGGACAGATGGGCTTAAAAGCGTTTGAATCACGAATCTGGAACCAGTTTGATATTATAGTAACTTGCGTGATACTAGATTACAGCGCAGTAGTTTAGTCACTGAGTTAGAAAAGTGCTATTCTTATTATCGCAACCTGGTTTCATAATATACAATCGAGCCCTATTGTAACAACAGCTTGCAATTTGATGTGAATGTAGAATCTCAAGTTTAGAGCTGGGTAAGAAGGTTGCAGAGTCCTGTTTTTTGCTATATTACTAACGTCCTATATTTGGAATCCGAATAACAAGAAAAAAGTATGGATCACATTGCATGATAAAAGCAAGGCGTGTCTCTCTAATTTTGGTACAAATCTCGAACAGATGGATGGTGAATACACGGTGATAATAAATCAATGGAGCAGAGAGGACAACTGAGGATACCGCTCCATCAGATATCGCACACCATCTAGGTAGAGCTTGATGCCATCAATATAGCAGGGTAGGAACAAGCCTCGAGCTACACCTCCAGTTACACCTCCTGTTCGTCGGTCTGCTGGTCATAAGGGGACAAGTCACCCCCGAATAACCCCACAATAATCGCCATCAATCCACAAAGAAGCCCTAGAACCAGCGTCATGATCTTCCAACCTGCATTCTCCCGCACGAATCCAGCTAGCAAGGGACCGCAAAGATGGCTGCTAGCAGTGGCGACACTCAGAAGAGCATATACCTGAGCGACGGGACTCTTGTCACCGAAGACGCCGGGGTGGTGCTTTCCTGTCTCCTCGATGATGAAGAAGACTTCCGCCATCGCGCCAACTTGGACTATAATAACGCAAATACTAATGACACTTAGGAGACCGACAAGGAGAACTTCATGTGGCATGGTGTTGTTCTCGACGAACCCCAGACAGCTCAAAGCAATTGCTGCTGCTGCGAAGCCAATGGAGCTAGGATAACGAGTGCCGAATCTGTCGACGATTTTACCCATCATCGCTCCAGAGAAACACGGGATGGAAAGAGCCAAGAAAATTAAGCCTGCACCACTTGGTGACCAGTGAAACGTTTCCATGACGAACAGAGGAAGTGTCTGAATCAACGTGAGCCTTGGACCATCACGGAGGGGTGTAATATTATATCTTACAGATTCAAATGCTGGGATCAGAAGGGAAATAACGATCATGGCTATGAGAGTAAGCGGTAGACGAGTGTGTCGAAGGAGGAAGAAAACCCCAAAATTGCCACTGTCGTTGTTCTTCGATGTGGAGCGGAGTTCAGAAGGAAGAAGAGGTGATTCTTCACTTGCTAATTCCGGATGAGATGAAGCCTGCTGCCACCGCTGGGCGACTACATCTGAGTCAGTCATCACTGAGGACAGTCATCAAACAGAAACAGATTACCGTACCTGACTTTTCGATCATAGTAAATCGCAAGATGATATCCAGCACGATAAGAACGATAGGTAGAACGAATACGCCATAGTAACCCAGCTTTTCATAGCTATTCAAATGTGAGAATACTGCGCAATTCAAAAATGAAAAAAAGAAGAAAGAAAGAAAGAAAGAAGGAAAAAGGAAAGAAAGCATACGTGAAACCCCCAATCATAGGCCCCAGAAGAGAACCCAGAGTCATAGCAATAGTAGTATAACCCATGGCCTCAGCAATACGGTCCTTCTCGACATTCTCTGGAACCATGGCAAGACCAACCACGAAGACAGCGGCTGCCGAGATTCCCTGCAGTGACCTTGCGACTAGCAGCATCCATGGAGAGACAGAAATCATGAAAAAGACGGTTGAGATCCCAAGCGCTGCAAGTCCGAGGACGAAAGGGATCTTGCGGGATTGGTATTGGTCCGCAAGGTATCCAAATATCGCTGTTATGCATTAGAACTCGAGCACAGTCGGCACAGGAGGACAAACCATACGGGATCCAAGAAGTAGAGCCCCGCCGTATGCAGCGAGCAGAACTGAGACCCAACGCTGAGCTGGAAGGCCAGTTAGAATGAGATATTGAGAAAGAGTAGAAAGAGAGCTGTACTATCTTGTTCGGGGATCCCTGCGCGCACAATCAAAGCCTCCGGAAGGATAGGTACAATCTGTATTGAGTCAGTCTCACAAACGTACAATAATGATCATTGCTCGGCACACCGTGCTATAAATGAATATATCCTGTTTGAAATCTCGATTAGCAGTCGCTATCGCGTACTTTGAACCACACAGACTTACGGTGAGCATCGCGACTGATATGACTGATAGAATGAACTTCTCCGAGGAACGGAATCCAAGAAGCCATGGTTTCGGTGCCGTCTTCGACGTTATCGCGTTCATTTTGAAGTCGAATACTGTTGTTACAGGGATAATTGGAGGTAGGATGAAGTAAAACGAAGAGATCATACTATATAACTAGTTAAGGACGATACTACTGGGAAAGGCTGGTCTTTGAGTCTACTCTTACTGGGGTCTTTGCGATCTGTTTATCAACCAATAATATTTATCGATCATATCGGGCCTTCAGCGGATATTCTCCCAAGAGGATTACATTTTTAGAATCAAACTTTTCATACATGTACAATAGCAATCCGGAATCGGTAGCACGCCAGCCTCAAGAGACCTTAAGAGTTCGCATGATCCTGCATATAACGCTCATATTGGATGCAAATAACAACCGTATTGAATCGACTTGCAATGTGATCTGTCTACGTACGGATGCAGAATTCTTCGTCTTGTAAGCTATAATTCCCGAGAGACTATCCTTGCGTCATCTTTGCTGCACCGCAACTTGAAGTCCACTTAGTTAGGTAGTTAGGTAGGTAGGTGCGCAAGACTCGGAGATCTTCGGCCGCCACGGACTGGAAGTTGATACGAAAAAATCTATCCCGGGTCAACATCTCATTTTGTCACGTCCTAGGACAGCAATCGCGGCAATATCCGGCTCTACTGTGGAGTTTCATACAGGACACGGCTAAAAATTCCATGCAAGAGACGATGGAAAGCTAAAATCTGGGACGATCGTTTTCAGCTCTACAGTAAATCACCATCTTATACCGCTAGCCTTGGGTGGCTTCATTAAGGTAATACAAGGGCTTGCATTATCGGGAAAAGCGTCTGTACTCTGCAGAATCGAATGCGAAAGCAGTGGCTGGCTGAAGAGTGTCGATTGACTTGAAACTTGAAACCCGACGGTGTTATGTCGATCACGTCAAAGCGCATCGATCTTCACGGTCATACAGTACGTTTAAATCTTAGTCTTTACTGGTTCAAGTACTTAGGGGTGCTCCAAGGTTCTACTTCACTTTCCGTGTAGATCAAGGTAGATCGCACGCGCAGGATCTAAACCATGATGACAAGCCCACGGTTCAACACCAAGCATGACATGCGATCACCGATCACCGATGCTAGTTAGTCTCATATACTTATGACCACGAGTGCTGCAAGACAGTATACTAGTCTGTATTCTACATCATTACCATTGAACTATATCACAAACCATCTGATACATACGGTATCTTTCTAAACTTTATTACCTACCCGCATATTGCAAGATACCGGTATAACCAACGTTCGGTTGTCTGGCTCGTAACAAAAAAAAGTCAAGCGGGCAAGTCTTGCAATTATTCCAGAAGGAACAATCAGAATCACGGATAGCAGTGCCATTCCACTCCAGAAGTGCATCGCTGACTGGCTTAAATGACATATCTTGGGTTACCGAATCGGAAAAGATAGCTACAAAAAAACTCGCTGCCAGCCCGGCAGAGCTTCGATTCACCACAACAATAAGCTTATCACTCACTCTAATTAACCTTTGTCAGATCTCTGGAACCGCTCTTTGATCGACGAAGTGATTTGATACAGATGCAGGAGGAGAATCCTACACTGCTGGTCTTCACAGTAAGCATTGATGTATTAGTGAATATAGCCAGTTGCCCCACTCAGCTTTATATTCATCCCCAAGCCCATCACCACCAGCAGATTGATGGGATTCCCCATCAGCTAAATTCCCTGACTATGAGTAAAGCTACATTTAATTGAGGCTTATTGTCGGCGCCAGGAGATTACCTGCATAGGTGACCTGTCATATCGCCGTTTGTGGCAGATTCTTTATGCCCATGGAACCTACTAGATCACTAGGATCTAGCTTCTTTGTCTGATTTAGGGGTTAAATATGGTTTCAAACTCCCCCCTAGATCTTGTCTTCAAGCAATCCAAGCAGCTTATTTCCGAATACTAGTTCTATTTCTTCCTATGCTTCCGTGCCTTAGGATTCGACACTTATCCCCATGAGTCCTCATAGTATAAATCAATTTTGACTGACTGGACCGAAAAAGATGACCACCTTATTTGTCCTTCTAGTCGCAGGCTTATATATCTATCATATCCCATCATCAATTTTTTTTTTTTGACTTCTATAAAATAAGTTATGTTACTGTGAGATGCTTTCAAATCAAGTCGTGAATCTGTAGTAGCATTACCTACCGGGGGAGCCGGGCGGGCAAATAAATTGGACGCAACTTCCAAAACATCAACAGAGAAAGGAACCCGTTGTTATAGAGACTCCACATCAAGTTTCTCTTTATATTTCCCCAGTCTCACCCGTCTTCTCTAACTTCGAGACATTCCTCTTAAACGTTCTTGAAAATGGCTCTCATCACCAACGCACTTGAACGACACTTGTACAAAGAGGCAAAGGAGACTGAAGGATTGGAAACCAAAACTGTGAATTATCCATAGTGAGTTCCCTGCTGCACGCGGATTTTACATTGTACAGGAGCTGAATCTGAAGAAAGTAGGCGCAGAGTAGACTTTAAGGTCTACTCCTGGAACCGCCTGTTTAAAAATGAACGCAGGATATTCCATACGTCGAGTTTAAGCGTGCAGCAATCACCCTTCAAGAGCATGATAAGGCAATAAACCAGGTTGCAGAATACTGCCACGCATATCTCCAACCACCTGCTGGCAGCAAGGTACTTACGTGCATGTTGTGCTACAACATAAATGTTACTTTCTGGGAGGCTGAAAAGCGTGGGCTTGGGCGTGGTGGCGAACCAGCTCGCACATGCCATCCTAACAAAGACAATTTGAAGTGGTATGATGCAGACAGTCCTGGTCGAGGCGAGCATCCCGTCCAAAAGCTTTTCAAGGAGATTCGTGCCAAGTACAGCACGACTACATAAAGAGTCTGGTTTTGCACCTTCTTCCTAAACGACTTATTAGAGAGTCTAGTGTATTTAGCTGGATGATCTATTTAGAGTCCTGGTATTTACAATAGCCTTCGGGCAACCCAAACAGATGGGCAGTCGGAGCGTACTAACCAGACCGCGGAGATAGCGCTACGTTACTACCTCGCCGGACTAGAAGACTGCAGAGACTGGCCCAAGGTGCTGCCATTTCTACAGGCTGCGCTGAACTCTAGTCCATCCTCATCGACAATGAAATCGCCGCACGAGCTGATGTTCGGCATGAAGCTCGGGAATGCCTTAATGCCGCACGAGCAGGAGATGCAGGACTTCACCTGTCGACTGGACGCACGCGAGGCAATCCGCTTGGCTACAATTGACGCCAAACGTGCTTATGATAAGAAACATATGCCCATTTACTTTGCGCCTGGGGATCAGGTATTGCTACAACTTCACCGTGGATATGAAGTCCAGAGCACTGCAGTGCTAGGACCTAAGCCGTCAGCTCAATATACTGGACCATTAACAGTCAAAAGGAGGATCGATTAGCCTACCAACTCGACATTCCACCGCCAAGAATTGCTCTCTAAGGTTGCATTTTATGTACGTAATTCCATAGCTTAGCACGTCCTTATACCCCATGAGAGGTCACCAGAGACACAGGCTTCGCCTATGCCCCGCTGGACGTTAAGACGTTAATGAATACTACTACTACTACTACTACTACTACTACCATGGTTTCGGTTCAAGGCGAGTCGCAATCGTCCGTACTCCACTGTAGCAGGTGTTATATAAGCTCAATAACATAATTATATTAATAAAGTGATTGTATCTAACAAGATCTATCTAGGTAGGAGGTTCAGATTATGTGTTTTTAAGCCAAACCCCTGTGACCAGTTGTATACATATGATCAAGACTATGTGGGCATTCAATCAGAGCGTCTTAGGTTGACCCACTGCCTCCACTCGCTGCGTTCTTTTGGATATGGGTCCTTCTCGCATTCACAGAGGTCATCGCAAGGCTCGTCGCCTTCCACGAATCTCGTATGTGGAAATCGCCTTTCGCAAGAGTGTTCCTGATATGAATAAACAGGGCCCTCGTACACCGGATAGGTCTTGCGGATATAGAGAGATAGTCTCTGTGGAGAGCTCGATCCCTTCCGGATCATCTGATATAATTCCTCTATGGAGCACAAAGCCTTCCAGATCCGCTGACGATTCTCTAGGCCCAAGGCTTTCTTCGAGAGTCTTTTGGTCTCAAAATATGCTGTCTCCCAGTGGATATTTATTCCCTGGCGCAGTGCCGAAAATTCGAAGATCATCCCGGCTAAGCGCCGACACCAGTGGGATTGAGGGACTGGCTGTCCGATCGCGAAACCACAGTGTATCACATCCTGGTCGTCGTCGAGAAAGTCGAGGATGCGCAGATATATATCCATAGGTAACGTCGAGAGTTGAGATGGTCTTGCTTCTGCTAGTTTTTGATTTCGTCGAGGAGGTCGTCTTCGAGTACTTTCCTGGATCAACCACTTCACTTCTGGAATATCCACCGGATCAGTCTCATATGGCCAGGTAGCGTCGGACGCAACTTTGAGGAGATAACAGATGTAAGGGATCCACGGTCGAGTGTATCTGCGCAGTGGCATATATTTGTCCAGGTCGTATGTATTATCGTACCAGTATCTACGGATAGCGAGCACGAGATCTTCCAAATGATGCTGCTGCGAAATTTGACAGCCAAAAAACTGTTCGACTAGTACCCAGCATTTTGCATGAAACGGGTAGCCATGAGGATATTTGTCGCAGTTCTGGGAGCTCCAATATCGCGCGATGTGAACTGTACGGGTTTCTGATGCGACAAGACCGGAGTAACCTGCGTCATGTGCGAGCTCGACAACCTCATCCCTGCGGTCTGGTACGAACAGTACCTTGCGATTTCTTTGTGTCCTCGGTCCTACAACAGCCCCGATTCCTGATAAATGGAATGTCTCGTTGGCCAACTTGTCTTCCATCTTGTCCACGACGACTGGAGAACATGGTTAGAACGTGCGCTTTTAATGGGAAGAAAAATTTGTCATTTGGTAGACACAATGAAAATGAACCAGAGGCTAGATATCTGGGGGGTTCACATGGAAAGAATAAAAAGGAAAAACGGCATACTGAGCCGAAAAAACTGGTGCCAGACAGGTTCGTCTTTATCTCCTTGCAGGATACAATTCCCGCAGGCGCCACAAAATGCATCCCCATCAGTGAAAGAGGCAGGCGAATCCATTTTCTTTTCTTAGAACTATGTTTAGTTTCTTTCAAGCATTAGTCAAGTCGGCATAACTGGGCAATCTATCTTCAATATGAATGTATTTACAGTTAGGAGTCGGTGAATCTTATGAAATATATGGTAAAGTAGCTTTTGTTTGCGTCAGTCTTCGTAAGAGACTTTTAATATGTCCCTAGACAGCTCGATGATGTATTGCCAGGCAACCATTCTAACTCCTGAATAAACTTCTTACCAGGTTGAGTGCTGTGCCTGCCTGCTCCTACACCGCAGCTCTCTTTATCACAGATATCGTGGCTTGGTATCCTTGCATCCCGTAGATGATGAAATACGAAACTGCCTGCAGATCCCTCCGAAGAATTATCCTGCGGCTCGCTTAGAATTAGCTATGCGGCCTCTCTATGCTGCCGGTTTCTCTAGATGCACAGATGCAATTCGACATCTGTAAACTAGGTCATATTAAGACCCATCGGCGTTAACAAGATACTAATAGTTCGTTCTATAAATATTGGACTGAGATATAAATGCGGTCCAGAGGTATCGGACGAGACAGCATGGTTCCATGAGGAAGGAAACTCTAAGCGGAGCCAGCATGGCGCCTCTAATAAACGGAATGGCATGTTGCACATTCATACCCCTCAACGCACCAGAAAGAGATAAAGGAAACTCATCACCTTCGTCACGTTATCCGTCCTTGGCCTTCAAGACTGCTTCGAGTTCCACGCAGGAAATTTCCTGCCCAACTTGTCCTCGATAGCTGCTTTCAGCTCCTCTCCCGTGGGCATTGTAACGACGCTCCCACGCCTCCTTCTGGATTCTATTTCCGCCTTGATTTCCTGCACAGCTTCATCGATATCACGACCCAGGTCATTCGGTAATCCGAGAGCTGGAGGTCGAATATTCTCCTGACTTGCAGTCCTTGGAAGATGGGGTGTGTTACGCTTCTTCAACTGCTTCACAAGAACAGCATTTGCCGGGCTTGCGAAGAAAGCAAGCGACGAGAAAACGCCGACGATACCGTAGAAGTACACGTGTGCCCAGACCCCAACGGATCCAGTGAAAGAGAGGATAATGAACGGAATAACAACGAAGGACATTGTGAGCTGCGTTGCTAACCAGGACGCTAGATCATAATATCGCTTGTGTGGTGTGGGCTTCGTGCCATCCGGAGTCAGGAAGAATGGTCGAACATGGCGACGGAAATCTACGCTGCTGTTAGCGAGTCCATTTGACTAGTAATGAACTTTGAAGACTTACTCTTCGCCACCATTTGCACAAATGAAGCGAGAATAAATGTCAAGTAGTACCCGGGATAGAAACCATGCCAAAATGCACTGGTTGCGAAGGTTGCCAAGCTCGCTCGGAAACCAGGCTTCTTCCCCTTGGGAGTGACGCGCAAATAAACATAATTCTTCAACCAGTGGTTCGTATTCTTGTTCCAGCCTCCGAGGTAGGAATATATGTTCTGAGCCGTCTCAAGGGTCCAAGGACTGACATTCTCCAGACGGTCCCAGAATACCTTGCCTGTCTTCTGGTCGAAACCGTTGTATCCCATTCCGGAGAGGATACAAGCACCCTCGGTCAGTGACCAGACACCGTAATACTTCAATCTTGTCGTGAACCCAAGCATATGCATAATCCACACGCGCCGGGGGAGAGAGTATTTCATGTACTCCTCACTGAGTATTGCATTCGGGAAATAGAGTTTCTGGAGCTGCAAGAACAGGAAAATCCACACGAGACCGATGACTGCCTTCTTCATTGCAGGAGTTCCGCTTCGTGGGATCTTCCGTTTCTTGCGGGTTGGCGGAGCCTTGGCAGGGTCTGTTCCCGGTGGTACATCAAACAAAGTGGTGGTGATCCACCGATGATAATGCACGTAGTCGAAGGCTGGACCTGCAAAGAGGGACGGGAAGAAGAGGACGTATCCAGCATAGTCAAGAAACCCCGGAAACTCTCTGATGGCAGCGTACTTTTGGGCTTCTGATAGGTCCTCCTGTGGCAGACGACCGTCATGGATGTTCCAGCAGAACGCTGAAAGCTTCATGACCAGCACCATCTGCGCCCCAGTGATGTCGACGACAGATGCATCGTCCAGAATCTGTCGAGTTATGTGATTCAGAGACATGTGGCCCATAAGAAATACGAAGCCAATCCATGGCATCAGAGAACCATCGATATAGTAAGCGATGGCGTACGTTCCCACCGCACCATACAGCAGTGTGCGCAGTCCGTCCCACAGATCAAACAATCCAACCAGGTAAAACAGAGAGACAGCAATAATGAACGCATTCTTCTTCCATGGTTGTGAGTCGGGTAGCCTCTTGAGAACGCCGGCCAGAGGGTAGGATAGGAGAAATGATGCGATCAGTTTCACTTGAACGAGAAGCGGTCAGACTCGAGATATTCCAATGGTAATAGGAACTCCAACGTACATTCATCGACGGAAGCTCCTGTCAACCCCGAAAGGTAGTAGAAAGCTATAATTTGCAAGAGTTAGCCATTCCCGAAGCTGGCATGACCTTGTTCGAAAGCTCAAGATGGGCGGAACGCACGAGTGTCGATGAAAGCCAACATTGTGGGATAGCAGCCGCGCTAAAAGCGTGCCTTGCCAGGACCTCAATCAAGATAAGAAGACCATGCAGCAAGAGTAAAGAGAGGCTGAGGGGAAATCAAGCCATAGACGGGGCGCAATCGAGCGTTGGGGTTTTTTTTAAAAAAAGCTCTGAGGATAAATAATATAGACGTGCGGGCGGCCAGCATGCCATCACATCATGTGCCGCCGTAGCTCCACGCGATACGGTGTCCGTCCAGCGATCGCCGTCTTGCTCGTCCAACCCTACGAATCGGCCTCCACGAGATCAAACTAGTATCTTTCTTTCTTCTCCCGCTCAGAGCTTCAGGAGAGGTATTCAAAAGCTGCGCACAAGTCTGGTGTGCGCGGTGACCGAGTCTCCGCCCTTCAGGGCCACCTGCCGCATTCTCGAAGTTGCCCAGCATGGACGTCGTCGCAGCGGTCTCAGGCTACATCTCTCGGATGATATCTGCCGGAGATGCATCCGCACCAGGGACCTCTTCTGCGAAGATGAAGATATTGCTTCTCGATAGTGAGACAGTGGGAGATGCGTTCTACTCATGATTGTGGCTCCAACTGACTTTCTACAGCTTCCCATCGTCTCTACCGCTATCACCCAGTCGGCCCTCTTGAACCATGAGGTCTATCTCATTGACCGTCTTGACAACCAATCCCGCGAAAAGATGCGGCATCTAAGATGTCTCTGCTTCGTGCGCCCATCACCGGACTCGATACAGTTCCTCATTGACGAGCTCAGGGAGCCGAAATACGGCGAATACCATGTATACTTCAGCAACATCATCAAGAAGTCCTCCCTTGAGAGACTGGCGGAGGCGGATGATCACGAGGTCGTGCGCGTGGTCCAGGAACATTTTGCTGACTTTCTCGTGATCAACCCGGACCTTTGTTCGCTAAACATCGGTTTTCCGAAGCAACGGATATGGAGCCATAGTCCGGATTTGTGGAATGCAGATGCGCTGCAAAGGACGACTGAAGGTGTCATTGCAATGCTTCTAGCCCTTAAGAAGAATCCTCTGATTCGATATGAAAAGAATAGCTTGCTGGCGAAAAAGCTGGCTACCGAGCTCCGGTACCAGCTGACCCAGGAAGAGCAATTATTCAACTTCAGGAAGACCGACACTCCCCCGATCTTACTGATTCTGGATCGCCGGGACGACCCTATCACGCCCCTTCTCACACAGTGGACCTATCAAGCTATGGTTCATGAATTGATTGGAATCCATAATGGAAGGGTCGATTTGAGTGATGTTCCCGACATTCGACCGGAGCTTAAAGAGATAGTCCTGTCGCAGGATCAGGATCCATTCTTTAAGAAGAACATGTATCAGAATTTTGGTGACCTTGGTGGTAATATTAAGGAATACGTCGAACAGTATCAATCAAAGACCAAGAGCAATATGAGCATCGAGTCGATAGCAGACATGAAGCGCTTCGTTGAAGACTACCCTGAATTTCGAAAACTGTCCGGCAATGTTAGCAAGCACGTTACTCTTGTCAGCGAGTTGAGCCGGAGAGTGGGTGAAGATAATCTGCTCGATGTCAGCGAGTTGGAGCAAAGCTTGGCATGCAATGACAATCATGCAAGCGATCTGAAGGTAGGCAACTACCAGTCGCCCCTATCTTAAGGCACACTACTGACAGATGCTAGGCGTTGCAAAGAATCATCCAGTTACCCACGGTACCTCCTGAGAATAAACTTCGCTTAGTCGCTCTGTATGCTATCCGCTATGAGAAGCAGCCGTCGAATGCGCTACCTGTTCTCCTTGACCTGCTCACCGCCGCCGGCAATGTCCCTCCTCACCGAATAAATATCATTCCTAAACTGCTGGCTTATCATCACTCGCTTCAAGCACCTCCCGTCGCGGGCGGGTTCTCAGACCTTTTTGAGTCTACATCATTCTTCTCAGGCGCCCGGGATCGGTTCAAAGGTCTCAAGGGCGTGGAGAATGTCTACACCCAGCATTCTCCGCGATTAGAGGCTACCCTGCAGAACCTCATCAAAGGTCGGCTGAAAGAGCTTCAATATCCATTCCTAGAAGGTCACACCAGAGACAAGCCGCAGGATATCATTGTCTTTATGATTGGTGGGGCAACATACGAGGAGGCTAAGATGGTTGCTCAAGTAAATGCAAGCTCACCGGGTATTCGTGTTGTGTTGGGCTCGACCTCTATCCACAATAGCACAAGCTTTCTGGAGGAGGTCAGTGATGCGGTCAGTAGCTGGCCAGATTCTCCTCCTTCCACAGCCGCTGGTAGGCTACGGAGGGAGATTGCACGTTGAACGGGAGGATGGGAGGAATACGTAGCTCTTTTGGCGCTGGCGTTTATGTGTTAGCATTATATCCCAAGGTCGTTGCAAGATAGATACTGTATAAAGGAGAGAATCAAGAGAGAAGGAGACAGAATAATGTACAACAAATTCCCCCTGAGATGCTCGCTTTCTTGTTTAGCATCCATCACAATGAATGTGGACGCCGCCATATACTTTCTCTAGCGGTTAACGGCAACCCCAGATTCGGATGCGGAGAACTTCAGACACCTCCGGACTTCGGTTCGCTTCCCGTCAAGCTGTCCTTCTCTCACCAACAGCTGAAATAATACTCCAATGGAGAGACAAAACGCATCCCCAATAATAGCAAATGCTCTTTCACCTACTTCTGCAGCTCGTGAACCAAAGTTGCATTTGCCTGCGACATCCGATCCTCCGGGCCCGCAAAACCCCCCCAAGCAGCTCGTATGGCTGGTATGACACATCGAATCATGCTCCTTCTTCCTATGCTCAGGCCTTTGCTAACCGTTGAGTGTAGATATTTGGTGCCACAGGCCACATGGGCCGTTCCCTCGTCAAATCAGCACTCTTCCATAACGATCTCGTCGCCGCTGTAGGACGCACTTTCGAGAATAGTCCCGCATACATGCAGAAGTTACAAGCAGAGCATGAAAACTGCCTGGGTCTTCTATGCGATGTCCGTGCACGCGAGACAGTTCGGGAAGCGATATATAGGACTATCGCGCACTTTGGTCGTATCGATATCATAGTCAACTGCTCCGGGTACGGCGTCATTGGGGCCTGCGAAGACCAAGACGAGTACGATATCCGCAATCAGTTCGAGACGAACTTCATGGGCACTCTCAATATTATTCAACTTTCGCTGCCGTACTTTCGCGAACGGGGTTCCGGGCGATACCTTATCTTCAGTTCGACATCAGGCGCTCTTGGCGTCCCTGGTTTGGGGCCATATTGCGCGTCCAAGTATGCGGTAGAAGGGCTCATGGAAAGCATGCTTTACGAAGTTGATAGTTTCAACATCAAGGGCACACTTGTCGAGCCAGGTTATATGCGACGCGATGATCTCGGGCCAATGTCACCTTCGACCACACACGAGAACGAGCATAATCTCTCAGCACCCCTGCCACTGTATGGCCATTTCTTCATCAAACCTGCTAGTGAGCCGTACCGCACCTCCAACGCTCCAGCAGGCCATGCCAAGCGGATGATTCAATGGTTCGGCGACAAACAGCCAACAAGTGCTGTCAAAGCTGCGGAGCTCGTCTGGCAGCTCGGACATTGTTCGTACCCTCCATTACGGCTGTTACTAGGAACGTATGCCGTGGAGAGTATCCGTGACAGGCTAAAGTGCATAATTGAGGAAATTGAAGACTGGAAACATCTGAGTTTTCCCGAACAGTCTAATCCCAACTCTAAGGATAAAGGTGCGGTAAGCAGGAGTGAGCCCGAAGACACGACAGCACCTGCAGGTTAACAGGAAGGGATCTCTGACGAATTGGTTCTCTATATATTGTCAAATTTCTGGACTGTGTCAACCACATTGATCCTGAACGACGCTGCTGCATCTTGTAAGGGTCCTTGACATGACTTGGCGAGTATAATTGATGGCCATGTAGGTGGTCCGCAGTCATCTCTATCAGAGACTAATCTCTGGGACTACCTGGGTTGGCTACTAGGATATGCCTGCCCAAGCCCCTTCCCTCGCTAGATGTTCTGGGATAAGCGACGTCATTAGTGCTCATTGATCTAAGGGATCTTTTGCATCGCTTACTCTGGGGTATATGCAGCATTCGACAGCTCTCTGTCCAACAGGATGTGGAACTCCAGGACAGTAGTACTCTACAATTTCTGAGATGGAGTACTCAGGTTAGCTACGCTAACCCACAGCTTGTCCGATGAATGACATGACTGGTCAGCAGTGTCGAATCGTGGGCGAAGATGAGCCAAGTATGCACACAGATGGTAGTATTACGGGGCGACTTTGATGTATTTGTGATCGTCCCAGTCACTGTAATAGAAAGATCACTTGCAGCGTCTCGACTACCAATCCTAGTACTAGTACCCCTCAGGCACAGCATCCCCTCCAGTTCCTACCTCCAAGATTAGAACTCTTGGTTTCCTTCGATGGTAATCCTGGCTGAAGTTACTTATGTGGTTATAAGGCAAATAGGATTAGATTTGTTTCTTGCAAATCCCGATATCCTCGTAAGCAATGGAGATCTATATAATCTTTTACTTTCATATTATTTCTAAAATTGTAACACCTGGAATGGAAATTTACAAGAGTTAGTACAACCTGCGATAAGATCTCGTTCTTTACATGTAGCCTTTCAAATTTCATGCCTTCGTGAAATTATCTGTCCTACTGCTTTCCTTGTAGGCGCGACTCCTATGCTTTCATAGGAGGATGTTATGCGCTAAACCAAAGCAGGTAAAATATACACGTGACACAGAGATCTCATCGGATGTCTCGCGTCTGTTCTCTTGATTGTCAACAAAATGATTCCTTTCATCTTCTCGATGCTTTCTGGTTTCTTCTGGCAGAAAGAAGCTTTATAAATTGTGTGGCCATCCTGCTGGTTGATAAGTTGTGGACATGGCTTAATTATGTGGACACGGCCTTATTTCCTGAGAGCATCTGCCATAATTTCCAGCTCAGGTGTGAGCTATTCCAATACGGGCTTTATCACTCTCAAAAGTAAGCCAATTGTGTATCACTTGAGAATCCCACCTCTGTGGGATTTCTACTGTGACATCGGATTCATCTAGTGTGGCGACATGTCCTTTTCAATAGCAACTGACGGTTATCATTAAAGTATTCCGTCCACCAACTCTCAGACTTGGCATATATAACTGTGCCCAGGGCGATTATATGAGAATGGAGCCTGAGGATCTCACAGACCCTGACCTTAGAGCGGCCATTGCCGCTTCACTACGCGACTTGCATAACTCACCTGGCAACTCTGCCTCATCGTCCCGGGGCCAGGGAGATGTTGTTGATCTGACAGCCGATTCAGATGATGATGGACTGAACGCCGTTGTTCCAAAATCGAAATCTACCGTCGGGTCAGAGACTGATGAGGAAGAAGATGAGGAACTGAAGAAGGCAATCGCACTATCCATGCAGGAGAACAATGAAGTTTCCTCTTCGCCCCCCAAACCAGAGCCAAGAAGGAATCTGCTAAATGACAAGACTGTCAATTCGAATGCAGCTGAAACGGTGGAAAGCGTGACTCTGGAGTCGGGGTCTGTTCCCAAACTGGAAGCCATTCTAGGGCTAGATCGCAAACAAATGGAACAGGAACGCCTAGCTCGACTTGCGAAGAGAAAGGCAGAAGGGAGCATCTCTCCCCCTCAACTAGCTAGGCAAAACAAGGCGGCCAAGTCAGATATTCAAAAATCAACTTCCGAGCCAGCAGCGGCGAAAGAACATGTCTCCGTGACTGGAAATAAACCCAAGCACTCACCAACGAGTATACCCCAGATGAAACAGGTAGGTAACCTGGCTGGGGTTAACCCTCCTTCGACTACACCGTCAATACAATTTCCTAAGGGCATGGTGAAGAAAACTTGGGCACTTGGGTGTCCTAGAAGCGGAAATGATATTAAAATCGAAGAAGTGTTTCAGAAATCTGACTTGGAGCTCGCTGTTCTCAGCTCATTCATGTGGGATACGGAATGGTTATTTTCAAAACTTGATACGACAAAGACACGATTCGTACTGGTCATGCAAGCCAAAGAAGAATCCACGGTAGGTCTATTCGTATTCAGCGTTCAATAACTATCTCAGAACCTTCAAGGACTGACTAAACATGGCCGTTCAGAGACGCCAGTACGAGGCTGAGACAGCATATATGAAAAACTTGAGATTATGTTTTCCACCCATGGAAGGGCAAGTCAATTGTATGCATTCCAAGCTTATGCTGCTATTCCACCCGAATTACTTGAGAATCGCTGTCCCTAGTGCCAACCTGATGCCTTATGACTGGGGCGAAGTTGGAGTCATGGAAAATGTAAGTTTGGATATACCACGCAGATTGGTTCGTTGACTAATTCAATACAGAGTGTGTTCCTGATCGACCTTCCAAAGAGATCAGACCAGACCGCGACGCAAGCCCCAGAGACTCAATTTTACAAAGATCTTGTATACTTTCTATCAGCTAGCACGCTTCATGCAAATATCATCCGCAAGCTAGAAGATTTCGACTTCAGTCAGACAACACGCTTTGCATTTGTTCATACTATGTATGTTCCCGTACTATCTAAGCTTAAGGGCTCGTTGGGCTTACCATTTGATAGCGGAGGTTCTCATGCAAATGAAACATGGAGGAGAACAGGTCATTGTGGCCTAGGAAGAGCTATAAGCTCTTTGGGTCTGCGGACTTCGAAGCCACTTAGCGTAGATTTTGTGGTAGGTTTGGTCAACGAGAGCGCTATAACGCTTTAGCTAAGTTCAGCTGGAAAAGACCTCATCCGTCGGCTCCCTTACAGACGAATTTCTGAGATCCATATATCTCGCGTGTCAAGGTACTGTCTCGCTGATGGCGAAATTTAACTAGTGTTCTGACAACCTCAAACAGGCGACGACGGTTTGACCGAATTCACACTGCGAACGTCAAAGACATTTCCCACCAAGAGCCGGAGTGATCCAAATGTCTTGATTGAGAAAACCACTGGCCAAGAATGGAAAGATAGATTCAAGGCGTATTTTCCATCAGACGCCACTGTCAGGCAGTCAAAAGGCGGCCCGCCATGTGCCGGTACTATCTGCTTTCAATCAAAGTGGTTCCAAGGTCCCAAGTTCCCTCGACATGTCCTACGAGATTGCGTCAGCCGGAGAGCTGGACTCTTGATGCATAATAAGGTACACATGTCTCTATTATGATGACAAGATACGAGATCCTAACATAAGAGTCCGAAATAGATGATCTTTGCCAGGCCAGATGAGCCCATCAGTCTAGCAGACGGTTCGACTTGCCAAGCTTGGGCATACCTGGGGAGTGCAAATCTCTCCGAAAGCGCTTGGTAAGAGACACTTTTAAACAATTAGAAATCACCTTCCAGCCACCCCTTGGGTGAAACAGATAACCCTTCCCTCAATTTCTAAGTTCTATAATCTAACGAACAACATTACCAGGGGCCGTCTCGTCCAAGACCGCACGACCAAAGAACCGAAACTCAACTGCCGAAACTGGGAATGTGGCGTCATAATCCCCATAATAAAGTCAGAAAAGAATGAAGAGACCTCTAGAAGTCTCGGTGGCACTGTGTCCGATCGTAAAGCATTGGATAACCCTAACAACGAGACAGAGACCGACTTCGCCCCGCTGTTTGAGCCAGCCGTTACGGTGCCCATGAAACTTCCCAGTAGGCCTTACGGACCCGGGATGCGGCCGTGGTATTACATGGAAAGTTAAGGCTAGTTGGTTATGCTTTTTTTTACGAAATCACCATTTTATTTTGTTTGATCAATAGGTTCACTGGTTCGGGTGTGTTTCGATGGGTCCTCTGATATGACGATTTCATACATAGAACTTGCTTGGTGATTCATGCACAATGCTATTGATATGCATTAGACCCAGGACTGGAGAGCCAGTCGAGACCAGAAAACAGCCCAGAGACTTCGGATCAATTAGTACTATCATTTAATAAACCCCCAAAAGTATCTGATGGCTGCTTTGTCTCTCCTCCCAAGCTACCGTAGTTGAAGCCAGCCAACGCCGGTGTAAATGAAGGTAACACCACCGTGGGATCTCCCAGAGTCCTATGTTGCATTGGAATGCAGAGTATGTACCAGATTCCCTAATATTTAAACTTGATGAAGGGAATCCTTTGACCCCTCCTTCCCAAACACGCTTTTTCTATCAACTTGCTGCTTATGCAAGATTGGCTCAATCTATCATCACGATAACGATCAACCTCTACCTAGCTATAAACAAAGTAGATAATGCGATATCACCGATCTCAAGATCGAGATCGTACTCCCAGTTATATTATATATATATATATATATATATATATATA
>JAPVCG010000030.1:659202-861613 GCA_029606305.1 Paecilomyces fulvus
TCTCCCAATCTCAAAATAAAATGAAGTGGACGATCCTCCGTCCCGGAACCTCACGCCTGATATTTTTTTTTTTTCCGTAAGGTGTTCGCGACAGCATGGGGAGCCAGAAACCGCTACAGCTGATCGGGACGAGTGATGGTTTCTTCGCCGCTGAATCCGGACGGGTTCAAGGGGAGGGCGATATCTCTAGCAGGGGACGAATTGACGTACGACCAGATGGCATTGAGGAAGATGAATCCACAACTGAAGGATTTTGAGACTTGGTCGAGGAAGGAGAGTCGCTTCGAGACGTTGCATTTGCATGGTTGACTCGTGCAGCCTTGTTGTGGATGATGATTATTGTACAATATTGTTGAATGCTGTTGGTGCTACAACTGAAAGGTCATGTTTTTTTGTAACTTTTATAGTGAATTGTCTATTCTAATTAGAGAACTAATATTACTCCTAATAATAAATTGGTGGTGAAAACAAGGAGAAATAACAAGAAGAAAATAATCGCTAGTCTTTGAGAAAGAAATGCCATGTAAAATGCCAAATTTTCCATGGTTGCATGCCCGGTAAGACTCCAGATGGACTAGGGCATATAGTTATATCGCATTGCAATTTGTGCAACATGATCATGCAGAAAGAGAAAGCAGTATAACTGTGAATGATTCTCTAATTTAAAAAAGAGAAGAAAAAAAATTAGAGTCTTAATAAAAGTTTATATCAGACTTCAGAATGATCTGACTTCCTGCTGATCTTGCCGGTAATGCCGGAAACGACGCGCTTGAGTCCATCGACCAGCTTGCCCAGAAGACCAAAGACGAAGCCCAAGCCGAACGACCAGCCGCGGACACGCACGGTGTAAATGAAGAAGTAGACGAGAAACCAATTGATGATGCAGTAGGCGAGGAAGATACCGAAGCAGCGCCACTTGTCACCATTATGCACGTTTAGGGTGTGCATGTACTCCTCACCATTGCGGTAGGCACAGTACTTGCAATCAGATGTGGCGTCCGGATTGCTGAGGTAGCCGGCTTTGGCGATCTCAGAGACGAAGCGACCAGCGTATTGACCACATGTCTGGCCTGGAGGTGGGTTGAAGTGCGTGGCTTCCTGGGGAGCGCAGACGACTTTGGTTCCTGGAAGTATACTGGATAGGACGCCGCGAAGCCACCACGTCACTGGATTGACGTAGTACATCCAGTATTTCCAGAAGACGGGGTATGCGCTGTACGGACGGACGATACCGTTGAAGAGGTTAACCATGACGAAGAAGAAAGGGAGGACCTGAGGAGGTTGTCAGCATCTTGTAGTGAAAAATTTCCTAGTTCCGAGGCAAGCACCACAGGATCGACTTACGTTGGAGATGACCGTAAACGATGGTGCGAAGGCGCAAATCCACTGTCCCCAACTTGCTTGGAATAGGAAAAAGAGCATGGTCATCAGAAAGACGTAACCCGCTGAGCTGGAATCCGTTGGCAGACCGACTGGGTAGTACCAAAGCAACCAGTACACCAGGCTTGTGATAATTGCTGCCGGGATCTCACAGACGATATTTGCGGTGCAGAATGCAACCCATCCGTAAATACGGCTAGGATATTCGCGAGCCTCCCAGAGCGCACGGTTGATGTAGAATTTCGGGACGACACTGTTCATGATAATCGGAGGAATCAGGATGATCAAGAAGGTCGAAAACATGCGATCCTGCATGTTAGAAATGGTGTGTCCGAGCATCCAGAAGGTCTAAAAGTAGATTAGCAGACTGTCTTTATCATAATAATTCCTTCGAACTTACAAATCCATTGAAGATACCAATGATCACACTAACGAAGAGCTTTCCATAGTAGTATGAAGGATCCCTCCAGTACTGCAAGAAGAGTCTCGTCGTAAGCATGATGATCTGTGTAGTGACAGGGGCGGCAAATTCGTATTGCTTGCCGGTCTCAGGGGCCGGAAGCTTGCTGCGCTCCTCTTGAATACGCTGGATCTCCTCCAAGAGTTGACGGTTCTGTTCGGAGTTTTTCCATTCCTCGTTCCAGTCGATCGGTCTTCCGTCTTTTCCCTTGCCACCCTTTGCTGCAGTCTCAAGGATAAACTCGGCAACGTTCTTAGATGGGGGACAGACAAAGCCGCGCTCCGCGAAGTAATTGATCACCGCGGAGCCATCTCTACCCACCGGACCGAAGTAGAACGTGTTACCACCAGGGTTGAGGGCCAGAATCATATCGAACTGCTGGATGAGCATCGAAGACGGCTGGTGGATGGTACACACGATGGCTTGCCCCGCTTGAGTCAACTTCTTCAGGAACCTCACGATCGAGAAAGCCGCTTGACTGTCCAGGCCACTCGTCGGCTCGTCGAGGAACAGGAGTAGGCTAGGTTTGGCAGCAAGTTCGACACCGATAGTGACTCTTTTCTTCTGTTCGACCCCAAGGGAGCTAATAAGGGCGTCCTGGATGTCTCCGAGTTCCAAAAGCTCAATGATTCTGTTCACGTAATCGATCTTCTCTTGGCGCGGGATATCTCTGTCCTGTCGAAGAATGGCTGAAAACTCAAGGGCTTCCCTGATCGTAGCAGTGCCATCATGAAGATCCATCTGCTCACAGAAACCGGTTCCTCTCTGGAAGTCGGGTCCGAGAGGACGGCCGTCGACGAGCATATCTCCGGTGACGATACCCACTTTCTGGCGCTGAGCGAGGGTGTTGAGAAGTGTTGTCTTCCCTGCACCTGAGGCACCCATCAGAGCAATCATGACACCTGGTTTGGCGTATCCACTGACGCCATTAAGGATCTTCTTGGTCCCATTTCCGTACGGCACTGTGTACTCAACATTGGACCAGGTGAAGATGCGATCACTGGCAGACAGGTTCTTGAGACCTCCATCGGCATCGGAGGGAGAAGCATCACGAGATGAAGCCGCGACTTCTCCAGTTCTAACTTTCTCTTCATCGCTGGTCTGCCCATGTTTGGCCAACTGCTTGGCGCGCCTGGTCTTCTTGAAGATCAACGCTCCGCCACCACCGCTCACGAAAGAGAGGGTCTCTGTAGCGACGATGGTGACCAGGAGGTATAATACCGTGAATGCGATGACTACGCCAAAATTTCGCCAGAGATGATGTCTGGTAAACTGGAAGGAAGTCGACAGATAATCCTTTCCTGAGACACTCGTACTGCCCAGGTGGGACCCAGGCAGAGAACAGCCTTGGTAGCGCGGATCAACACCCGGGCCCTGGGGCACGAGCATTGACGGGGAGCATTGCATCACGCGATTCGAGAACTCATTTGTCAGGACTGCCTCATAGCTGTACGAGATTGGATTGATATAGTACAACCAGCCAAACCAGATGGAGTCATGGATCAAAGTAGGCTTCGGGATGACATATCCAACGAAGATGACCAGGAGATTTAGCGCAATTCCACTGAATCGCACAGCATCATCAATGGTCGGGGAGAGTGCCGCAAACATTCGGTATAGCGACGTGATACAGAATGTGGTTGTGTACACGAACAACGCGTAGATCCAGAACTTTGAAGCGTCGACATCCAGCCCCGCCAGAAAGTAGACAATAATCGTGAAGACTGCCACCATTGCGAAGATGACGGGGAAATCGACAACGACCCGAGCCAGTGAGACAGCCGAGGGGCGATAGAAGGCATAATCCTTGTGTCGTTTGATGATGACTCGTCCAGACACCGCTCCCATCAACTCGGTCAACTGCAACCATCCAAGGAACAGCACCGAAAAGAAGAGCGTACCGCCCCGAGAGAATGCTCCGCTGGTGTCGAGGGACTGGCCATGGAACAAGGAACTGACAATGAGCGCGTTGGAAACGATGATGAAAAATTTGGTGTACAACGAAGTCTTGTCTCCCCACAGGAGCCAGAATTCTCGCTTTGTACACGCGAGAACCTGTCTCGCGAATGAGACTGTGTAGGGTGACTTCTTGGAAACGGTCTTACTCTTGGACTGGACGACTGTCTGCTGGAAACGGCGAGTATCAGCGCAGTCGGTCTCCCGTAGTCGCTTCTCATAGTCTGCGATATCTTCCTGAAGCCGCTGGTACGCAGCACTCTCCCTGAAGACCTTCTCCAGTTCCTCTGCGGTTTTCGGCGTAGAAGCCTCCCGCCCCGGTTGGAACTCACGGGCGTTAGGATCGCACAGGGAGGTCAGGAAGTCAGCAGTGGTCGACTGCGGGGGACAATAGAATCCCAGGTTCACGAAGTACTCCTTGGCTTCCTTTGCGGGACCTTGGTAGAGCATTCGCCCCTCGTCGATCACCAAAACCTTATCCATAAGCTCATAGATACCCTCTCCTGCCTGGTACAAAGTCACAAAGGTGGTCCGCTTACTGACATCAGTCATGATACGCAGGGACTTCCCGTAGTCTAATGCGGTGCTGGCATCAAGACCTCTGGTCGAGTTGTCCCAGCACACCACCGAGGACTTGGTTGCCAGGGTCTCTGCGATACTGACTCGCTTCCTTTCTCCACCAGAGACACCCCGTACATACTCGTTTCCGACGAGGGTGTTCTTCGTGTGGCTGATCCCGAACATCTTCAACAACGCATCTACCACAATCGGGATGCTGGACCTATCATGTCTCTTGGTCTTGTTGATCAGAGAGAATTTCAGGGTCTGCCACACGGTAAGCGACGGAAAATGTTGGTCGTCTTCCGGATTGTAGTTGACCTCTCCACGGAAATGCTTGTCTTGCTCCTTCGCTGGGATTCCACCATAGGAGACCTCTCCAGAAACCTCCGCGAAGGCCGCCCGGTCATTAGCAATGGCTTTAAGGAAGGTGGTACATCCTGCACCCGGTCTTCCCAGAACGAGCATCATCTCCCCATCCCTCAGCACACCACTGAAATCGTGGATCAACTCTCTCAGAGGCGGCCTCTTCCCGAAATGCAGCGAGGGGATGAACCGTTGCAGTAAGTGGTACAGATCTGGACCAAAAGTTCCCACCACGGCATCCGGCAGGGTCCTGACAAAAGAGGCGCCCGACTGCACTCCCTTGACGGTCAAGTTCTTGAAGACAACTCCCACTTTCTTCGCGGGCTCCCCCACAGTAGTGCGACGCTCTAGCTGACCACCTTGCAAGAACTCGCTGAGGTCGAATTCCGTCGGATAGTTGGAGGTCGCCGAGGACGCTTCATCAATTATTCCCTCCTCCTCTTTCAAGTCACCTGGATGCTGTGTTTCTGAACGAAACCTACGAACACTTCTCGTGGCAGAAGGAGATCGCTGCAGACTGCGTCTCGTCAGTTCTCTCCTCATCTCCTCGAATTCCTCCATCGCACCATGGCGGGAGACAGGCTCCCCGTCCTGGCGCTCTCCCCATCGTCCGTCCAAACTGAGTTGTGACAGACTGGCAATCGTAGATGCTGCTGCGAGGGACTCTGGGTCTTCTGGTGTATCTTCCACCCCGGTAGGTCTCCGGTTGAGGTCTTCCGGGACTCCTGGGACGGCGGCCATCGTGTCGGCTCTCTTGCCGGGGACCAGCGTAGAGACACAACAGTCCACTGCAGTCTGGATTGGATGGGCAAGAAGTCGATATCAGTCGTAGTCAGGGACACAGCCGTTTCACTGCTCTGGAGAGGGTGCGCAGATGGTCTTAAGGCCGGGTGTGTCGAAGGTAGAACCAAGGGCTCCACCAATGTCCCCAGTGGATTGGAAATCAAAAACAAGGGAAACAAAAAGAAAATATGGAATAATACGAATATCAGCAGATGGAAAATCCCAGGTAACGAGTAGAAACACGTGCTCGCAGCCCTATCAGCCAGGCAGCATCTATTGCTTACAAAAAGAAATCCACGATCAACGTAAAGAACACTTGAGACGTGGATAGTGGGTAGGAAAAGATTAGAAAAAGCAGGTAGGGGGTCAGCAAGCATGAATCATTGACTGCATTGTCTATGGAAACTGCGAGTCAGCTATCGTATTTGTATGGACAAGAGGATTAAAAATCAACTGCTTGGTTTGTCAGCTTCTAGAGTAACTACTATGAGGCCATTGATACGTTTGGGTAGATCCCACACGTCAAGAGTGGATCGTCCCATGAGAATTAGTATGCAAGCGGCTGACTGAGAACCTGAATTCTCGACGGTGATTGGTATATTTCATCTGCTTCGAGCTTTAGTTGCAAGATGGATTGGAACTGATCCACGGGCAACAGGAATTAAGTTGGGAAAAACTGATAGATTGGCGGAAACGCGTGGAGCATTCCTGGCTCGGAGATAACGCTATCGACCTTAACCCCGTCGCACCAGAACCACTGATGACTTTTTCTGCTATCCTATTTTATTATTATTATTATGATTGTACCCACAAAGACGGACTTTACATTCTTTTCCGGGCTACTGTTTTCTATGTCTCTCTCTTCTCATCCCGGAGATAAAAGGATAAGGAAAACAAAATTGAAAGAAAAAGGGGGCAACAAAAAAAATCATGGAGCTAACGGATAAGAGTAAACTAGCTTTCATGCACAGACCATGCAGTGAATCATTATTACCAATCTCCAGTCATTTTTAATCAACTTATGTAGTTAGTACAACCCTCTTTGTTTGTCTCTTTTGCTGCTTTTGCCAGGACTATTTACTAATCTCGGGTACCCTTCCTGAGTTGGTGTTTGCTTCAAATGCACCTCCAAGTCTATCTCTTTCTCGAACATTCCGACTCCTCCACACCGCTCATTGGAGAAGATAGTGAAACTGGCATTCTTATCCAACAGATGTAACTCCTGTCCCCAGCTTGTATACAACAAGTCCTCTATCCAATGATACCACTCCAGTAGTCACTAGAACCCTCTGCCCCTCGGGGCTGGAACAGCGGGGCGGCCCAACACCATGGCCTAGTAAGTCTCTACTTTATCAAGTACCTTAAACTAACTATGCGTGATATTATCAGGAACTAAGACCGCTTACCAATCGAAAAACTTGCTTCTTTTACGATCGTCGATCAATCGTCCAAGCTGCAGGGCTACGATAGATTAGCATGCAGCCATCCTATCGTTGCTATCAATTTCTCCGGCAGGATGTTATCGTAGTCTATTTGCCTCTTTCACTTGTGACTAAGAGAACATGGGGTTCAAAAAAATTTAGAGAGCATACTCCTGTGTATACCCCGCAGAAGACTGGAATTTTCTGTCCTCGTAATTTCTGGAGGACTCGAGCGCATTATCTGCGCACCCCACATGGCACCCCGCAGTAGATGCATCTGCTTTGAAGTATATCCATCATTTATCATAATCTTGAAATCTCATGCTCTCAGAACCATACAGTTAACCGAAATACAACGACGGATATGCGATCGATATATATATTTTCAATATCAACCCTCCTTGATCACCAAATGTAAAGAAGCACATGATTCAGAAGACTAAAATTTATCTATTCTTCCATTCAGTAATTCTAAGTCTTCACGCTGCTTTGTCTGATTGATTCTTTCGATAGGGATTGTTTCTAAGCACCAGAAAGATTACAAGCAAGGGATAACATCTATGTCTAGAAGAGAAAAGTAGATCAGCCCAGTTGTGGACATTACTAAGAAAAAACCAGTAGTTAACTAACTAACGGGCTTTTATCTTATCAACATGATCCAGATTTGACACCAGTGATTAGCTGCCGATGTCGCTGTTCCCGATGCACCGGATATGTTTCCATATCCACGGCGTCGGGAGGAGCGAAACCATTCAGCCACATGGATATGGAATCGAAGTTAGACGCGTAGATAGGGGGATTTCGATTTGACAGAGCCATTGATTTCCGTCTTCATTAAAATATTTATCTAGGCAATTGATGTGAGCATCTACTCAAGAAGTAAAGACTTGCGATAGCCTGCCATCTTTCCTGAGTCCCTGAAAGAGGTAGATACGCATGATAATCGTCGAGTGTTCATGACTCGTTTATCCGACTAGCTCTCATATCTTTCTCCTGATAGTCTCGGATCGACTTACTACACCAGAGCTATCTGATAGCGTCTCGCGTCCCATTCACCTGTTTTGGCATTGACCAGCTATCGGCCAGTGTCCTCCCCGCCATTGGGAATATGCGTGGCAATAAAGACCGAGAAGGGCGATCCCCAGCACCGATATGCACACGCACTCTCTCTCTCCGCCGTCCTTATCAACGTCCGGCACGAGGCACCAATCTAGCTGCAATGGCCGTCGGCCGGATACAGACTGGCCGAAGACGCTGCTCTAGATCGAGTACAACATGTTCGTTCTTCTCCACAAGCTTGGACTTTATTTCTCTCCCTGCAACTTTTCTCTGCGGGGACACTTGAACGCGAGGAATGGTAGTTGAGCCTACGAGGTCAGCGCTGGCTGATACCTGTATCCTGTTGAAATCAATCCTCAATCGATTTCTCTTAACTTAACTTTGCGAAAAGGTGAAGACCAGAAGAATCAGTCAGCATTGAGAGAACGAAACATGATGGCCTCCTCTCCGGCACGAGCGATGGCACTGAAGACTTCGAGCGCTCCCTCGAAGCCACCGCTCATTAAATCGCACGTATGCACGTTCCCGGATTGTGGAAAGAGTTTCACGAGAGCAGAGCACCTTCGCAGACATGCCCTGAATCATCAGCAGGATGACAATTCGTGCGAACGATGTGGTGTTCATTTCACCCGTCCGGATCTTCTGGGTAGGTTTCGAGACGATCGCTATCAGTTGTGGAACATTCCCACTGACGGTGAGGTAGGTCGACACATGATCCGTCATGCGAAGAGAGACGAGGAAGCTGGAGGCCCAGGACTGGGAGTTCTGGAGACGCGCAAACGCACTCGTCGAGCGCCCGACGGAACCATCGTGACAAGACCGACGAAGAAGCAGGCAAAGGCAGCGGCGGCCGCTGCTGCAGCAGCATCGAGAAATAACTATGTTTCTTCAACGTCCTCGAGTCGAAGTTCATGCGGTGCTAGCATGACTTCGGAAAGTCGGCGCAATGATGCGGAATCAATGACTACGCCCGGTTCCCACTGCGCATCTAGTCAACAGGGAGAGCACAGCGGACACCATGACCAGATTCCGCATGGTGCTCCAGTATCTCCTCCCAGATCGACGAATGAATCTGCTTCTAGTATCCATATGGAGAACAACCTGGCGGACTCCTGCGATACGATGAACGATTCGGAGCCATTTCTGGCCCCAATGGTACCAGGTGGTCCTTACGAGCCATATGTGGAACCGATTCCCGGTCAATTTGATGCCGCAGATGGCTCGTGGCAGACCCATTCAGGAGGTATAGATGGCATTTACGAGGATTTCTTGAATATGGACACAGGTACGTGACCACTGTTCTGGGAAGCTCGTTCGACTGCCAGAATGGATCTATAAAGTGCTGTGTGATCTCGCTGACTTCCCGCCAGCCACCTCTTTCAATATGCCCTTCGCTGCCACCCTGAACTATAACTGGTTGTTCGATGTGTCTTCACTTGACGATGCATTCAGCCATGTCGATATCCCGCTGACAGACATGGCCAATTTCGCGGAGCCGGTCCCTGATATGTGGTCTCAGCCTTTCCTTCGAGCGGATGGACAGACGTTTGAGACAGTGATGTCTTCAGGACAGGGAGACGCCTTCTTTGATGTGAATATGAATTCGCATTTTCAAACCAACACATCCGGTTTTGAGGACCAGTCTCTAGACCGTGACCCTGGAAACATCGGAAGTCATGAACTCACAGCTGAAATGGAGTCAGCCAGGGCAACATCATCGTATGAAACACCCTTGCCGGAGAACAGGAGCAGACAGATAACGGATTTCTCGGGCCTTGACTGGATGGGGCCAGTTGAACTACCAGACGTTGGGAGTAGTCTCCCACGTTTAAATGAGGATGCACGAGCAGAGATTCTTAGCCTAGTGTCTCAATTACATCCGACGACCCCAGAGGGCACACAAATAGACATCTCCTCCCCACTTCTCACGTTATCAGCGTTGCAGGACTACTGCGACCTGTTCTTTACCCGCTTCAATACCTCCTATCCTCTGATCCATCAGGCTACATTTGATCCCAATGCAGTTGATCGGATATTCTTAGCTGCTATACTTTCACTAGGCGCTACCTACAGTAGTCGAGAAGCCCACCAGCTGGCAGTTCGGATACATGATACTCTCCGCAACCACCTTTTCACTCATGCGGCGTTTTCGGCCCAGCCCGACCTATGGGTGTTGCAGACTATGCTTCTGATCGATTGCTTTGGTAAATTACGGGCTGGTCAGAAGCAGCGCGATATGGCACAGCTATTCCATTGCGTCCTTATTAAACTCATCCGGAGAAGCGACTGTCCAGTCATTCGGACAGCCGGGGTCACTGATCGCCCGGATGATATTGAAGCGGCGTGGAGAAGAGCAATGGACGCAGAACAACGCAAACGACTGGCAATGCTTTGCTTCATGTGGGACACCCAGCATGCAGTTCTTTTCTCGCAGTCTCTGTGTATGTCTGCTTTCGAAATCCGTTCGTCTCTGCCGTGTGATCTAGCTTCCTGGGACGCGCCATCCGCGGAAGAGTGGTTCGAGTGCTCTCGGAGAGAGGGGACACATCCACTGTTCCTGTCCGTTCTGAAGGCATATATCACTCCCAGTGCGATGCCGCGCCCACGTCATCTTAATGCCGTCGCGAGGATATTCTTGCTCCATGGCCTCATGTCCGTTTCTTCGGACCTTAAGCGTCGGGATCAGACTACGCTGCGATCTGAAACTCCCGATCTCGTGGGGGCTTGGAAAGCACGCATAGGACGATCCTATGACCTGTGGAAGGCGGATTTCGATGCCGACTGCATGACAATGAAGCTAAACCAAAGAGCGGACCTACGCAAGTTTACTGGTCTCAAGACTGCCACACACGTTCTGTATCATGCCGCTCACATTACTCTTCATGTCGAAGTGCTAGACCTGCAGATCTATGCTGGTGCACCACACATTTTGGGTCGCATCGTCACGGCTTCTGACTTCGAACGTTCGCAGCGGCTGGTGACGCGATGGGTAAATGAGGACCCAAGGTCCGCATCCAAGGCTGCAAGGCATGCTTCCTATATTTTGCAGGATGCCATCATGAACCTGAATGACTGGGATGATGCAGAGGTATTCCATTATTCTTGGTGCCTTTACCTCGCTACATTGACATGCTGGGCCTTCCATCTTCCTACCTCCACTTCTGGCGAGAGGTCCAACGGAGACATTGATCCCAACCCTGGTATGCGAGTTGGCAGCAATGCCAAAAACGAGATGACCGCTATGCTGATCGGCATGACAACGTGTAACAGCCTTGAGGAGCTGTCTGCACTAGCCGGTCATTTCGATACCACGGGGCTGACCGCCATTATGGCGAAGCAGCTTGCCACAGTGAGATGGGGCGTGGTGCACGATGCGATGAAAGTGCTGTTCAATCTGTCGGAGTCACGGAGAGTAGCCTTCGCCTGATGAATTAATGACTTAAAATAAAATGCGTTGGATGCGTGGTTTCCAGCAGCCTAATGAGGCCATTTATTGTTTCTGTCTACTCTTGAACTGAGGCTGTGATATCTGCGAGGGTCTTCATGGTGTCTCTCTGTGTACTCTATTTTTTTTTGTTGTAGAAAATTGTCCTTTCTATTCATTTGACGTTATTTACTTGGCACATTAGCCTTCATGTGTATATACTTCAATCTTAAGGATGGTATCATCCTCCCCAAGTCTCTGAATGCAATCTATCTTTGATCACAAATGCAATATTCACGCAGTCCCGTTCACCTTCTTCTCCTCGTAGAATGGGTAGTCAGTGTATCCCTTCTGTGGAGGATCAGCTCCATAGAAAGTGGATCTGTCATGATGGTTGAGAGGGAGGCCCTCCTTCAGCCGCCGCGGAAGGTCAGGGTTGGCAATGAACGGCCGCCCAAAGACGATAGCATCGGCTGCTTCGCTCTCCAGCTTTGGTACCGCGTTGTCACGGTTGAAGTTACCGGCAGTCAGGAACTTGATGTCCGTGTTCTTCAGCACTCCGCGGAAGTGATCGAGAGTGTTTTCCACGATCTTCTTGGGAGCATTGCCAGTGTAGGCAGAAAGGGCATCTAGCTTGGCGTTCTCGTCCAGCACCTCATCGAAACGGGGCTCAATCATGTGCACATAGCAAGGACGGTTCTCCGCTGACAAGGCAGCAATCTGCTCGCAGAGGTAGATCCAGTGTCCGTTGGGGTCCGAGTCGCGGGTGTCCTGGAAGTAATTGTAGGGAGACAGACGGATCCCAGTGTGGTCTGCGCCTACAGCTTCCGTGACAGCCTTGATGACCTCCAGAGGGAAACGGCTGCGGTTCTCAATAGAACCGCCATATTCATCGGTACGGTTGTTGACATTGTCATGGAGGAACTGGTCCAATAGGTAACCATTGGCGCCTGAATAGTTAAGGTATGAGTTGCAAGTCTACCACGTTGGGAACAGTTGTTCAAGAACATACCATGAATCTCTACACCATCAAAGCCTGCCTCCAATGCCCTCTTGGCAGCAGCAGCAAATTCAGCAATCGTCTCCTTGATCTCTTCGACGGTCATTGCCTTGGGTGGGTTGTCCGCATACTCGGTTCCATCCATAGCCTTACCCGAGATGGGGATATCGGACGGAGCTAACGCCTTGCGGCCATCGAGGAAAGATGGACACGATGCTCGTCCTACATGCCAGAGCTGGCAAAAGATGTATGCTCCTTTGGCATGAATGGCATCAGTGACACGCTTCCACCCCGCGATCTGGGACGCGGTGAATATGCCAGGGACGCCGGGATACCCTGCGGACTTGATAAGATAACCTCATCAGCTCCCGATCATTCTACTTCATCCCACTCACTTTCCTGTCAGGAATGTGAACTTACATATCTGCTAATTGGAGTCGCTTCAGATAACATGAACCCTCCCTTAGAAGCGCGCTGGCTGTAGTACTCGACCATCAGATCATTGGGGACAAAGACGCCATCAGACTCTTTCATCGCGCGCATCCGAGTGCATGGTCCCTGAACGACGCGGTGCTCGAGATTGAGCGAACCCAGACGGAGAGGCTTAAAGAGGAGAGTTTCCTGCAGAGGTGTGAAAGTGGCCATCTTGGTGTTCTCTTCCTCTTCTTTTGGTAGCCTTCTTCTCCGTTTGTTTCTATTGTTGTCTTCCTCTTCCTGGTGAGGGACCGAGGGGCTAACTTAATGAATTGCAGTCAATGCCACGAGAGCAAGCAAAGTAAATGACCAAGAAGAAAGAAAGGGAAAAGATAAACTGAGATGCGGGAGATCAAACATAAAAAAGAACTATCCCATTCTCCCCCTTCCAGAATCAATCTCCGGTGGATCACCCTCGAGGCGTAAGCTTAGACTCGGTTTCGCCATCTCTGGTCTACCAAGGCCATTGCAAACGACCTGCAGTAGTAGCCATGGTATAGAGTAGTTACAATCTTACAGCCCCAGAGAGACGAACATGCAGCGAAAGTGGGCAGACAAGGCTAGTTACTGTTACTACTACGGAACGCATCCACTTTCCTCTCCTGGCCGTCGTAGGTGGGATAGCTATATTGACGTTCCATGAAGCCATTCTTCGAAGAGATATCCAGTGTTAATCTATAGTGGAGGTCCTGTCATGGCTCAAGACTGAGCCTAGAGTATCTTTTACATGATAGTAATTTATGAAATTTCAATTGCAATCAATTGATACTAGACCAGTTGTAACTTTAAAGCCATCTGGATGTCTTGCAGTACGTTAACTAGTTTACTGCTCTAATCGTGCTAACCCCCATCTTTGGACTACGTATAAAAACCACGCACTTTTGTAGACCCGTGCACGCCCGCAGCCCTTATACAGATATCATGGTTGCATTCGACGATCGATCTACTTTACGATACAAGTATCACAATTCGAACAGACGAGCAACCAATCGATAATACCACGTCTGATAATGGATGATGACAGCCCTGTTATAGAGAAGCAGAATGAGGATGAGGTGGCAATCGCCATTTCCAATCCAATGAAAGGCGGACGTTCCGACGCCAGATGCATTGGATGCTGTTCGCGATGGCCAATCTCAACCACACAATCTATGATTGCTTTCTGCCACGGACTCTATCTATAGGCTTCAGATTACGCTCGTGCAACGCAGATAGAACATCTGATCGGTGTCGGTCCGGATGGGAATGTATTAGGCTTCTGCTTCTGCTTCTCCGCTACTCCTACTTTGTTACTTATAGAATTTTTGAATGAATGAATTTCTTTCCTTCTTTGGTTGAATGCGATTTATACTTCCTTGTTCTGTATTGAGATTGTTACTGCAACGAATCGAGGACTTGTGGATAGACGAGCCTCTATATACTTACTATACGCCGACCGGGGGAAGTAGGTAAGGGAGGATAGGACGAAAGGATGGTTCTCCCAGTACCGGTGTTAACGCCCGACCCTGTTCGACTTCCCTCTGAGGAAGAGGGAGACAAGTTACAGGAGCTGGTCATGTCGACATATACTACGTCCACTCTTGAGTTTTATCTTAATGGCAGCAAGATCGAGCTGCGAAATCCGAATCCACATTGGACGCTGTTGGATTTCATCCGTTCCCAGCATGGCCTGAAGGGTACAAAGCTGGGATGCGGTGAGGGAGGTTGCGGTGCTTGCACGGTAGTATTGCAAGTCGCGGATTCGGCCCGTGGTGGGAGGATATGGCATCAAGCCATCAATGCTTGTTTGTACCCACTGGTGGGAGGTATGTTTCTTCTTTATCAGCGTTTTATGTGTGTATCAGAACCTGATATGTAATCTTGCAGTCGTGGGAAAGCATGTTATCACTGTAGAAGGCCTAGGCAATGTGGATCATCCGCATCCTTTACAGGAGCGATTGGGAAAATTGCATGGGTCCCAGTATGTATATCTCATCTATTTGCATGATAGATATCGCAGACTGACAGAAATAGATGCGGTTTCTGTACTCCTGGGATCGTCATGTCCCTATACGCCTTGATCAGAAATGCATATGATGCACAAACAGGGAAGTTCAAGCTCTCAGAAGATGATATAGAGATGAAAGGTCACTTGGATGGAAACTTATGCCGTTGCACTGGCTATAAACCTATTCTTCAAGCAGCTAAAACATTTATCACCGAGGATCTCCGTGGAGAACTAGCCGGTGATGTTTCTCTATCACAGGAGACAGATATAACATGGAGCTCTGGGGATGACAATGTCTCTTACGTGGAAGGGTCATTTCCTGGTGCGTCCAAACCAAATGGATCTTGTGGGAGGCCCGGAGGTTGCTGTCGCGACAATCCATCGATCAAGGCCTGCTCATCAAGTCCGTCGAGATCGTCATCTGGGTCTTCTCCCAGCGACGAGACAAGCTCAGCAACGAGTGCGTCAACAGAGAGCGATGAATCTGGAAGGAAGAGCTCAATACCGCAATTTGACTTCAAACCGTACGTGCCATCTACCGAACTAATCTATCCTCCTGGTCTGCGGAAGCATGTCAACCGTCCAATTTGTTACGGAGATGAGGCCAAAGTCTGGTTACGACCAATAAACCTGGAACAGCTCACTGAACTACTTTCCATCTATCCCTCCGCAAAACTCATTAGCGGAGCCAGTGAAACTCAGATTGAAGTCCGCTTCAAGAACGCGAAATACGCTGTGTCAGTATTCGTATCTGATATCCAGGAGCTGAAACGGATGGACGTACCAGAAGATGCATCAAGCATGAAGGAACTGGTCATTGGAGGGAATACCGCTCTCAGCGATGTCGAAGCCGCATGCTATGACCTGTTCTCCAAACTTGGGCAACGGGGCTCCGTGTTTGGCGCCATGGGTAAAGTCCTTAGATACTTCGCTGGGCGTCAGATACGCAACGCGGCGTCTCTGGCGGGTAACATAGCAACCGCTTCACCGATCTCGGATATGAATCCTGTACTCATGGTGGCAAATGCTAGCGTCATTGCTATCAGCAATAAGAAAGAGGTTACCTTGCCTGTGTCGTCTATGTTCCTGGGTTACCGCAAAACCGCACTTCCTCCGGGAAGCGTGATAACTCAGATTCGAGTTCCTATACCACCACCTGGTGTGATGGAGTTGACCAAATCATATAAGCAGGCCAAAAGGAAGGATGATGATATCGCCATCGTCACTGCCGGATTCCGTGTTAGGTTGGATAAACAGGGAATGGTGGAAGATGTCTCCTTGGCGTACGGTGGAATGGCACCTGTGACAACTATGGCTACAAAGACTGCAGAATTCTTGACGGGGAAGAAATGGTATTCTCCGCAGACTCTGAATGGAGCACTGGACACCCTGGAGAAGTCGTTCCAGCTCCCATACGGAGTGCCAGGGGGCATGGCCACTTATCGCAAGACTCTCGCATTATCAATGTTCTTCCGTTTCTGGCATGAGGTAGTCGCAGAGCTGACACTTGGCGAAGTTGATCCAGGGCTGATCGAAGAGATCCATCGCCATATCTCCTTTGGGAAGAGAGATAACAATAACCCTTACGAACAGCGGATTGTAGGCAAGCAGATCCCGCATCTGTCAGGCTTGAAACACACAACCGGCGAGGCAGAGTATCTGGATGACATGCCGCATCATGATCGCGAATTGTACTGTGCGTTGGTTCTGTCCCAAAAAGCACATGCGATCATCAAGTCGGTGGATTGGACGCCTGCTCTGAAGCCAGGTTTGGCTCTTGGGTATATCGACAGACACAGTATTGACCCGTCTAAGAATGCTTGGGGTTCTATTGCCAAAGATGAGCCATGGTTCGCAGAAGACAAGGTGCACTCTCATGGTCAACCCATCGGATTGGTCTACGCAGAGACGGCGTTGCAGGCCCAAGCCGCTGCTCGTGCGGTCAAGGTGGAATATCAAGAGCTGAAACCGATACTGACCATAGACGAGGCCATCGAGGCGAAGAGCTTTTATGACTATGGTAAGGAGCTGCGTAAAGGTGCTCCTCCGGATCAGATGGAAGAGGTATTTGCGGAGTGTGATCGAGTGTTCGAAGGCGTGACTCGAATGGGTGGCCAGGAGCACTTTTATCTCGAGACTAACGCTGCGATGGTGATTCCGCACGCCGAAGACAACTCCATGGACGTTTGGTCTTCCACTCAGCATACGTGAGTGTCCAATCCGCATCGCTAGAATCAATAAACTGACAGTGTATCAGAATGGAAACACAAGAGGTGATAAGCAAGGTTACGGGAATCCCAAGTAACCGTATCAATGCTAGGGTTAAGCGTATGGGTGGTGGTTTTGGAGGCAAAGAGTCTAGGAGCATTCAACTCGCCGGGCTTCTTGCCATTGCTGCAGTGAAGGAGCGTCGACCCATGAGAGCGATGCTGAACCGTGACGAGGATATGATGACGAGTGGCCAAAGACATCCTTTTAAGTGCGTCTGGAAGGTCGGCGTGATGAACGACGGAACCCTCAAAGCTCTCCAGGCCGATTGCTATGATAATGGCGGCTGGTCGCTCGATATGAGTGCATCCGTGATGGATCGATGCATGACGCATCTGGACAACTGTTACGAAATCCCGAATGTCCACATCCGCGGATTTGTCTGTAAGACTAATATCCACAGCAATACCGCGTTCCGTGGTTTTGGAGCTCCACAAGCTATGTTCTTCGCTGAAACATATATGCACACTATCGCCGAGGGACTGAAGATTGACATTGATGAGCTACGATGGAAGAACTTATACAAGCAAGGGGACCGTACTCCCTTCTTACAGAAGATCGACGAAGACTGGCATGTTCCAATGTTATTGGAGCAACTGCGAAAAGAGGCATCATATGATGATCGGAAAGCTCAGATAGACAAGTTCAATTCGAAGAACAAGTGGAGGAAGCGCGGTATTTGTCTAGTACCGACGAAGTTCGGGCTTTCCTTCGCCACGGCCCTTCATCTCAACCAGGGCGCTGCGTCGGTGAAGATATACACGGATGGTTCGGTTCTTCTCAGCCACGGCGGTACTGAGATGGGTCAAGGCTTGTACACCAAGATGTGTCAAGTCGCAGCTCAAGAACTGAATGTGCCCATCGAGAACGTCTATACTGCGGACACCTCGACTTATCAGATCCCTAATGCCTCCCCTACAGCTGCTTCATCCGGCAGCGATTTGAACGGAATGGCCATCAAGAACGCTTGTGATCAACTCAATGAACGTCTCAAACCATATTGGGAGAAATTTGGCAACGACGCTGATTTCAAGACTATTGCCAACGCGGCCTACCGGGACCGTGTCAATCTGGCTGCCACCGGTCACTGGAGCATGCCTCGTATTGGATATCAGTTTGGAAACTTTGATCCCGAGACGGTGAAGCCGATGTATTACTACTTCACGCAGGTGAGTCTTCAATTTATTTTTATTTTCTTAATTCTTCCCATAAAACCCACATACTCAAATGGACATTAACGGAGAGCCCGTATAGGGAGCTGCATGCACCGAAGTCGAACTAGACCTCCTGACAGGCGACCACACGGTCCTCCGTACGGACATCAAAATGGACGTGGGACGATCCATCAACCCGGCCATCGACTACGGCCAAGTCGAAGGCGCCTTCGTCCAAGGCCAAGGCCTATTCACCATCGAAGAATCCCTCTGGGCCAACGACGGCAGCGGCCAGCTCGTGACCCGCGGCCCTGGAACATACAAGATCCCCGGCTTCAGCGACATCCCGCAAGAACTCAACGTCAGTTTCCTGAAAGGCGTCTCGTGGCAGAGTCTCCGTTCCATTCAGAGCAGTAAAGGGATTGGAGAACCGCCGCTTTTCCTGGGCTCGACGGTCCTTTTTGCTCTGCGCGATGCATTGGTGCAGGCTAGGAAGCAGAATGGGGTCATGGAGCCATTGATGCTTGATTCGCCGGCGACGGTGGAGAGGTTGAGGTTGGCGGTAGGTGATGATTTGGTGAAGATGGCGAATGTCGTTCCGAAACCGGGGGAGAAGCCGTTCTTTGTTGCTGTTGCTTGAACCTTATTGTATGTTTGGATGAAGGCATTTTGTGGGTCACAGGGAATAACTATATATTTGTGATATGTCAACGCCGTATATCATTCTGTATTATCGATGGAGGATGGGCGGGCTTTTAGGATATCAGGATGTTTACATCTACATGACAATATGGGAGATTATTTCCGGGATTGTACATTTTTAGACTTCCACCTAGAGCATAATATACTTCACCAAAGAGGCATGGTTATGTGCTCATGCTATGACCTAACTTAGATCTAGAGATATTCTTATCGGCTACCATTATGAAGTAGAATTGTGTAGGAACTATGTAAATAAAAGTCGAGTCTGGTATGAATTGGTTCGTATATCCAAACTCTCTAGGCATGCATAAAATAAGTATATCTGTAAAACAATAACCAATATATCCTTGAAGTCATATCCCCAGAACTATATAGTAACAGGCATCACCTTTAACCCTTCAAGAATCCACCATAATATGCCTCCACCCACTTCGCCGCCTCTTCACCTGCACCTGCAGCAGCGTGATCCCAAACGTTCAAACTGCCGACATACCCATCCGGACGAACATTGACAATAGCAACTTGTCCGGCGCTCAATGGACCAAGATAAGTCTCCGTGCAGCTGGGCGAGGTCAGATCGTCGGTGTAGAATGTCCACCGGCTGGCCTGCAGCAGTGGAGGCAGGTCTGCGATCTCGACTTGCGGTTTAGGAGTCTGCGTAACGAGTGCGTAGGTGAAGAGTTTCGAGACCGATGTGTAGCGTTCAGGTACGACAAATACGTCAGCAGGGGAGGGAGTTGGCGGTTGAGCACTGTAAGATTTCTCCGTTCGTGCGCTGGCGCGGGGGAGAAGAGAGGTAGGAGAGGAGAGGGAACTGCAGAGGGTGGAGATGAAAGACTTCGAAGCATGTACGTCCGGGGAGAAGATATAGATCCGGAATTGGCCCAGCATGGGGATGTCAAGTTGGAAGTCAATCGGGTTGGCGTCCACATAGCGGGTGACTCGTGTTGGCGGGCTCACCAAGGCGCCTGGCTTTAGGGATCCCTTGAATTCTTGGCCGTGAGAGAAGAGGCTCAGGGAATTTCTGGAATATTCAGCACCAACCCCAGAGATGAACCGGATATTCTCGTCAAAGTTGCGCGCTAGGGCCTCGTCGCCTTCAGCGAAGGCCTTGACGTGCTCTGCATCAAAATTGATCAGGTCTTGAGCGATCTTGCGCCGCTCGTCCTCGTATGTGGCGAGCAGAGAACGCTCAGCCACGTCTCGGATTACGAGATTCAGCTTCCAAGCCAGGTTAAAGCTGTCATGCATACTGGTGTTGGCGCCTTGGGCGGCGAGAGCAGAATGAGTGTGGCCAGCCTACATAAGTATTGTCAGTTTGACAGTGGATATATAAGGATTAGCAAAATACGTACATCTCCAGCAATGAACATTTGCAGATCAGGGTCAGCGAAGTGGTTCGCAACACGCTGGCTGACTACGTAGTTTCCGAACCACTCTGGAATTTGCTATTAACAGGCAACTCCTTTTGGTAACTTCAAGAAGATTTGGATTCCTTACCAATACTCTTCCACTCCAGCTTGAATGGAGCCATGACCTCCTTGGCCTTGTTCATAACATACTCCGGAGTTGCAATGGACTTGTCAATCCGCTCGCCATTTATAGCGCTGAGCTCCACATACAGACGAGTCAAATTGCGTTCACGGGGAATCCAGAGGATAGAGACTCCATCATGCGAGCGAACGGCTGTCTTGCTCCATAGATCCGGGAAGTTTGTCTCGATGACACCTGTAGAGATGTTAGTCCTGGACGGCTCTATTTAGATACGTATCCTGTTCTGCTCACCATCCAACACGCCCCATGAAGCGTTGGTCATCTCCCCCTCCAGCTTTGCGCCTGGGATGACCGTTCTCACTTTGGATCTAGCGCCGTCACAACCCACAAGAAAGTCTGACTTGATGACCTTTTTGGTGTTGTCGTTCCGGTCTTCATAGATGACGTCCAGTCTTGAGTCGCCAGCAGTCTTGGAGCAGTCAACAAAAGGACTGTTTCTTGTCACCTCCAAGCCACGGTCTTCCATGTCGTTGATGAGGACATCTTCCAGAATCCCCTGGTGGGCCAAGAGGATATACGGGTCTGAAGCTCCAACATGATCGGGATAGTGGATTTTTCTTCCCGTCCTCTTCAGCGGAGTATTTGGTGTATTTTCCTGTCCATATCATTAGTAGTATCTCCGGAAAGAAGCGGGTCTCTTCTTTCGTCTGAGTAGAGGTATCCTTTTGAGAAACTTACCCAAAAGCAAATATCGTAGACTTTACAGCTCTGCTTGAGAAGAGGGTCCACCAGCCTCAGCTGTCGGAAGGTCTCGATAGTCTTAGGTTGCATACCATCCGCCTTGCCAGTCGATGTCCGGTCAGGTCGGTCATCCAGGATGATAGTCTTGACACCATAGCGAGCAAGGTTGTTTCTGTATGCGTCAATTAGTCAACATAGACTTCAAAGATTATGAAGAGGAGTAAATCAGGTTAGAAGGCACATACGCTAGCATCAACCCTGACGGACCAGCTCCGACAACTGTGACATTAGTCGACTGCTCGGCTGTGGAGAGACCGTCGCGGTCCATAAAGCCTTCATCGTCAGCGCCGGGAGCCATATTGTTCCTTTCCAACTGAGCCTGTGATAAAGTTCGTTTCATGCTCCTGAGAAAGTCTATGTCGACAATGACCCTGTCTAATATTTATGGTGATCTAAGAGTGGCTCCTCTTAACCATCCCCAACTTTCTGTCTTCATTTGCCGTCGGAACGGAGACGATGTCTGCTGGAGTCAAATGGAGATGCTCCGCGGCATCTGTTTACGACCATTTGGATCGGCTCTTGAGTCGTAAAAAGCTTCCAGACGCTCGTCCGCGATCAACGTTGATGGGGGTTCGGGTAGCGTGGAGGAAAGAAGATGGGTTAGTGGCAGTAGTTCATCCCACTCTTGCTCAGTATCGATAAGTCGGCGATCCGATTACAAACTTCAAATTGATGATTACCAGGAAAATGCCCTAAGACTGAATTGTGCGATGGCGTCGGATAAGCCGACCGCGTCGAGTCATGGTCTTCACATCTGTAGAGGCGGCTGATGTCTTTCTTAGGTTGCTCGTAGTAAACACCATAACTCCTTCATCCTGAACCACTTGCAATAGTTCCGCTCACCATGGGAAGCATCGAGCCATGGGAGAAGATTGTCGCGGAGAAGCGAGCGCTAAGAGATCAAGCTCTTAAGCCGTATTTGGTGGATGATCTAGACAAACGCCCTCCCCGCATCGACAATGTCGCAGATCGCACTCGCATCGACTCCGATCCTTTGATACAGAAAATAACAGATATAGCCAGTATCGCAGAGTTGCATGAGCAATTGAGTAAGGGCCAATTTACAGCGGAAGAGGTAGCTCTGGCATATATAAAAAGGTTCGAGCTGTATTCGTTGCGGGGTCGATCATGTATCTAACTTTTCGGTTTTGACAGGGCGACAGTTGCACAACAACTAGTAAGTTAGATATAAATTATTAAGGGACTGACACCGTACTGAACCCCTCTGTCAGACAAACCCCTTGACTGAAATACTTTTTGAAGAGGCACTGAAGGATGCGCGAGAGCTGGATGCAAAATTTAAGGAGACTGGCAAGCTCAAGGGACCGCTTCACGGCGTCCCAGTTACGCTCAAGGACCAGTTCAACGTGAAAGGATACGATACCACTCTCAGTTATGTCGGTCGTTCCTTCAAGCCTGCAGAGGAGGATGCTGTCCTCGTGCAAATATTGAGGAATCTAGGAGCCGTGGTCATTGCCAAGACGAATCTTCCTCAGAGTATTATGGTAAGATCTCCACGTCCTTTTGCCTGGAATTGAAATCTTAACTAAATTTCACTGCAGTGGTGTGAGACAGATAATCCACTCTGGGGACTGACCGTCAATCCTCATGATCCCGATTTCACCCCCGGTGGTTCGACTGGTGGAGAAGCTGTTCTCCTGGCGCTGCATGCTTCCATCTTGGGTTTTGGAACGGACATCGGAGGAAGTGTCAGAATTCCGCAGAACATGCTGGGTCTATACAGTTTAAAGCCAAGCGTAAGTTTATATGATCCATTTCCGTCATTCAACGTTACTCGGACAGGCGCTCATATTCGTGAGTAGAGCAGCAGAATGCCCTACTACGGTGTCCCTGTCTCCACTGAAGGACAGGAGCACGTTCCCTCATCCGTCGGGCCAATGACACGCAACATGGAATCTCTCTACTATATAAGTCGATTGGTTGCCGAAAGTAAGCCCTGGATGTTAGATCCGAGATGCAGTCCAGTGCCGTGGAACGACTCAGCATTCCGGGAGATGCAGTCAAGGCCGCTGGCCATCGGTTTGATCATCGACGACGGCGTTGTAAAGGTCCACCCACCGATCGAACGAGCACTAAAGGAACTCGTGGCCAAGCTAGAATCCCACGGCCATGAGATCGTAACTTGGGATACTTCGGACCATCTCGAAACCGTCCAGATCCTGGATCTCTATTACACCGCTGACGGAGGCGAGGATATTCGTCGAGATGTGGCCGTCGCAGGAGAGCCTTTGATTCCCCATGTGGAAGCGCTAGTCAACAGAGGAAAAGCGATTTCCGTATATGAATACTGGCAACTGAATAGGCGGAGAAACGCAGTTCAGAAAAAGTACATGGACAAGTGGAACGCTGCTCGGTCTCCGTCTGGAAAACCCATCGATGTGCTCCTCACTCCTACTATGCCACATACCTCTCTGCCACACAGGGGTTGTCGTTGGGTGGGGTATACTAAGATTTGGAACGTCCTCGATTATTCCGCTGTGACTTTCCCTGTCGATAAAGTCCGTCCGGATAAGGACGTATTGCCTGAGACTCCTTACCAGCCGCGCAATGAGCTGGATGCTTGGAACTGGAATCAATATGACGTGAATAAGATGGCTGGTCACCCAGTTAACTTGCAGGTTATCGCCAGGAAGTTGGAAGAGGAGAAGGCTTTGGGTGCTGCTACGTTGATCGAGAAGATCTGGAGGTCTTAGATCTGTAGCACATAGTTAGTCTATGCAAATAATCCATATAGAAAACTCATGAAAGAAGACGTTCTATTGATTCATGACATGACATTCTAGAACATTATGATGCAAAGCTAAGATGAGGAATATATATATAAATCTAGAAACTACCACTTCGTCACACCGCCATCAACCCGGATATCCTGGCCCGTCATGTATGAGCTAGCATCGCTCGCGAGAAAGACGCAGGCGCCGCGGATATCGTCCGGCTCTGCCACACGGCCGTTCATGATCTCATCTTTCCAGCTTTCAAGAAGGTGGGGGAACTGCCAAATCATACAAGTCAGAATTGACCACGCTTCAATGCTATATAAGAAGATGGCATTCTCTGCACTCACCTCAGCAGTCATCTCCGTTCGGATATATCCTGGAGAAACCGAGTTCACACGGATTCCCTAGAGGTACCATCAGTTCCATTTCGCAAAACGTTCTTATATTCATTCCACCCACATAAGGAACCAGCTCCTTCGCAATGGCAGGAACCATCGCTCTCACAGCTCCCTTACTAGCACAGTAGCTGCTGCTCAACTGGCTACGGATGGCCATATAACTAGCAATACTTGCGACGAAGACAATACTGCCGTGCTTGGTGCCATTGGCAATCATCTGCTTCGCGGCTAACTGCGCAGTGAAATAAGAACCCGTAACATTGACCGAGAGAAGCTCCCGGTGCACTTCGTAGGTAAAATCGAGGAAAGGAATGTGTCTATTAATGCCGGCGCAGGGTACGCAGATGTCCAGAGCATTGTTAAAGTCTTTACTGAATTTCGCAAATCCTTCCTTTAGACTGTCTTCGGAGCCCACGTCGACTCTGATATCCAGTGTAAATAAAACATTAGAAGCGGGGTCGATTATGGGACTCCTGGCGATTTCTCACTTGTAATGCGCCGTCTTCACACCATATTTCTTCTCGATCTCAAAGAATTCAGGAACTGGATCGATGACATCGAAAATTGCTACGTCTGCACCTGCCTCAGCCAGACCTTGAGCAAATGACAGACCGCAGCCGCGCGCTCCTCCGGTGATCAGGGCCGTTCGTCCTTTGAGATCAAACTGTAGGATGTCAGACACTCGCAATGAGACCGTGCATGTTTCACTCTTTTCTTACCCTCGACATTTTTGTGACTTCTTACGGGTATAGTAATTTCAACAAAGAAAGAAGATTCCTTTCCAAATCAAGCAGATTGCACATACACCAGATCGTCCTACAAGGAACAGGGAGCTCTTCAAGAGTCAATAATGGAGCTTGACCGGCAGGAACCGAACGATTTCCACGACGCAGATCGACATTCGTAATGATCCCTTAAAAAATCACAGAGTCCAAATGGTTTGTTACGTTGCAATCTCTCTCCATCTTTCCTTCACCATGCCAACCCCCACTTCTCAATCAACCCCTAGACCCTAGCCTCAAGCCCTAACGACTAAGTAGATGGGTCGATAAGGGACCGATAGATCCAAAAGAGACTCTAAATGAGGGGTAAGAATATAATACAGACGGTACTTGCTAAAGTTAATTACCTCCCCGCCCTTATCAGTTGCCCCTCTCGACGACTCCTATACTTCGGGTGATGAGATAGGCACTTTATCCCCCGACGGGTGCTATCTGTCTACTATATGGTATTGTCGGATTCTTGGTAATCTGGTAATAGAATTATGCTAGAAATCAGAGCATGCTAAAGCCAAACTGGATGGGATTGTGACACTGTCGCTGTTGTGTGTGTTTTTCTATATAATCCTCGACCTGACTACTATATCACTTGGATATTGGAAAGGGAATATTATTCTTCTGATGCAAGATGTTCCAATTGGAATAAATGTTATGACACATTAATACTATGAGCATACTTTTAGTGAAACCAGAATACCAGCGTCAAAACAACGCCCAGAGATCTTGAAGGATTAGAGACTTTGGATTGAAACTAAAGACCACTGCAATATTAGGCTACCAGACTCACTGCGAGGCCGTTCATTTCGTTGAAGAATTGGGAGGAAAGGACTGTATCGTTCTCTACCAGGTTCCACATGAAGGGAAGTTGGCGATCAGGCCTTTAAATCACTGGGGGAAGATTACAGCCTGCCACTCCCCTGTTTTCATGAAATCCTCCAATGGCATAGGATTGAAATGAAGCCCTGGTCCATCTACAAAATCATGCCGAGGCATAGAAGAGGGAATGGACAATGGACGGAGAAATTCCACAACTTCTGCATGGCCTCCCTGTAAAGCCCTATCCAGCGCAATCTGCCCTGTTGGGTCTTTGATTAGGGGGTCAGCACCTCTATCTACCAGGAACCTCACCAAATCTAAGTATCCCTTGCCAGCGGCAAGTTGTAAAGGTGTCCCAATACCACTATACATGTTCCGAAGGTAGTCTTCCAAACAGTCTTGGTACATAATACTGTTGATTGACTTCGACGCCCCCCTTTCAAGGAGAAAGGCTAGAACTTCAAGACGATCCGATACCTCTCGCTCTGCAGCGTGGTGAAGCAATTGTCCACATTGAATCATACCTCCCCGAGCAAAGAGTAGCTGGATTGTAGAAAATGGTGCATATCTGACCGCCCATGATAACGGTGTGCAGTCGCGATCACATGGCGCATTGGGGTCGGCGCCATGATCCAGAAACCAATTCGTTAGAGCTTCATCGTTGAGGGCGTAACTATATTTTGTCAGATGACTTTAAAATGTTTTGAGGCATTATACTTACGCAAGTGCTGGAGGCCGAAGAGAACTAACAGGTGTATTGATATTCCATCCATGATTAAGGAAAGCTTGAAGAATCTCATATGATTTTGCCTCTGTTGCATACAGAAACAGTTCTTGATTCATGGGTACTCCTTTGTCCAGCAGATATGCGACAGCTGCAGTTTGATTATTGGTCACTGCAGCAGATAGAGCAGGGGATAGTGTCCAATCGACCTGCCATTCTTGGAGAATTGTCTGAAGAACATCGAGATTACCCATTGCGCTTGCTGTCTTAAGCTGCTCAAGTTCAGGCGGCCACATCCCAACTGCTTCCTGGGGGAGCTGCTGGATCTGTTGCCTCGGTGAACCATCCATGCTTGATTCTCGTAAGAGAATTATAATCCGACTCGTAAGGTTGTAGGAGATCTGAGGAAGTTGTGGAAGTTGGGAAGAGTGGGGAAGGATGCGGGATAACTAATAACTATAAGCTGTAATCCCCGCGTGTTAGCTCATTTCCTTAGGTACGGGCCTTATCAGACCGTTATGATAGTTGAACGCCCGCCCGATTACTCTCCGATAGCTGGGACGCGTGCTTATCTTCGAGAGTGGATGATCGGTTGTCGTCCAGTACTGACTCTATCGTCCGTCAGTTCCACCATCTTTGAAGACCTTTAGAATAAATCTAAGCTTGAGGGACGGGGGGAATACAATTCCGCTTGGAAAAAGTCGTTGAAACGGAAAGATTCAATTGATACTATAAAGAAAAACAAATATGGGCAAGAAGCGAGTTCTCGTCGGCTACGGCGTCGACATCGATGCTGTCGCAGGATGGTTAGGTTCCTACGGAGGAGAGGACAGCACAAACGACATCAGCAGAGGTCTGTATTAGCAATTTCCTGCGATCGGCTCACTGAGATCTCGAAATTCTGACAAGGATACAGGTCTGTGGGCCGGTCATATCGGAACTACCCGTCTGCTGAAGCTGTTTGAGAAGTACAACATCAAGACCACATGGTTCATTCCGGGTCACTCGCTCGAGACGTTCCCCGAAGAGTGCGCTATGGTCCGTGACGCCGGTCACGAAATCGGCTTGCACGGATACAGCCACGAGAACCCGTCCGATATGACTTTCGAGCAACAGCGTGATGTTCTGGATAAGACTTACCGCTTGCTCACTGATTTCTGCGGAAAGCCGCCTCGAGGAAGCGTGGCTCCTTGGTGGGAGACGAGCAAGGAAGCTACGGAGTTGCTGCTGTCATATGGAATCGAGTACGATCATTCCATGTCGCATCATGACTGCCAGATGTACTGGCTGCGAACGGGCGACACTTGGACCAAGATCGATTACCAAAAGAAGGCGGAGGAATGGATGAAGCCTCTGGAGAGAGGCCAGGATACTGGTCTGGTTGAGATTCCTGGAAGTTGGTACATTGATGACCTGCCTCCGATGATGTTTATCAAAAATTCGCCCAACAGCCATGGTTGGGTGAATCCCAGAGACGTGGAGGCTATCTGGAAGGTTCGTTATAGCATTCTTCTGGATTATATCATTGGTTATATACTGACTAGTTAACTAACTCCATCATAGGATCACTTTGACTACTTCTACCGTGAATATGACGAGTTCATCTTCCCAATGACCATCCACCCCGACGTGTCCGGTCGTCCACATGTTCTTCTCATGCATGAGAGGTATGTACTTTCCCACAGCGTATCCTTTCGAGACTAACCATTCGTTCGTATCACCGCAGAATTATCGAATACATCAACTCCCATGAAGGCATCGAATGGGTGACAATGGAGCAGATGTGCGATGAGTTCAAGAGCAAGAACAAGCCTCCTGAGGGTGCCTTGATGCCAGCCGCTCCTGGTGCTATTCTCAAGAAATAGGCACGGTTCTCGATCCCTCTAATTTTATCGATGACTTCGGAAGTCATGTATGTTCACATGTGACGGAGAATTTATCACGCTCGTGTCTATTTATCGCAATACTCTGAATCTTGTTTAATAGGTAGTAGAATGATAGCGCTTCAATCCACGACCTCTTGATGGGAGATCGGAAGTTTCTGAACGAAGCCGATTGCAATCTGTATTCCTTATCTTATCTAGGAAAAAACATCTTTGGCAATTAAAATAGATACACACCTCCCGCTTCCTGTGCGGAGAACGATAACAGGATTGCAAACGACTTGCCAAATACGGTAATTAGCTCTCGAGCGGGGTCGCTGTGCGTGGACGTAATACCTGTCAAATTGCCACGCCAGGACTTTCGGCCACGGCCCGTGAACTCAGTGGGATCAGGAATCCCCCACTTTTGAATCGGGCCGTTGGTGAGTTGTAGCATGCTCCGTAATTAATTAATGCGCAATGGATGGACTTGTGTAATAATCTTCTCTGTGAGATTGTACTGTGGATTTCGTTGGCGTAAGATAGTATGAGTAGCATTGAAATAAACAGAGAAATAAGAAGTACTTACTCTATAGGGCAAGCTAATGGTGAGTATAGACGAAGGATGGATATGGTATGATCATAGACTATGATACAACATAGCAAGCATACTTCCATTCAGCATAGGATTAACATTATGAAGCTCTATTGATATATAAATCAAGAAGAAGTTCAGTATCTTGGCACATGGATCAAATATGTAACAGTGTAAATATATTATCGGAGCCGAAGCCCCTGATGCTTGATCCCTAGCAAGCTCAGGCTATTCATCTCTGTGGGTGGAGCTCTCGCTGAGGCAGGCGTGGGAGGAATCCACCAGGAGCTCCCTAGGAGTAGGGAGACTCCGAGAAATATCTAGTTAGTATATCTTCTCAATACTAAGAGGTATGAGAAACATCGAAGAGAAGCATTATGGGTGGTACACATCATTGGTCGCATAGACCAGGCACCTTTTGGGCTTTCTGGCCAACCAAAGCGTCAAAATAAGCCAGGAGGCTCTCGACTGGTATCATATTCAGGCTGCCCAGGTCAGGATGCGAGCTACGCATGACTTGCCCGCCCCAGAGCACTCTGACAAAGTACTTGGCCTCGTCTGTTTGTTTCCTATATAATTCGAAGACAACTTCTGCGCCCATGCCTGGCCAAACCATGGTCTCGACTTGAAGGATGGAGAGTAACTTGGCCAAACTCCCATCATGTGCAACGTTATGGCGGTATTTCATTTTGGCATTATGGCCGCTCATGCGGTCCCGGAAATGCTGTGCCAGTTCGCCAATCCAGACACCGAAAGAAGCTGTACTAGCAGCTAGTGATGTCGCCGCATCACGGTAATTGTACGAGTATTCGAACTCCCCCAAGCGGAAGACCTCATTGGCGTCAATTTCGGTAACGCATTTTGAAGAATCGTCAATATTGCACGGCAGAGGTTTATGATGACATAAACGTGCTGAGAGGTTATCAAAGTAGTGATCATAGCTTACATGCCAGTCACCAGCGTCAGGGGAAACTGCCGAGATAGCGTCGAGCGTCTTGAAAAGAGATTGCGTCCTGTCTAAATGCGCCACCCATGTAGAGTTTTGCTGGTTTTTCGCAGCGGAGTACAAGGCGTCTGCGGCCGCACAGGAATATGCAGGTTCGAGAGAGTCAATATCATCTCTCTTTAATAAGTAGTATTAGTATTCGCGGTTCTATGAACAACACAAAGAACTAGTGACAAACCTGGACGAGAAGAGGAACCGATTGCCCCGGTCCATACATTGCACCAATCACCATGCCGGCAACCTGGCTTGTGATCCGATTTGTCGTTACTCTAAACGATATCTCTTCATGGTCCAGATGGTCTGGAAGGAAGTGGAGAAGATCATGGTAGACTTCATAAAGGTCCCGACCATGTTGCCATGAATCCTGCAGACCACCGTTGGTGATCTGTGGAAAGGAACACGTTCCATTGAATCCTTCGCCCTGGAAAGGATTCAATGAAGTCTCGTAGCGTTTCCAAAAAGTCAATGCTGGGTCCTGTCCGGGCGTTGGACTTCCGTAATAGAATAGACTCGCATCGTCGCAATTCCAGAGATAAGACTCCACAGGGAAAATATTGGACTGATATGGCGTCCTCTTATGATGACGATGGATCTTGAATCTCTCGTGAGCATGTCTTTCCTTTATTTTCGTTATGAATATGAAGCTACATCAAAAACGGTCACTTACCACTTCAACATACTCAAGCTTGTACTCTTTTGGAGCTCGAACATACTCTGTCTTTCTAACATGGGGCATATTACACCAATTGTAGCGGCCATAGCTCCCGGCGGGTGTCTCGGACGAACTGAAGATGAAGCCATAGACTCCTGTACTATTCAGAACTGCATTCAGGTCATTAATAGCTGTCGCTTTAGGTGGATGCCAGTTGGTATCAATTGATATGGCAGCAGTAGCTGCCATCAGACTTGTCGCGCGGATGGCAACCGAAGGGGCTAAACCCATTATGCCCGAATACCATGAAAAGACCCAGCTAGCCAGCGCTGAAAGGAAAACGATCGTAGAAAAGAAGCGCGTTCTCCCATGGAATATAGTCCCCGGCATCCTGCGAACAGCTGTCGTCAAACAACATCGTTGAGCTCGAGGTAGAATTGACGTTGTTGTACCTAGCTTCGGCACGCCGGTGCCCACCCACGCGCAAGAAACAACGCTACTTTTAGAGATCAACAATGGAAGATGGGTCTATAGACGCGAAGACTAGACTATAAGGGAAATATTGCGATATCAAAGACACTTCTCCCCACTTAGCTCTTATGTACAGCTTGGCCCCGATGGGCTGGAACGTATATAGATTGCGTTCCTACAGTTTAGCGTACGAAGAAATCAGCGGCCTCACTCAGATTAATCTAAGGAGAATTCATACAAAACGCAGCTTATCACAAATAGCGCCCTTCTTAGTTAATCTAATGCCAGCTACCTAGGCAGCCAGTTTAAACTTATCATTATAAAATTCATAGAGCTAATTCGCTCGCTTGTGCTTGATTGGTAGATGCTGCATTAAATGGACGACCTATTAACCCCAGCCTTCAAAGACGCCTCACAACTCCAAAAACAATGCCAACGCATAAGTGTGACCGGCTAGTTCGAGGTATTTTGAGGTTGAAATAGTTGCGGTTTCATGTTTATCTTGCAGAGTTTGGCGACGCATCCGCTCAGCTGGAGCAGCGTCTGCACACCCTCGAGGATGCGCATATGCGTGAATCCGATCTCCTTGATGAATTCCAGCCGTGAGTGCTCGGAGAGGGTCGGTATCGTCTTCGTGACACGGAACATTGTGCTTATGATGTCATGTGAAGAGTACCCCAGGTCCCTGCGACTATCAGTATATGCACTAGTTTATTCGACTGGACAGCACAAACCAGAGCTCATTTAGTGTTTCCAGCGCGACGTCAATCTTGCACTCCCAGCACGCCTTGATCATGGCCTGAACCTTGATAGGATGCGGGCTGTCGACAACCCTAAAGACATTATCTCCACTGACGAAGCCGAAACCTGCCCAGGTACTCTGAAGATTATTGATGGCTTGGCGCATATCACCCTCAGCGCTGAATACCAGTGCAGCAATACCATCCTCAGAGTATTCCACCTTCTCAGCTTCACATATCTGCATTAGCCGCTTCACCACTTGTGCATCCGTCAGACGAGCATAGCGAAGGATAGCGCATCGCGACTGCAATGGTTCGATGATTTTGTTCGACTGGTTGCAAGCGAAAGCGAAGCGGGTGGTCGAAGAGTAGATTTCCATCGTACGACGCAAGGCCTGTTGAGCACCAGGAGTCATGCTAAGGTCGATGTCAGCAGAATACAGCAGGCGCATGATACTGAAGTAGATACCTATCAGCTTCATCCAGAATAACAATCTTGTGCCGACCTTGCGGCAGTGTGACCTTCTTCTGCGCGAATCCCTTGATCCGGTTTCGCACAACGTCGATACCTGTACCGTCGGTTCAGCCTAAGATTCCTATTACCAACAATTAATATAGCTTGCGCACCTCTTTCATCACTGGCATTGAGCTCCAAGACAGCTTCCTTATATGAATCTCCTAGCAACTGTCTCGCTAGACATAATATCGAGGTTGTCTTTCCAATACCAGGCATGCCGGAGATGATGACATGGGGCATATTTCCATCTTTGGCGATAATTTTCAATCGTTCTATCGTCTCTGTATTTCCCACGATATCGTCAAGGACGACTGGTCGATATTTCTCAACCCTAGAAAATGACTCTGTTAGCTTCTTGGAGATCTGTGGGCTAGAATCGATCTTGAGATATCGATTATGGGAAGATATGGTCAGGCGCCAGAACTTACCAGGGCAATTCATAGTCTGGAGGAGCCCCTGCAGTGGTAGCTCGCAAGCCATCTTTGGCAGCAGCAGAGGATGATTCTGCCTGCACCATTGTGTCCAGTTATCCTCAAATTCAATTGATGAAGGTCAGATCTGGCATCCAGACATTTCATCCACGAACCAAACGCGTGAAACCTTTAATGGGATTTCACGCGTCAATCCCCGCAACCGATCTGGTTGGTCTGTGCGCATCTAGCTCACGTTCCACTCCGTAGCTCCATTGGCAGAATTACAGCAGCTCAGATATTAATTAGTAGGAATAAAGGACTAGCAAGATGTAATTCTATTCCTGGAGTTCAATTTTACGATTCTTGTATATATGTGATATATGTTTGCATTATTAGTTAACTATATCTGACCTTAGCTAAGCGGAGAAGCCTCCTGCAAAATATTTTGCTTTTTTTCCTAGGATATCAAAGTTTCAAAAAAAAAAAAAAATAAATAAATAAATAAATAAAAATAAAAATAAAAATGAAAAAAAGAGCATTGGAAATGATAGAAACCAAGACTTTTAAAGCCTGTAGAGTCAAGCTTGGACACCGGTTTCGCTCAGCATTAAGGTCGGACCCTGCTTCAACCGATCCGCAGGACATACTAGGTTATCGACTAGAAAAACACATCAGCTATCTCAGAACTTCCTTTCTGTCAGGATGCCTCAGTATCTGTACTCTATATCCTTACTATTCCCTATTCTCTAATCCGACACCTTACCTTATTACATTCCTCCCTTCCACCTATCCATTTTAGACCTGTTCGCCCCACCCCGTCCCCGCGAAGCATACGATGACCTCGCGATATCACCACACCTCGCGTGCCCGTTCAGTGAGCAGCACGTCCACAGCGACAACGGTGGCAGCGCCAAACACTACATTCACAGCATCCTCAACCGCAGCAGCGCAACACAATACAGCGCCAATTCAGCATCCGGCTCACTCCAAGATGGCACCGACCTCGGTTCGTCGCAACCTTTTCCACCATCATCTCAGTCGACGACCCGCGTCTACAACGTCTTCTACTCCCACGATAGAAGAAGGGCATGCGGTGCCCGCCAGATCGCATCTATCAAGAACGCCTTCCACTGCGGAATTGGCGGCTTCGTCGTCCTTGGGCGCAGGACCTGTGGACAATGGAGAGATCGTGATCAAGGACAAAAACGGTGGCTACCGACTGGACATACCCATCCTCTCGCCAACTATGGCTGGAGATGAAGGCGAGGACGCACGAATGGAGGGAGTAGAAGAAGGGAGACCGAGTGGAGGGTCTGGTGGCACCGGTGTTAGCTCGGTTGGTGATACTGATATTAGTGGCCGGGAGAAAGAAAGTTCGTCGCTTGTAATCTGCAAGTTATGGAGCAGTGCTGACAGGTCTGGGTGCCAGAGATCGAAGCCAGTCTGGTCGAAATGATGTACAGAAACAGGAGCAGACAGATCAGTGGTGAACCCGCCGGTGAGTGACAATACGCTGATTCCACCTATAGCGATAACGCCGGCTAACTATGAACAGAAATCCTAAATCTCATCCATCAGAGTCTCCGGAACAAGGTCGCAGCTCTGGACGAGGATAATTGGATGTACGAACCCGATGATGAGAGACAAATCTAAACATCTAACTAGGTTCCGAGTATCGACAAAACCTGGCGCCGATATGCTTTTCAATACATGTCGACGGTTACACTAGACAGCCAGACCCCAGATGCATTCCTCGGGGCGCCTACGCCCGTTCAGCCATTGCCGGGCAACTAATCAAGTTCCATACTTGGCGGCGGTGCTTCCACCTTCTTCGACGATCCTCTTCCTTGTCCGGGTCTTGGGCTGCCTCCGCCCTGTCCACCGAAGAGCATGTTGCCCATCATATCTAGCAGCGGGTTTCCTTGCCGAGGGACCCTTATTCCGAAGTACATCTCGCCAATTTGAGCCAAAGTATCGTCCCAGATGCTAACCTCTTGGATGTGGGACGCATAATGTGTGGTGAGCTGTCTAAACAGCTCTGGAGTTCCGCGCTGGATGGCAAGGAGAAGGAGACTGATAAAGTTCAAGAGAGGGAGCGAAGGATAGACTCTCATGTCGGAACTAGCACTGCTCACTTCCTGCACTCCCAGGGACGAGTTAGACGACGATAGCCGCGACGTGAAGATCAAGAACGCCTTGTTCGCGCTGCGGAGGTTTCCAGTCAGGAGATAAGGGAAGACTGCTCGAGACGCGTAGATGGCCGCAGTATGCGCGTCGTCGTTCGTATACCACTCATACTCCAGCTTCGCAAGAGTTTCCGCAGATTCCGTGGTCCCGAGAATTAGATGCTTCTCCGCATCGTATGGTTCATTTTCTGAATTGTCAGATGGGTCATACTTAAACCGGACGGGGAGTGAAACACGTCGACCTACCTTCAGCATAAACAGATCCAGCAGCATGATGTAGCTCTGGGTCACCCCTCTCAATGGGACCAAACTTGCCACTCCATCCAATCATCTCCTGGATATATCTCTTTCTTGTAGGTTCTTCCGGCGGGAACTCGCGCAAGATCTCTATTAGTCGTTCTGCAGCCATAAATTCTGTTAGCAACCAAAGCAAGCTAACCTCGAAACGATTCGCGAGATCGTTGATTGCCATCCATAGAAGAAAAGCCGGATTGCATTGTAATATCCATATTGAACCCATGAAAATTATGGTTCAGGAACGTAAGAGGTTTGGAAAGAAGTCGAGACTCACTTTTCCTACGAGCACTCTCACTGTCATCATCGATCTCCCAACCTGCCTTATTATAAACCTCCAGGAGCAGCATGATTGCGAGGTCACCACCGCTAGCGGAGGCGCCCTGCTGAGAACCAGCTTTCAGCAGAGCTATGGCACCGCCAGCCAAAATGTCAGCAGCAGCATCGTAGTTGGATTGTTTGACGTAACGTGCGGCGATGACACGGAGCTGCTGGTGTGCTTCATAGTAAGCACCCGAGGCGATTCTAGAGAGAAACGATATTAATATTAGTTTCGGTGTCGTCGATATAGCGAAAGTAAGAAACAAAAGACGGGGTAACTGTACTTCTCCTGCTGTCGCGCAATCGTCTTGTCGATTTTCGAAGTCATATTTGGGTTGCGGCGCCCCGCGACTGCACGCTTCCACGATTAGCAGGCCGCAACGCAATTATTACATTAAAAGGATTTCCCCCAGAGGATCCCATACCTTCAGGAATGCAGCTCGTTTGTCGGGTCAAGTTGCGAAAGCGAGTGGAAGGCGTAGAAGATGCTGGAGCTGGAAGTTGCTGCCCACGGTGTGGACTTGGCGGGAGCTCTGAGGTCGTGGGGAACGATGGAACCCGCGGAGAATGGCAAGTCTCCCTATCAAACGTCAAGATCCCATGGCGACATGAACTATCATTCATTTGTTTTCTTTCATGGAACCATGACCAGTTACATATACTATCATTAAAAATCATCTCTCTATACTGTTTCTATGGTGCTTGTGGTCAATATATGCCCGACATAGAAACCGGAGATACTGCGACATCGATTCTCATCTAAGCCCATACATATATGCGGTCTTCGTCTTGTTATCTCTAATCTCCTTCCTGCCCGGAGATTTCTATTCACTCATTCATTAAAGACCATGAACTCCCAAGCCTTCGATCTTCTGCACCTGGAGCGCTTTCAGGGGTCTTCTAATGCAGCCATAAGACGCCCTAGGGTAAGTGTTCGCCTTTCTTCTATATACTACCTCCGGAAATACAGAAAGGCTTACGTTTTTCCTAGGAGATCGCTTGTTTTTCATATGACGATGAGCATCGCTTCCATCTTGACGACTCCTCCCTCCGCTATTACTACCCGCCGCATCTTCCTGCAGATCTAAACCGCGGTTTTGATACATTCCAGAAGCTAGATGACTCTGGAGATGAACACTTGGATGCCCTTTTGGAAACTATAATGTCTCTTGAGAAGAGTACAGGGACGAAATGTGAGGCAGATGTCATAACTTGGAGGGGCATGATGACGAAGGTAGGGGGAAGCATGAAGCGAGCGAGAAATCTCGGGGTTACCAACGGAGGCTAATGGCGGTGGATAGATCATGACTGCTCCTTTCGATATTATGAATGGGTGCGTCTCATACAGGGAACATCAACGGACATCAATTATTGATACGTTTCCAGGTTCGAGATGAACGTAACATGTTTTCAAGTGAGTGACTTCGCGATATAGCAGCGGCTCAGAGCTTTACCCTAACATTTAATCTTCTCCAAGGGTACCATGTACGTAAGTTCGACAAGTTTGTCGATGGCACATTTTCGCTGATAAAGGCAGCTTTATTGAAGAAAACAACGCATATAAGAACGAACAGAAGCGGATTCAGCGGAACCAGAGGATGCCCCCTGGAATGCCCTCTCAAGATATGATGTCTTTCTGGGGTATGTCCCTTCATTTCGTATAGATTGAAATAGGGATAATAAACGACATTTTCAGGCTACAAGTTCGAAACGTTATCCGTTCTTTCCCAACCATGGGACCCCACAACTCGAGAAGAAATCGAAGGTCGCCCCGATCAAGTCGTGAATAATAAAGCACAATATTGTTCTGTTGTTCGTACCGGGATAGGAAAATCGAAGTTGATTATTGGTGGCGAAGTCGATGCCGGTAAGGTCCAAATTTAGCAGATGGCAATTTGATAGGATGCTAATCTGTCGTCAGTATGGGATTGCAAACCTGAAAGAAAAGAGGACCCGATCAATTGGGTGGAATTGAAGACATCAGCTGAGATAAATAACGACCGGGATATGCTCAAATATGAGAGAAAATTGCTCAAGTTTTGGGCTCAGTCGTTCTTGCTGGGCGTTCCGAAGATTATTGTAGGGTTTCGAACCCGGGATGGCATTTTACAACGTTTGGAAGAGCTCGAGACTCACTCCATACCCGGGAAAGTGAAGCGACTCGGAAAAGGAACATGGGATGGAAATATATGCATCAACTTTACTGCTGAGTTTCTCGAATGTGAGTCCGATTATTGACGTTATGCTTACTAGCGGCTCATTCTTCACTATAGGGCTAAAGACGAAGGTCCAAGGAGAAGGGCTCTGGAGGATTCGGAAGCGCGAAAAGTCGCCAGTTATCGAGCTATTCAAGGTAGAGGAGAGCGGGCATGGAGACATCATTTCGCCAGCATTCATGGCGTGGCGCACGGAGACGTCAGGCTCTTAGTCGTCAATCCCTGTGTCTATGATGCCTCTCTTTCTTCCTTAGCCCCAGGCGTATTCCAAGGAAGAAAATCCTACTGGTCTTCTGTTGAGGTCTACATGCTGGACGCTTGGGCCCAAGGGGCGCCTTTTGACACTACGCGACGCGCATTGGGGAAACGTCCAAGATATCCTATATATCTTCCCCTCGGATCACGTCAGAGCATATGCGCCCCCGGATTGTACGCCCTCATCACTTTAGGGGGTCCCATGTGCGTGTATGTATTCTGCCGGGAGATAACTACGCCTCATGACCGGGATACTCTGCAACTGCTTCATGTTTCAGCGGTGGACAAAACCCTATACATCAAGCCGCGGTCTTTGGGTTCCAGACACTCGCGAAGACAATTATTCCAATATCCAGGCTATTCAAATATGTCTAGCTAATATTACTTCGCTACGTTAGCAACGATATTCCCCGATCACGCCTTCCACGATCAGGCCTTCTGATAGCCCATGTATACGGATACAAAACTTTCTATACCGGTTCCCCTTCTAGCGCTTCATAAACTCACTCTCCTTCTCGAGCCATGATCCAAAATCCTTCAATCCTGGATACATCTCCCTGAGTTTCTGAATGTCAGCCTTGTAGCCATGATCGTGAAACCATCTGAACATGTAGCCCATGTCCTTCACCGATGCTAGGAAGAGGGAGCACAGAAGTCCAAAGGTCGTAGGCACAGGTTTCCCGGTCTTTTGCTGAAAGATCCGTGCCATCTCGTCATAAGTCAACTCATCACCAGCTAATGAGGTCCCTTTACCCTTATACTTCTCCGGGTTGAGGAATGCGTCTGCCGCAAAATATCCAATATCACTAGTCGCAATTAGCTGGAGAGGCTTTCCCTTCAGCTCCGTCCGCCAGCTGGTCGCAAACACTTTGCCAAAGAATCCCGGGACGAGATTATCGAAGAAAGCGACTGGACGTAGGATCGACCAATCCATGCCGCTGTCCTTGGCACGATCCACGAGATGATGCTCGATATTGTGCTTTTTAATAAAATGCGGAATGTTGGTCGGGTTGTTGAAGGAGGTCTCCTCGCCACCACGATCGACGGAACTGTATATGAAGAACTTGACATTTTGCTTCAGGGATTCGTCAACGAGGGATTTTCCCTGAACTTCTTCGTTGGCACCGCTGCCGATGGCCACCTATTTTCGTCTGGTTAATAGTTTGTTCTCCGATACACTTAGATAGAGGAAGAATAGTGTACGGACCTGTACACTGAAAACGCCCCATATGGAAGACGAAGTCAATCGACGCGCATTCTGGAAGATCTCTGCTGGATTTTCCAGGTTCCCTTCGACCAACTTGATCTTGGAAGATAGCTTGGTGAGTCTTTGAGCTGATGCGGAGGCAGAATCTCGGGTGACGGCCAGAATCTCGAAGGGGGCATCGCGAGAGACGAGATTCTTAATCACTGATCCCCCTTGTTTTCCCGTTGCACCAGTGATTAGAACTGCGGTCATGGTTGGAGATTTAAATCCTGTGGATAGATAGGTTGTAGTGTCTGCTCTAGGTATATAGAGTGGTGAGACAGAAGGTCCTTGTCACGATTGCGTCACAAATGTATGAACCACACTGATCGGGTACACCAGATGGAGATTTTTCACCCCTTTATATATTTGCCGTAGTCTACATAATCTATAGGTCGGAACATAGGAAAGGGCAATAGAGTAAAATAATAGACGTTGACGTACGAAAACAGTAAGGACTGATCAAGCTCGCTGTTTATTTATTACATCAGCTCGGCCTTCACGAAGCCCGAACAAGTGTTTGGAAGCAAATGGAAATGGAATTCGAACTCAGAAGACATCTCCGGAACTTCAATCCAATAAGGATGTTTTCTCTACAAGATCTAGGAGGATTGGTCCTTTGCTGTAGTAAATAGACGGCTAGTTTACAAGTTGATAAGTTGGTATAATTAATCATACCCCTCACTCGAATTGATGACTAAAATACTCTTGACGCTGAGAAGAAGCTCATGAGGGTATATGTGATCGATCACTGTCATTTATTTTTTTTGTTCTATTTTCGCCGACTATCGTCACTGAATGAGGTAATTATTTGCCTTTTTGCGTGGTATTCATAATGTCTACATGTTTTTCGAGCGATAATACAATACTCCGTATATTTCCTCGGCACGATTGGTCGATCCTAGTGAGGAGTTATTCAACTGCATGTGCTGCAATTTATTGAACTGGTTTCTTGAAAATTAGAATTGAGCTTCATGTTTTACGCCATTGTTGATGTGCATCTAAACATCCGAGGACATGTTGGGACTATTTTCGTGGGAAAGAGTGTGATATTCGGGCAGCCTCGTATCAGAGGAAATTGGCCAACCGACGTAGGCTTAGCAAACAAGGATATGAAATCGTATCATCGACGAGGCTTAGACTTGCAAGCGTACCTCATTTGACTTCACCGTCAAGAAACTCGATCATCTTCGGGGGAATATACAGCGACGCCGTGTCTCTTCAACAGCCAGAAACCTAGCAGAGATCACTCTGGTAGTGTAGTACGCGGTCTATTCATCCCCACTCTGACCTAGGAACTCTGGAAGTCTCGCAAAAACATCCTCCCAAGTTTCTTCGCCGTTGATCAAACTTTTAACCGCATTGAAGATATCCTCCTGGGAGGCCCGAACCTGCTTTGTGCTATCACGATCCCGCAGTGTGATCGTGCCATCCTTCACTGAGTCAAAGTCGATGGTAATACCGAGCGGAATACCCAGTTCATCGTTCCGAGCATACCGCTTACCAATACTGGCAGATGATTCGTCAGAACGGCATGATATGCCCTGAGCTCGGAGACGCTCGGAGATTGTTCGCGTAAGCGGAGCGAAGTCAGGATAAGAGGATAATGGAACGATGAGGACTTTCGTGGGAGCAACGGAGATGGGAAGAGATAGTACCTGGATAAAGGATTAGTTTGAATTTATGGACACGGAGCTCTGGGAGAAGGGGTATATATACCCCCCGCGCGGGATCGTTCTGACGGTGCCAGTATACATGTTCCAGAAGGCTGTAAAAGATCCGCCCTATACCGAAGGAGGGCTCGATGACATTTGGAATGTACTCTCGCACACTTTCGATCCGGGTACGTTTGACAATGCTGATCAGGTCTTTTGATACCTCTATCTTCTCCGGGATGTCGGGAACATCGATTGAGATGACACCCTTTTCTTCCAGTGACGCTGCAAAGGATTCACGCTCGGACTGAGAAAGCGAGTTCAATGCTGCTTCAACAGCCTTTGAATTTCTCTTAAAGGTTGGTCCCAGCTTGGCTTTGTTAATGTCAATTTGCCATTCTTCCACTTTAAGAGGTTCACGCCTCGGTTCGCGAACCACGAGTGGCTCTTCAGTTTTCTTGGAGTGCACCGTAAGGTCGTAAGCGCTGCGATCGGCGCATCCAACACATTCAATCCACCCGTATGATGTCAGAAGTTCGGCGTCCCAGCAGTCAGTTGCGTAGTGGGCCATCTCATTGGCCATATGTTGGCGAAATCGCACTTTCTTCTTGTCCACGCCAATTTTGAGCAGGAAGAGATAAATTCGCCCAAGGAAATAACCCAAGGTTTCATTATCAACCATCTTACTAGCCACAGCATCGGCCAGCTTCATAGTTTGTAATTCTGTCTTACCCACGAGCTGAGTAGAGCGGTTCAAAAAGCTCAGCTGCAGATCTTTAACTAGGTCAAATTTCGGATGCTTTTTGCCGCCTTCAGGGTCAACGAAATGTTCTATCTCGGCCATTAGGAATTCTCGAACTCGAAGCAGCCCAGAACGTGGGGATATCTCATTGCGAAATGATTTGCCAATTGATGCGGAGGCAAATGGCATTGAATTCTGATTATACTCGAGAAGCTTCTTGAAGTTCAGAAATTGGCCCTGTGCGGTTTCGGGTCGAAGATAACCTGGAGAAGCGCTGCTCGGCCCCAACATTGTCTTGAACATCAGATTGAAGGGTACCGGAGGGAGAACTGGCGTGTTTCCATCCGGGTTACGAATATCATATTTCTCGATTAACGCGCCGAGCTCGGGCCCGTCGTAGTTGTCAATCTAAATAGTGAAGTGTGAACATCAGAATCGAAAGGGAGCTATTAGTGTTGCAAAACCTTAGCAAGGATTTCCTTGTACTCCTTCACCACCGCGTCATCCAGTTTCAAAGCTTTGATGTCGTTCACTTTCGGTCCCTTTCGTTTCTTACCGTCAGGCTTCTCGATCTCGACCGCAAGTCCTCTAGCCGCCTGATCGCCCTTTAGTCTGGCCTCAAGAACAGTCTCAATGAGATGGTCGGCACGCAAGAAGTCACCCTTCTTTGAGTCTTTGCACATCCAGTCCTCAAACTTATCGACATGACCACTGGTTTTGAAGACCTCCTCCGGTGTCAAAATGGTACAATCGAGTTCGAGCATGTCCTCTTGTAGGACGAAGTGCTTACGCCATAGGTCCACAATATTAGACTGAAGTGCGCATCCTGGAGGTCCATAGTCATAGAGGCCCCTGCTGTCACCCTTAAGGTTTCCAGAAGTTCGGTAGATTTCAAATGATTCAGTGTAAAAAAGCCGCCGCTTCAAGAGGGACTCAAACAGTGCACGATCAAAAGGATCGCCTGAGAGGGTCTTGAGACTAGCCATGATGAAAGCGAGGTGGTTGAAGGAAGAGGGCAATTGACACGATGACTCGATGCAACGAGAGCCCCTCCAGAAACACGGTCACGTGAACTTCATTTTCACCGAAAGCGGAAATATCCTGGCGCCCTACCTAGGTTACCGACTTGACTGGTTGAGAATCTTTTCTAAGTATCACATCTCTGAACGGATCCGGGCGCTACAGGTACTACTTCATTCACAGTTGAGGAGAACAAAGACTCTCACAAGTGCTCGCGAGGATTGATCCTCTCCAGCTGTTCAATCCACCCGACTTAACCTGTCTCTATTTCTGGGATCATACTTTATCAAATCAATCCGCAAGTTTGATGTTCATGGAGTAGGCATGTGGTGCATTCAATTCCAAATCAAGATGGCCTTCTGACTGGTGATTCTGAAGGGATCAAGCATCTAGTACCAATATCCAACGTCCCGTCTGCCAATCGATCCGTCCTCCAACCAGAGGTTATAGAACCTAAGCGCCGGGAGGCAAGAGTCCAGGACCAGACTTGAGAGGATGGAAAGCTCAGGAAGTTCCAAGGTTAGATAAAACCTTAGGGGCTTCAGAGTAAATCTCTGAAGTACTATTCCTTTGGCTAGCAGCGTTTGTTGAGAAAGCAGCCTCAATTGACTACTGCACGAACGATCATGTCGGCGCTTAGCACTGACTATGTAAACCCCACTTTGATAAGCTCGACCAACATCAGAAGTTTGAAGGTCCAGCCAGGCTACGCGCCGTCATGCAGTGCAGCTGTGCCGCAAATCTCTCAGGTACGATCTTCAGTATCCAAGAACATAGAAGCCAAAAAGGCTGGTCCCATTCTTGACTGTTTTACGATACACTAGCTTCTTCGCAATAATAAGATCGATTCGCAGAGCAATTCGGGCGCCCTTTGTAGGGATGAACTTTCTGGCTTGGGCTCTTTGGACGTCATTCGTCAGTCTTTCCCTCCCCTGTCTCCCTCTGACCACCTTGACTCTATTGAAGTTCATTGAGTGCTGTTTCCTGGACGGTTCGATGGATAGAGCATCAAATCCAGAAATAATCAACCGCAAAGCGCGTAGTAGTAACAATTCAAACGGGTTGGCCCATTTTCTCCCATGTTCCCTAATACATAGTTCAAACCCGCAATCGTGAATGAGGTAACCGGTAGCCGCCTGCCCAGTGGACCCCAGGCCATGTTAATGCAACAAGCATTACATCCAGTCCAATTTCGAGGAAGCGCCCTGGTACTTCGACTCAAGCCTATGTTATTGGTGATATCGTAATGAAATCGCTGTCAGCGCTTTGTGAAACACGCCCATACGTATACCCTTCAATGTAAGCGTCCGAGTCTTGCATCGCGGTCTTACACGTCGTTCCATAGCATCCAATCATTCAGATCATGAAGTATAAGCGCCAAAGTCTCATGCTGGGCGTTCTATATTTACCATCACTTCATCTGCTTCTAGTTATTGAGCTCCATAGTAAGGATTATCCTATACTCTTCATGCTATAGCTGGAATGGCTATAAAGACCATGGCTGCACTCTTGAACAAAGACCTCATGTTCTTTGGACACTATAATTATCAACATTATCATTCTTACAATTTACTCATTTACTTTCTGTTTGCTGCAAAGCCAACTCTATTGCTGTACCTTATACTACACATATCTCAAACCAACCTCATAATGTGTTGGACTATTCACTATATCTTTTGCGTCTGTGTCTCTCACTCTGCCAAAGCTCCTCCACCAGACTGTCATGAGAAGTGCAAAATTCATCCAAGCCCATGATCAAGGTAGATAATCACTCAAAGACTCATTGACCTTTACCATCACTAATCAGACCCAATCAGCTTCATCTCAGAATGATGTGACTGTGAAGGTCCATTACAGCCAGACAATGGGTGATAACACATGTATCCCGGACCCGAATGATGTGGAAATTGATCATCACCATGGAACCGGCTCTGTGCATTCTATGTAAGTCATGACTTGAATTAGGGTTGATTCTGCTTCGCCTTGTTGAGTTCTTCCATCTAACAGTCTGTGCTTCATATTTAGATATTATTGTCATTGCGATGGTACATTCTAAAATGCTTTGGGCATGACTTTGACCAAATATGGTTGTCCTTGTGTCTGTTGATGTGAATGCAAGCATATGGCTGTTTGATTGTTTATCCTGGTTCATATTTGCTCTCCTGTTATTATTTGTTTGGCTCCTTGCTATTTTTGTCTCTCTTGTTCCAACCTTTTTTGCTTTTATTGCTCTAGTTGGCCTTCCCACACTGCCCATCATGATTGTTGTTATTTTGTTTCAAGTCAAGGATTCTGGCCGCAGCATATTAAGACAAACCGGCTGTCGTTGCCCCTCTTGCATTTGGTGATTCTGTGATCTCTGATATATTTGATAGTTAGCTTGTCATGGTTGCCTATTGAGTTCTCAATGTATGCTTCTTGTGGTCACTTGGACTATACACACTGGCTATATCAGTAAACTTCTAGATTGAGTATGCTGTTAGTGAAACCCGAAACCAGCTATCAAACCGAGATATCTACTTCAGTACTGATTTATCTCTCATGGAAACATATTGCAGTAACCCTTCTATTCAGAGAACCGAAGTTCAGTGATGAAATTGAAGGAAACAGTGAGGATTGAAAGCATTGGCAAGCTTTGGAGTCACAATTTGGCTCGGCAACTCACAGGGCTGCAGAGTAATATGTCGGCGCCAGGAAGTCACTTACATAGGTTCCCTGTCATATCACCGTTTGCGGGAGATTCTTTGTACCATAGAATCTACTAGATCACTAGGATCTAGCTTCTTTGTCTGATTAGGGGTTAAATATAGGTTCAAATCCCCTCCCCTAGATCTAGAGTAGTCTTCAAGCAAGCAAGCAGGACTGAATAGCTAGCAGTTCATCTAGCACTTCAGATGGTCAATACAGTTGCTATGCTTCCATGCCCTAGGATTCGACAAAAAGTAGGGCTTCTCGTCCGCTCAGCCCTTGACGCAATATTTCATTGCTATAAACTCCGCCACAAGTTGTACGTGTTTCTAGAAGTAGCTACTTTGCGGATAGCCCTATTGAAACACAGAGCTGCTGGGGCAGCGGGCCGCTTTGTCTGGACCAGGGAGGATGAGGTATACCAGAAAATGTTTCTCTATGGGGCAAAGCAACCCTGGGCTCTGAGAGTTTTGCAAACGGAATAATTACATGGGGCTTGTGTACCATGTAGCCTGAGGTACATATCATTGACCGTTTAATTTGTCAATTCTCCGTCCACTTTCTCTCTGGAACGGGGGAAGGGAGGGGCTTGTTTCTATATTTTTAACTATGAGGAAACCAACATGTTCGATACCTCGGAAACGAGTCCCATACTAATATTGGCTTAATTACCCTATTTTAGAGCACCATAATTTAAGTAATAGTGTTGAGCAACGGCATTCCAATGACGTGCAGACTGGAGTAGTGAGGCGGAACATATCTTCCGCCCGAATATCATAGAGCACTAGGTCTCATACAACACCTCACGATTCACTATAATCATCTCCTCATTGTTACACATAAACCATACAATCTATTCGACAGCCAAATCCTCTGTCATGTTCCATCTCTGCTGGTACAACTCAAAATGGCGGGGCGAATTCGCTGTCAAATCCCACGCCTATAGCCAGGCCGTCCACGTCGGCGATTGCATTTACCTGTCCGGACAACGTAAGATGATTCCTACGCAATACTGTTTGACATAAGAAGTTATCTTACTAATTAGCCTTGATATATTTTAGGCGGCTAGCACCCCGAGACCTTTAAGATCTACAGGGAAATTAACGCCCAAATTAACCAAGCCTTTGCGAATATGGACATCGAACTAAAGAATGCGGGTGGAAAGGTAGTCACAGATATACAAGCTATATCCTTACAGTGACAGATAGTTATATACATCCTGCAAGTTTTTCAGACCGCAGGCTGTGCATATGCTGGTATAAATCGTCCAACAAACAGCGACTTTCTAGAGTAACGGTCTTGCTGTAGACCTTCTCAAAAGAACGAGCGATCTCACGAATGGTGGCATGGCCACCGAGAACTAGAACTGCGTCAGTTTCTGGTTCTAAACCTAGGTTGAACCTGAAAACAAAGAAGTAATCACTTACAGCGCAGAACTCCTATGGCAGTGGGATCTGAGGCAACTTCAGCAGTGAATCACGCCGCGTCATCATAAGTAGTCCCTTTCATGATCTCATCCCCTTCTCCCCAGTACCTGAAAGTATTGGTTTTAGGATCAAAGATATTGAAGAACGGGCTGAAGATAGGCTCCATGAATGCTCCAACCAAAATATGAACCCCGGAAACGTTCTTCTTAGTTCCTAAGTACGTCTTGATATGGATCATAGGATCCTTGGGGAATCACTGTCCGAGTTGAAGCTTGGTATAGTCCAGTGCCCAGTCACCAGCCACATACCGAAGTACATGCAGCTCGTCGCAGGCGTCAATGAGTTCCTTCTGGTCATCTATCATCACCTTATCATCACCTAGGTAACAGCAGATGACTACGATCGCAGAAATTGAACTGTAAGAATTCTCTTAGACAATACTTTATACCTCTTGAAAGTTCTTCCTGGTCTGCAAAGCCCGCGTCTTCGGTGCTTAAAACAACGAGTCGATGATAATTTCGCTGCAAGTGAGCCACAAACTCAGGGCCACAAAAAGGGTAATAGTTTTATGAGACTATTATTACAAGGGTCTCTGCCATTAACATATTATAGCCTAAAAAGCGTTGAAATGACGAGGACGCATGCATTGGTAATGCCTTACTCCTCTTCCCTAACTCCAATCTCTTTAGCCAGTTCTTGTTTCCGGAAGTACTCTTCGCGCTGAGCCTTCCGAGCGGCGTATTTGAGAGCTCTTTTATGGGCATGTCCTCGAAGATGTACATTCCACTGCTCTTCATTTATCATCGTCTTCTGGCATACTTCGCACGTCATACATTTCATGGCGACTTCTGTCGGTGTTGAAGCTCGCTCCTTCGCGCTCAACGTCACTCTCGCCAAGTCTGATAGTGACTTGGGATCCGGACAGCGTTCGTTGCTGAGAAAAGACATCGTCACACGTTCCGAGGGCTCCGTGACACCCTTTTCCCAGTTATCCACATCGCTAGCATCGAGGACATAGAGTCTATGCGACATCCCTGCTTCGGTAAGGGCATTCCACAATTTATTTCGAATCCATTTGATCTGGGAGACCGCATATTGGCGTGTGCTGGTCTTGACAGAATCAATGCAAGTCTTCTTGAGAGACTCCAACTCCTTTTCGCCCATGCTTCCCTCACGCAGGGCAGCAAAATAGGGCTGCAATTCCTTAAATCCAATGGAGATCCATACTCCTCTTGTCTGGTCGACATCGACGCCTTGTGATGCCTTCTCTTGGAGATAGTCGGACATGGTCTGGGCCTCCGACAGCAGCCCGTTTTCGATCATAGAATCAACCCTTGCATCCAGTCGAGGCCGAAGTTTCTCCCGGTCTGCATGTACCCAAAATATCAAGGTGTCAAATCGCATTTGTCCAGGGGCGCTGAGTTGGACGTCAACCCTGTCTTCCCCGCCAATCCCCGCAATTTCATTCATAGCGAGCAGCGAGGCCTGCTTTTGGCGTTTCTGCTCTGCGTATATCTCCGATGCGGGTTTACCTGTCTGAAAGTATATCTCGAGCGACCGACGGATTTTACGTGTCTCGTTCGGATGCCATCGCGCTGCCATGACGGGATCTACCTCCCTCAGCTTCTCTAGCATTACCTCTGCCGGCGCATCGAGAATTGGCCATGATTGGGAGCTTGATAGACCGGTGTATTCCTTCTCTGAGACGAAGCTCTCATCATCGCCGGATCCGTTCCCAACAAGCGCATCATTGAAGAGCACCGACTGGGTGTAGTAGTGTGTCCCGCCCACAAGAATGGGAAGCTTTCCTCGAGACTGTATCTCCTTGATGAGCCGTAGGCTTTCCTTCCTAAATGTTCCAACTCTCCAAGGTTCTTCATCCAGTCCTATACAGCTGATCAAATGGTGTGGAATCCCATTTCTCTCTTCGACAGGAATCTGGTTCGTGATGATCGGCAGACCACGATACATCTGCATTGCGTCGCCATTAATGATTTCGCCGTTGAAACGGGTCGCCAGATCTACTGCGAGCTATCTGCAGCAGTTAGAAGAATTTCTTAGAACCAAAAACGAAAAGATATTGAGCTACATGCCTTAGACTTGCCCGTGCCAGTGGCTCCGACGACGGCGATGAGGGGTGCCATGACAGTTGGTCTTGACGCAGGTAGAAGTCGAAGAAGACTGAGCATAATGAGGGAGCAGTAATCTCCGGGTCATCATCTTGATCTTCCTCGCATGCCGGAGATCATTTGACACGACATGAAAGGGTTGAGCTTCATAAACATTATATTATGAGCGGGGGGTTGGAACAGAAAAAAAAAAAAAAAAACAAATTTCCCCGACATTACCTCATCGGCCTCGGGTGCGACGTTATCGCGGCAGCCGATAAATAAATAAATACTAAATTGAGCTAGTGACTTTGACTCACTCTGTTGCATGGGGTTTTAAAGGTCTTTGGAGACAGAGGGCGATTATCGTGAAAAAGGCAGCCGTCAAGATATCCGTCATGTCTACGGCCGACAAGCCCAGCGCTCACGCGCCGTCTATCGAAGTCAAAGGGCTCTCCTACAACTTCCAGGATGGATCTCCAGGCCTTCAAAACGTCAGTCTGAGTCTTCCAGGAGGAAGCAGGACTCTTCTTATTGGCGGTGCGAACATCAATTGAATCCCTGCGTCCGTCGAATTTCGCTGACATGCTGTCCCAGCAAATGGAGCTGGCAAGACGACACTCCTTCGTCTGCTGGCGGGGAAGCGTCTTGCTCCGGATGGTACGGTCTCTGTCGGAGGCGTCGACCCTTTCAAAGATGGTCTTGAAGGAGTGACCTATTTGGGAGTCGAGTGGGTTCTCAACAGCATCGTGAGAACTGATATCGACGTCCCAACGTTGCTTGCATCGGTGGGGGGAAACGCCTACCCAGAGCGACGGGATGAGTTGGTCGACATCCTCGATATTGACTTGACCTGGAGGATGCACGCCGTCTCAGACGGTGAACGACGCCGTGTCCAGCTTGCCATGGGACTGCTCCGGCCGTGGAACGTTCTCCTCTTGGACGAAATCACAGTGGACCTGGACCTGCTATCCCGGGGCAATTTCCTATCTTTCTTGAAGCGGGAGACGGAGACGAGGCCATGTACGATCGTATACGCAACACACATTCTAGATAACCTGGCGCAGTGGCCAACACACCTGGTCCACATGCACCTTGGTCAGATGAGGCAATGGGGTCCTATGGAGAAGTTTCATGTTGAGGTCCCGCAAAGGGCAGCTGAGAATAGTCAACTTGGGGAATTGGTTCTCCAATGGCTTAGAGAAGACCTTGCAGCCAGAGGACCGAGAAACGGACGATCGGAACAGGGGAAAACGTACGAGTCTCTTGAAGGAAAGGGAGGATATGGAGCGGAGAAAAAAAGCCGATTTTAACGACGTCATTCAATTAGACTAGATTCAACAATACCCTTATGATCTATTCAACTAGATAATGGTAATGACATAGACATAGATGTCTTTATAAGGCGCCGTACGACCTAGAAATGCATGACATGTTTTATTCAAGGCTTCTTTTTTTCCCTTAGAAAGAGATATCCGAAACATCATATATACGCAAGGACGTGTCCTCACTCGCAACAGCAAGTTCATACTTGCTTCCTTCGCTCACATTATCCGGGCCAGGACGCCACGACAGACGAGTTATACTCCTAGACGGTGACATGAGCTTGTCAAAGGACATAATCTGGCTTGTTTCTAGGTTCTCGACAGCAACCTTGTGAAGAGAGATTGTGCCACTGTCTTCTCCAACGGCCAGGCAGAAGGCATTGTGATGCTGCGTTGGCAGAAACGAGATTGCAGTGACAGGGTCTTTAACAGAAATTGTCGACTTGCAAACGAATTCTCCCTCTGTCATCTGCCACAACTTCACTGTCTTATCCCTTCCAGCTGTAGCAAAGGCCGGTGGGTTGGATGAAGGCACCCAGGCGGCTCCTAGGATCATTCTGCTGTGACCCTTCGGGTTTGATTTGAAAAGGCTGAAGTGGGACGATTCATCTGCATGTCTCTCGAATACAGCCCACTGCCTGTCTCGGCCCACACTCAGAAGATAGCGATCGTCAGAAGAAAAGCCAAGGTTAGTGACGGTTAAAGAGTGTGCTGTGAGTGGAGGTCTGATCTCGTGCCAATCTGATGCATCATACAGACGGATGACAGCATGATCTATAGAACTCGCCTTACAAGCGGTGGCGATGATAGATCGGTCATGGCTGACCGCCACGGCCGATATCTCATATCCATGACCATACAACTTCTCATGTTCAGGCCATAGCGTGTATCGGGCAAGATGGTCTTCAAAGGGTGGATGGTCCATATCAAGTGATACAGGCAGAGCCGCCGGTTGGTCATCACTAGAGCCGTTCATGTCCTCACCGAGCGGGACTTCATCACCAGCAGCCTTGTTCGAGAGACCTAATACTGGAATGTTTGCAGTATCTGGCATCTCCTCCACAGATGTCTGCTGAAAACCAGAGAGCTTGTCCAGTAGTTGCGCAACTGCCTTTGGTTCGTTGAACACACGCAGGAGCTTTTCATCAGCTCCGGAGATGAATCGTGCGGGGCCCAAAGAATCGATACAATTGAGGTCATAACCGTGGATCTGGGCCCTTGAAAATTCATGCCAGGACTTGACACTGCCTCTCGTCCATTCTGCATGGACTCTTGTGGTTTGGTCTGAGCTGGTGGAGAGAAGGTAGCCGCCCTTTGATTCCCACTGAATGTCTGTTACAGACCGTACATGGCCGCTGATACCGATCATCTGTTCCCAGTGATCAAACTCACTCAGGTACTTCCACCTCCTCCAGCTACCCGTTCGCCCGAGACTGACAACCTCCCTACCACCGGGTGCCCAGAGTCCTATCCAGAAACCACCAGTGCTTCCCGTAGCAGAGGTCGATCCCTTCTGGACGCTTATCTCTCCCATCCTTTCCTTCGAGATCCAAACGCCGGAAACAGGATCGGGTTCCCAAATTATAAGAGAATTATCCGCAGAAGCAGAAACAAGCTGCATCTGACTCGGGTCGGGGTTCCATGCTGCCGTGTAAATCCAGTCCTCGTGACCGAAAAGAAGGGCTTCAAAGGTGATTGAGTACTTTGACCCAGACGCGTCGAAGGTGTGAGCTTTGTTGGATAACGTCTGCTCAAAACCACCAAGCATAGGGTCCTCTGGGTCCTTCGGCACGACAGGTGCCACCTCCCCACGCTGCACTCGCCAGAGACGAATGTACTTGTCCTGGCTTGCAGACGCAAGCAGGAAGTCCCCTGAGCTGCTCTGCACATCATTTTTGAAAGCAAGAGACCTCACCCACGCTTCGTGACCACTAAGTGTGGCGCAGAGCTGGAAGTCTGGCTCATTGGACGTGTTCTGCGCAACGTAGACCTGTACAGTGTTCCTTGTCCCCGCAACCGCCAGCACCATCGGTTTAGCGGGCACATCAGCTTGCAAGACTCTCAACGCCAGTGACAGTGGGAAATGTCGCGGCTTCAGAGAGATCGTATTCACCAGTTTCCCATTAGATTGTTCGTCGATTCTCCATAGTTTGACTGTGCCATCTGCTGCGCCAGATGCGACAATGTTCGAACCATCGGCCACGGCGATGGTATTGATCGAGCCTTCATGTCCTTCCAGCTGGCACACACGGGAAAAGTACGGATACGCGGTTTCTTCTTTCCATATACGAATTGTCTGATCCACCGAACCAGAGAGTATCAGCTTCTTCCCCGTCGATGGACATGTATAGAATCGGATGGCGGTAACTTTATCGGCATGGCCGACAAGTAGAGAATAGATCCCGCGACAAGAGTCATCCTATTTGCTTATTTAGTATGATAGGCAAGTCATCGAACTAGATTTATTTTGGGGGTAGTCATACGGCAGGATTCCATAGCGCTATATTGTTGTCGGCACCAAAGGCAAGCACACCAGACTGGGTATCCCAGTCGGCAGCAGCTGGGTGCCTATTCCCACCGACGCTGATGTACTCTGTTGTAATGGACACCATGAATGCTGCTGATAGGAGCTCAGAATGCTCCTGTGGAAGTTGAGTGCGGGGAGTTCTTTTTCGCGTTCGTTAGAAATTTAAGGTTATCGATAAAGCCGCCCAACCAAAGTGGCAGATCTTTCGTCTTTCGAAGTTCCTCACGCCGCTTCTTGACTGCCAAACTGGATTCTGGGCGTCTCACTCTGCCCGTGATACTGAAAATGAGTGCCAACTCTGGGTCTCAGGACCCTAAGGGTGAAAGCATCTCCATCACTGTTGAGTTTACGTCCGACTCCCGACCCCTCCTTCCTGCCTGTTGACTTCAGAACGACTGACGATTCGCAGTGGAGGCCTCGAGATGCTCTTCTCAAATGAGCGCAAGCACAACCTCACTCTACCTGCCACACTTGACAATGGGAAACAGCCGACAATCAGCTACCTTATCGAATACCTGGTAAAGAATGTCATGAAGGACCAGAGGAAAGACCTCTTCGTCGTGGACAACAACGTGTGAGTACGAAGACGTCCAACCTCTTTACGCACGGAGTCTGACTGTAAGTGCCAGACGCCCAGGGATCTTAGTCCTTATAAACGATGCCGACTGGGAGCTGGAGGGCGAAGAAAATTATGAATTACAGCAAGGGGATAATATCTTATTCGTTTCTACTTTGCATGGTGGCTGACATCAGTCGCCCGCTCCATCCGCGATTTGTCTATATTATGAAAGTGAAATGATGGTCATGATATAAAACTCCAGCAAATGCGTCATTTGGCATTCTCAGAAAGCCAAGCAGTTTGATTCAGTGGGATGCCACGGCTATACAACGTCTTCCACCTGTTGCTGGGAGATCCTTTCGGGCTCCCGAGGGGTCCGATGTCCACTCTGCGGTGTGGATAGCCCTTCCTGTGGGCTTCCAATACCTCCAAGCAGAGGGGAAGCAACGCCGCTGGGCGGAACTGGTATCTTTATATCTTCCGGCGAAGCAGGGATAATCTCCTCGGGAAGATCAGGAATACGTATCCTTTTTGCTTCATTCTGGTAACTGGCCGGGATAATCTACAACAAGTCAGGATCCATGTAAACAGATATAGTTGACGGCAAACTTACCTCAATGATCTCGTTTCGAGGGAATGAAAGGAACGGTATATCCGCTGCATTGCATGCCATGAGATAGCCATACAGAACTCGCAGGACGCTCTCATGGGCTATGATGAGAAGATCGTTCTGCTCGCGTTCCAACTCCAGGATGATCGGCTCAAGACGGACAGCGAGGTCATGGTACGACTGCAGCAACTGTTAGCGCTGGACTATTCCTTAGCTAGTTATGTACAATACTTACCTCAGCACGAGGGTATCGATGGTGATATGGATCCATCTCATGTTTTGCGACCTCGTCGGGGTATTCTTGCCGGATCCTCCATTCGGACATCTTCTCGCATACTCCAGGGTTTAATTGGCTCATCTGAGACCTCTGGCGAACTTTGTAGCCCTTCTCGTGGAGATACTTAGCCGTCTCGACAGTTCTACGGCGGGTAGATGTCCAGACAGTGAGAGGTTTCAGCTCAGCATGTGTCTCTCCCTGTTCAATCAATGCTTGTCTTTCTGACTCTCTATGCTTAAGAAGGTATTCCGTCATCTTTCGTGCGTAGTCTTCCCCTTTTTCTGACAAGGAAGCGTCTGACTTATATGAGTCGGCCTCTTTTGAGACACCAGCCTGTGACAAGTCAGCGCGGCGGATTCGACGAGACAAAGCGTTTATTAAGCCACATACGCGAGCAAAATAGGTATGTCTTGATTTTATGTGCAGGTTAAGCAGGTAGAAGACTATTCTGTGAGAGAGGTAGCCGAAGCTGCAGTTGTTGACAATCAGTCTTTCTCCAGCATTTATCATCTAGGTTACAGTCAACACTCATTCAAGAGGCGCAGTCAGAAGAATATCCTACCTTTATAAAATTGAGGTCTTTTTCCTCCATCGTCTGAAATTGCGGAATTCGGGCTGAGATACGGGATAGATAGTGTTTGACAGCATCGTCAGAGTTCCACCCTTTATACTGCCAAAATTTCAACAATCATACACGACTATGCAGCGAAGGAGAAGACTCACATCAGGTGATGATATCTTGACTCTTCGCACATTCTCTTCGATGATCCGCTTGTCGTCACACCACGACTCTATGAAAAGCGTCTACAAGGTTGAGTTTGATCATTGTTTCATACAATCGCTGTAGTGATAGGGAGGATTACCTCGATGTCGTGTTTGGCAAACTCCTTGGCCAGAGATCGCCGGCCGGCCGCAATGGGATTTACGGCATCGTATATTGCGATTTGCCCGTTTTCGTGATTGAGAAATTGGTATATATCCTCCCTACACTTCTTCACAATCTTTTGTCTGAGCAGCACGGACGATGCAGACGCTGTAGATCGCCGTCAGTACAATCCACACGATATGGTTCCGTTTAGAGCCTAGAGGGGCGGCTGAGGTTGGAGTCCACTTGCCATTCACGAAGAAATAATCATCAGGCACATCTTGACCAGGACCGATGGTAGCTCGTCTATAATCTCCCAGATGGAAGATTCTTGTCTTCACTCCCAGCCTAAGGCGCAGTGAGCAAGGGGACCAAAACAGCGAGAAGCGACAGGAAGATCCATGGGCACTAACCATCGAAGATAGCGCGCAAGTGCCACGGATATGTGCCTACGGCAGCCAGCATCATCAGCGGCCTGTCACTGGAATCAGGAGGGGTCCCCGACGAACGTTTTGCCCCTGGCCGGTAAGCCAACGGTAATGATCACAATCCGACCGGAGTGAAAGAGACGCCCAGACTCTGTGCTGTATAATTGGGCTGGTGCCAATTCGATCTTCTCGGGAAGATCATGAATAGCATCCACGAAGGTGCTCGACTTCCGCCGGAAGCGGGGTGAATTCGCGACAATCTCTGCCGTCCTGATCGTACTAGTCAGACAACATATTCTTCCATGACCATGCCTGCATCGAGGGACAGTGACCCATTTGAGATTTCGCGACAGAAGGCGTGTGCGACAAATGGTACAATAGCAAAATAGAATAGCTGGAAGACGCTGGAGAAAGCTTACAAGAGTGTATCCATGATCAAATGGTTGGCCGACAATTGGTGTAACAGAAATGCAAGATCAGGATAGAGGAAACATCAACACTGTAGGACTCAGACAAGAAATGAATAGAGTGTCTGGGCGACGTTATTACTTCCTAGATGGAGAAAGCTGGCCGTGTGGAGGTGCCAAGTTTGATGATAATGTTTCTCTCAAGAGCGTCGCGCTACTGCTGACGAGGAGATCGAGTATTTACGAATAATAGTGAAGGATAAAAATCACTGAATAAAACGTGCGAGACGAGCAAGGATCGATGAAATCATTGTCCCTCGTAGGCTTTGGGGTAGATAAATCAAGTGTACTAGTTAAAAGAGACGTGGATGATTAGTGAATAAATGGGCCGAACTGGCCCGAGGAGGGCTTAGTTAGCGGTAAACGGGAACAACAATTAACTAATCGGCCATGACGAACGAAGTCCAGTGACCGGCAAGTCGGCCTTGGCAAGGCCATCGCAGCGGAAAACCGAACTTTTCTGCTAACCAGCTCTCCAGCTTCCCCATCCTTCACTGCTCTCTTCGACCTTCTAAGTCTAAGAGCAGGCCAGCCAATACCTTCTAGGCTTTGCCAACAGCGAGACAGGGTCGCACTGCTCCTTTTTGGCCTTGGTACCTTCTCAATTCCCGTTCCTGTGTTCGTCCTCCGCGTCAACGTCGAGGACTGCCTCAATCCTTTCACCACCAACACATCATCCTCCTAATCACACATCATGGCGGACCTGTCATCGCCATTGTCCTTCCTCACGGACAACACGGTTGCTGCCACCATCCAAGATGCATACAAGGCGTTCTCGGAGCGCAGGGCAGCCCTGGGGTTGTCCAACCCAGGAACGGTGGATAACATCGCCCGAGAGGTGCAGAAGGAAGTTCTGCTGTCTAATTATATGTTCACGGGTCTCCGCGCGGATTTGACCAAGGTCTTTTGCATGTCGCCTCTGTTCCGTGTGTCCCATGCCTTCGCTATGGGTTCGCAGGGCAACATGCCCCCGTACGCATTCTCTGCCATGTACGGAAGTCCCAAGGTGAGTTCCGGTACTCTAGCTTGAATCTCCATTGAGATAGTCGAGATGATTCCCTTGGGCTAAACGTTTTCTTCGAAGATTTTCATGCAAGGCAACTTTGGAAGCGATGGGTCCCTCGCCGCGGTAGGAAACTACCGCTGGAACAGCGCGCTGGTTACCAAGACCAATACTCAGATCATGCCCGGGGCGACACAAGGTCTCCTGCAGATCGATAACGACTACACCGGAGCCGATTTCTCTGCGTCTCTCAAGTCTTTCAACCCGTCCTTCCTGGAAGGTGGTCTTACCGGCATTTTCGTCGGAAGCTACCTTCAGTCCGTTACCCCCGGTCTCGCTCTTGGTTTCGAGGCAATGTGGCAGAGACAGGGTCTTAACACTCGTCCGGAAGCTGCGTTCTCTTACTGCGCGAAGTACAAGGGACAGGACTGGATCGCAACCGCGCAGTTGCAGGCCCAGGGTGTCATTGCCGCGTCCTACTGGAGAAAGCTGTCAGAGAGAGTCGAGGCTGGTGTCGATATGAACCTCCAGTTCGCTCCCGGTGCAGCTGCTGCCCTGATGGGTGGACCTAGCAGGGATGGCACCACCACCATTGGCGCCAAATACGACTTCCGCGCCTCTACCTTCCGTGCTCAGATTGACAGCAATGGAAAGCTGAGCTGCCTCCTCGAGAAGCGGATAGCGATGCCCATCTCTCTGACCTTTGCTGGAGAGATCGACCAGGTGAAGGTAAGTCTCAGATTTTATTTTCATCCCAAATATTCGACCCAGCGCTAACTGATTTCCCTCTGCAGCAACAAGCCAAGCTTGGTCTCGCCGTTTCTCTCGAGATTGCCGGAGATGAGTTGATGGAGCAGCAAGAGAAGGGCGAGGCTCAGAACGCCATCCCGCCCCCGTTCTAGAGAGGTCTCTAGATACCTAACTCAGCAACTGGGAACATCCATCGCGACCCGGACGTTTCCGTCTGCTCAGCTGTTCCCGTGACGACTCTTTCACCCTCTGTTTTAGTAGCTCTTCACTCTCTGCATGTGTCTTAGGAAACCCGAAGCGCGGCTTCTTCGGCTAGTCGTCCTGAATGAGGTTTGCTGGTGCAACGTGCGGTCATCTGGCGCCATGGAGCCATCTCTTGTATAGACACGTTTGTGCTTATCTTCGTTTATTTCCCCCTTTTTGAATTTCTTTTTCTTTCTCAACGGGCCCTGGAATGTCATCATGTCCTCAACTTTCCTATCTGTTGTCGTCTGATGGATGGGGCTGGCCTGTGCGGGATGCATGGAGGGATTCCACAGAGCTGTTTATTGGCATCATAGATGGGGCAATGTAAAATAAATCCTCCGTACTACGACAAAAGCGACTGAGTCTACGAAGATAATTAAGCACGTTTATTGAATCTTTGTCCTTTTAGCAGGTGTCAGCTCTATATTAATTCTCTCATCCATTGTTCAGTAATATCGCAACGACCGTCGCGAGCCTCGAAAGTTAGGAAGCTATTTAGTTATCCAATGACCAATGGCTTGATTTTAGGAGGATAAAGACTATCATTAATATGGAATGATCACTGCAAAGGTATGAACTTAATCTGTGGGCAGTCATTGACGCTCTTGCATGAACTACGGGCCATATGAGAGTGTTGTGCATGTGTAGTTTTAAAAGGTTGAATTAGAGGGATATTATATTCATGATAAATATGTAGTAGTGCGGTTAGGTCTACCCATCCATACACAAATAAATTTCCACTTGCAGTTAGTCCAAGAGAGATAGATACTCATCGCTTCAATGATGTAACTAAAGATAGTTATAGGATTACAGCCTGAATTCAACCAGCACGGTAAAAAGCACGGATACAGTAGTGAGTTACTCCATATGTATATTTTACTGGCTCCTATCTATAGACCTCTTGAAGGATTAGAGTATGGCGAGCGAAATCTACTACTTAAAAGAGCCAAGACTGGGTTGATCATTTGTTGTTTGTTGGCTTCCTGCTTGATTGACTTGATCATTCTCTCGCATATGATAAACTTCACGTCATAGTTGTGGTCGGGCAATCACAGCTTATGCCCAATTTTGCTATCAGAAATGACCTGCAAAAAAAAAGCCAACCAAAGCAACCATCATGTGGTAGAAAAGCGGACCGACAAATGACAATCCATGGAATAATAAAAAAATATCCTAGATCAGACGCATGCCTTGCATCTTTGATGCCCACCCAACAAACATATCCATGCCCTACTAGTTACCTACCGCATAAAGCAAGTCCAGAGCAGATGGCGGTGGCGATAATTCATCATAGGTGATTTAAGAAAAAAAGATCGTATTTGGCGGAAAATTCACCATGTTCGAAGCCCCCCTCTTTGCCTTTGCCTTTGAAGAAGTCCGAGATAATTAAAACTCTCCCCCCACTGTGACATCATCCATGGTCTGCATTCTTGGGAGGAAAGTCAAGGATCCATTGTTTTCTTTTCGCAGAAACCGAAGAAAGAACGGAAGAAGAAAAAAAGAAAGAAAAAAAAACCCCTCCCCGAAGTGGTCCGCTCCTCTCCGTTGAGAGAGGTTGTGACGGTTGATGGGCGCGTGATCTGCCCGCTTACTACGGAGGCTATGCTTGTTGGATCGATGGTCATGAGAGTGCTCTTGATGATAGAGGGTTGATTAGAGGATTATTCAGATGCTATTTTTAATCAGAGATATTTTTACTTCTATATGAAAACAGGCCAGCATTCTTAACCTCGCCATGGATAGTGCGTTATTTTCAAGGTGAAGAAGAATGTGAAGAGCGGCATACACGAACCTATTCAAGAAAAATAAAAATAGTAGGAACAATAAAAAAGACCTATGTCGGTATGCCACGCAAATGATATACCATAGCAGCAGTCTAGCAGATTTCCAACAGTGTTTATTCCAACGCGATCTGATAGCAGTTCTGGTGCAAACCGGTTGTTCTGTGCGCTCCACCTAAAATAAACGGACGAAGCCCTAGTTGGCAGATAGTGGCTCCTTAGTCAATGTGCTATGGCCTCCCAGAGTTGGCTCGGCATGTGCTGAGTGGAGACCCTGACCAATCCCATTCCGTCCTCAACATGCCCGTCCGTACGAGCCGCGATATTGTCGAGGTTTGGAGTGCTTGACATCCCCAAAACCGAACGATAGCGGAAAGAGTGGAGATGCATCTAAGTATTCCTAGAGATCCTGCGCTCCGGATCCCAGAGGACTTGGAAACCAGGGGGGATTGCCGATTGAGGCGCCAGACGAGGTTGGTCACCTGAGTGTTTTTTTTTAAACGGAAAAATATCCAGTGATCTGCTGACTTCTCCTTGACCCGGCGATCACGAGGCCCAAATGGCATACAGGCCCCATTCGAACCAAAGTTAGGCCCCCGTCCTGAAATGTCTAGGGGCCAATTAGTTATACGGATGTCAATCTTGCAGTCGTCGAACGTTGGTTCGTGCCACTTCAGAAAATGAGTTCCTTGCCTGTCGTCGGCCTCGTAATACCAAGCAAACAAACTCGTTATCTCCGAAGCTCCTTAGGGTCCGCTGCTAGGTTTCATCTTCAGATTATGCTTTCCACAATGCTCATTATTCTGAAATTGCTTCATATAACTTTACTGCTACGCGTTCCTCGGGCCCAGGATGGATTGGGCCAGGGTGGCGGGTCTACCGTTCACATGACCTGCAGATGAATACATCATGATCCCAGGAAAGCCTATCAGATTCCGTGCTCCGGTGGCGTAATTTCTTTTCCGTACCCGTATCGTCAGATTCATTACCGGGAAGCACGGTCCAATGCTGTAAGTATAGTCATTAAGATCTTGGTTCTAAGCTTCATACCCGCCAGGGAAATCGACATCGCGATGGCAGGGATGATTGCCTCTGCGAATGGCAGCTCGCGTTTTTGATAACCTCCGAACTGTTGGTGATTACAGATGCATCTACAGAGACGCCTTCTGCTTCATAGTGAGATTGCAATGTTTCTCCGTACCAGTGAGCTGGCTTGATCCAATCTGGCGGTCAGGGCCAGGAACGCTTTTGAAGAATGGAATTGTCTCATGGACTCAACCCCAAACAACATAGATATATCCTGGCCAGGTATCATGATTCATATTGCCATTGCAGAATATGGTTGCCACAAATTCCTTGCACCGTGAGTTTGCTGAACCGTCCTGACTAGTTAGTAGGTGCAGTACAGCGACAATATTGGAATAACTACAATTATGTACTCTCAAGTCGATATTGGTGCATGCGACAGATCCAGCCCCCGATCCCTGTGCCTCTGGCGCATATTTCTGATTCAAAGTTTCCCGTTCACCGAAAGACAAAACTATCGACCGGTCGAATCTCTTCGGCCGGGAATCTTTTTTTGTCTTCGAAACATAGGGAGGCAATGATCAACAGAGCTTCCAAGAGATTTTCCTCCAAAAAAAGATCCCTTAGAGTACTGGTAATATCTATTATAAGAGATGCTCATTCCAGGAGTATTGGGTATTGGTACGTCACCATATAATTATATGCATACCATGGCGCAGGGTCCAAATGAGTCTCGCCCTTCTCCAGGCCTCCACGGGACCGTGGGGAACGCTGGACGACAGCAGCCCAGACTCTCAGCCACAGCGCTAGAGCTTCAAGTCTTCACCAGCAATTTTTTTTTTCTTTTTCTGTGTACGTGACCTTTCATTCTCTCCTTTTGGGTCTAATTACTTCTTTTTTCAGAAACTGCAATGGAGTAATTCCAGGAACAACTCTACTACTGCATGCAGTAAAAATCTCCATCCAAATCGCGCTTAGCAATGAAGCTCTCTCATATGCTACACACTTGGATACCCCTTACGGTCTGTGAATAAACCGTTGGAACCCGATAAGAAAACCGCCACAGCAAGAGATTTTCTATCTGTTCCCCTGGTGGTTGTGAGTGACCGGCCCTTAGGTGGGAACCTCGTCAATGGCAAAAATTCGCCCCTTGGCAGAATCGCTTTTCCTGTTGCAGCTTGACGGTTCTTGCGCCAGTGACCTTCTAGACTCCTGCTATTTCGGGAACTATATCGGGAACTAGGTGTAGGGGTTTAGGAGTCCTCGTCTTCAGGAGAGGTAAAAGAGCAGAAATAGGAGAGACATATTCAAGGTCACAAGATCATAGGCGGTGACAACCCCGAGTCCCCGAAGGTCCGGCCATATGGAGAGCGTTGAGGCCGAATCCGGTTTAAAAATCAATCAATAATGTAGGTATCCATCTCCCCAATGGATCCATAGGTATCGCCTCCTCGTAGGAGTAGTAGTAGTTGTGAGCTGGATGTCTTGAGTACGAATCGATTCATGGCAGGTCCGCCCCGGGGTTCCGCCGAGTAGTGAAGGCCGTTCCGCGCAGGTGAACGTTACAAAGGCTTTCCGGTCATTGGTGCCATGTAGCGCCGCCCTGGACCTCCGCAGGATCTATTTACTCATATGTGCAATTTGCGTCTGCCTCCCGTTGTTACTTTACCTGTTGCCGGAAATCCGCTGCTCCCGGGAATGACCCGTGGACCTGATCGTTACGTGTCCGTTAATGGTACGCAGCAAATACAGGAACCAAATGCTGGCAATACTGGACCTAGTGGAAGCCATTATTGGTCACCCGACGTCAAGCGGAGAAAACCTACGGAGGACTCTCCAGACCCGATATCTACGAGCCATAAGTAATAGAAACGTCCTAAGATGATCGGTTGGCCCCGTCAGCGGAGGGGAATGGATCCGGATGGGCCAGTCATAACGCAGCACGGACGCGCGCTTTTTAGGGGGTCTCGTCGCGGCACTGGCCAAGACGAGAGAACGGCATATCATATATCCAAGCGGCGCAAGCGCACACGACTTGCATGTCTAGTAGTAGTTTAGCCACTATCCATCCCCATTAGAGCTCTCTTGATAATTATCGCTCGAACAGGGGGGATTCCGACCGTCAACCCCTCTTTTTCCCACAGGCCGCCGCATCGTCCGTGACCAGCAGCTGGTCGATCCTGCCCAGGATCTTCTCTGGATGATTTTTATTTTTACCGGTCGTCTGGCAACGAGCAGTGATTCTGGTCTGATCATGAAGAGAGCGTGGTGAGAATTTAAGAAGAAAGAAAAGTGGGTTTCTCGAATTGCAGTCCTTCCGTAGTCTTTTTCTGGGATTTCAAGGAGGAAATCTGTGCTTCAGGGCACTCCAGATCCCAGTCTCTGGGTTGTCCCAAGTCGACCTGACGTCTCCACCACAACATCATGCTCTGCGAAAAGACTCGCTTACCCCGTTTTTCCCCTCTGCTTGTGGGCTCCTTTGGGTTCTCATTTTCGCCTCCCCCGGTCCTCCGCCCTGTGCCCGGTCCTTCTTCTCCCGCAGAACATCCTCCCGGACGTCGATGGTCAAATTACCGGTATGGTACCGTACCGGACAGAGAGAACACTTCACGGTCCCCTCTTTTCCCTCCCCTCCGGACGTAGACTCTGTATTCCATAATGCTCCCCCGGTTCTCCCAAGACAATACGACAAGGAACACACAGAAAAAAAAACCGCCGTCATCGAATTCTCCATTCTCCCATCGTTGCTTTCAGGGCATGGATCCAGTTGACTAGTTACTGCTAGAATCCGTAAACAGAAAGCCTGATTCAAGATTGATTCACTCGTACATTCATCTCCACCACGCACTGCCACAGCAGTTCTTCTTCGTCTTCTTTGCCCGCACCACCCACCGAGAGTCGCTCCCGCGCGCCCCCCAAAACGTCGGCCGCTACTCGTACACACCAGCGCCCCTAAAGCCAGATACTACAGCTCAGCTTTCTGCACTCCCCGTTCGGACCTTGTCCTACCTGGTGCTTCACATCCTCCTCTGGCTTTTATCACTTTGCTCTCCTCCTCTCCCTCTCTTAATCCTCACTTTCTCCCTTGATTCCCACGCGGCGCTCTGATTCCCGCGTTCCTGCAGCCTTACCGTCTTGGGCTTCGTCGCTGCATCAACGTCACCTGCCCTCTCTCCCTCTCTCTCTCTTCAAGACCCATCCCCCTCCTTCAGGTCCCAACGCACCAAGCTCCTCTTGAGCACCTCCACCTGGAATCTCATTCCCGATCTCATCTCGCAGCCCAGGCGAGTCTCCAATCTTGCGGTTTCTTGCATCGAATCGGTGTGGCTTCATCCTTGGCATTCTACAGCCTGACTGCTGGGTCTTTGGTCTGAGCCTTCCATTCCGCAATTCCTCCGCCCACGAGCCCGCTTTCCAACCTTCATCTCACCTTTACCTCCACCTAACATCCACTCTCGATCGCTCAACTCGCTAAAAGAAGCTGAGTTCCTTCTCCACCGTCTTCAATCTGCCCAGAACGGATCTCACGATCTCCGTTTGTGCCTCATCGACTCGTCTTCCACTCTCGAAGGGCAGGCTTCCGCTTCATCGATATAGTGTACAACTTGGTATCTGCTGTCAGCGTCCTCGAGACCCCACGTGATGTCACAAAGTCGGCCTGGGGTGTTCTCGAGCCTGCGCATGGGGGGTAAGAATGGATCCTTCTCTCGCAATTGAGAGGCCCCTTGTCTTGAAGAAGCTGCCACTGACGATGTGATCCCAGAGGTGGTACGCGAAAAGGTCCAAGATGGACTAACTGGAGAAACGAAGGAAATGCAATATACCCAGTGCAAGATCGTAGGCAATGGCTCATTTGGCGTTGTCTTTCAGACCAAGTTGTCACCAAGTGGTGAGGATGCTGCCATCAAGCGAGTGCTGCAGGACAAGCGATTCAAGGTAAGGTCAGAAGGGGGTTCAGCGCGGTGGCGATATGTACCTGCGCATTGAATCGAGCTGACATCGTTCTGCAGAACCGTGAGTTGCAGATCATGAGAATCGTGCGCCATCCCAATATTGTAGAGCTCAAAGCCTTCTATTACTCTAATGGAGAAAGGGTATGTCGATAACCCCCGCTGCATTGCTGCCATTGTTGCTGACCGAAGGTTCGTGGACATTGGCAGAAAGACGAGGTGTATCTGAACCTTGTGCTCGAGTACGTCCCAGAGACGGTGTACCGTGCTTCTAGGTACTTCAACAAGATGAAGACCACCATGCCGATCCTCGAGGTCAAACTTTACATCTATCAACTCTTCCGGTCTCTGGCATACATTCACTCTCAGGGAATCTGTCATCGAGACATCAAGCCCCAGAATCTGCTGCTTGACCCCAGCACCGGTGTCTTGAAGCTCTGCGACTTCGGATCAGCTAAGATCCTTATCGAGAATGAACCTAATGTGTCCTACATATGTTCACGTTATTACCGGGCCCCAGAGTTGATCTTCGGGGCCACAAACTACACCACGAAAATCGGTAACTACCCCATACACTATCTAGACAGACTTTCAAAGCATGCTAACGGAGAGTAGATGTGTGGTCTACAGGGTGTGTCATGGCAGAGTTGATGCTGGGCCAGCCACTCTTCCCTGGAGAATCGGGTATTGATCAGCTCGTGGAGATCATCAAGGTTCTTGGTACTCCGACTCGGGAGCAGATTCGAACCATGAACCCCAATTACATGGAGCACAAGTTCCCTCAGATCAAGCCACATCCCTTCAACAAGGTACGCTCTCACACAATTTTCCGTAGTTTTACTAGTAAAGTACTGACTGAGAGTCCAAAGGTCTTCCGCAGGGCTTCTCATGAAGCTATCGATCTTATTTCGGCGCTTTTGGAGTACACGCCAACCCAGCGTTTGTCTGCGATCGAGGCCATGTGCCATCCCTTCTTCGACGAACTGCGGGATCCGAATACACGCTTGCCTGACTCTCGTCACCCCAACAATCCGCCCAGAGAGCTACCTAAGCTGTTTGATTTCTCCCGTCATGGTATGACCTCTGTGTGTGTTATGTAAATCGTCTCGGAATCTCAGACTAACTGCCTGCTTAGAACTCTCCATTGCACCGGCGTTGAATAACCGGCTTGTTCCTCCGCACGCACGCCCGGCCCTCGAGGCTCGCGGACTTGACATTGACAATTTTACGCCTCTTACGAAGGAAGAAATGATGGCTCATCTCGACTGAGTCAAGACACGTCAACGTAACGAAGTACACGCCTGTTCGGAGTCCTGTCTCTTATACGGTGCGCAATAATCTTTGATTTCATGCCACGCAGAGTTCCCACATGCATCGGGCGGTCTTTCGATTCGAAACGAGTCTTCAGATGTGCTTAGACCTCATAATGGGCGTGGCACTGGGAATGGATTCCCTGGGAGTAGGAAAAGGAGCAAAAGTACCATCCATGTCATGACGGGAAATTGGGCAATGAATCATTATAACTTCATGCAGAGGGGGATGCGATGTGATAGCGTGGAGTTACCGAGGTGTCTGGGAGGTGGCCTTTGGAAGGAAAAAGTGATACCCCTTCCGCGCAAGTCTGCCTACGGGGTTTTAGGTCTGCTTAGCTTCATATCCGGATCATAAGGGTCATCAAAAGGACAGTGCATAAGGATCTCCCAGAAAGGGGGACCGGGGACTAGATTCCTCATGAGCATTTGGTCGTGCGCAGGTGACCTGAATATATTTCCCACGGTTTGTGAATGTGCCAGGATATAAGCGCCAGTGATCTGGAGATCCCTGACCTTGCAGCGCTATTTCTCCTTTGTTTGCTTTTTCTCATGCCTTTATTGTCCTCGACCTCATTCGTTTGGCTTGGCTTGACCAGAGGCCATTATTGATTGGGGCGTTGCACATTATGTAATTCCCAAAGCGGCTACCTTTTTCAATTTAGAGACTCGGAAGAACTCATGCACGGGTCTCTTATTCATTGACATGTATGATCACTGGTTCCACTTCTACTGCTATGATTTGCGTTGCTCTGCAACTATTTTCGACCCGATTCATCTGCATTATTGTTGCTCGCGGCCTTAGTACAGGGGAACCATGCCTTCTAGCATTTTGTGTCCCACCGCATTGAGACCTTCAACAATACTGCATCAGTTCAATTCCCACTTCTGTAAGATGTCGAAACGGGGAGAGGTAAAACAGTTGCTTGGTTGGAGCATCATTAGCCTCTCTTCTTCTAGTACTCGAACATTCTCGATAGAAAATCCTATTTGATAATCGTTATATCTTACCCCATCTCTCTTTTATGGTAGTTTACCGATGCTTTAAACTTAAGGGCATACTGTTTGGAGTAAGTCTGGTAAAATACAAGAGTCTTCAGATCGTCCGGTAAGTCACGTGATTTATATCTTACAGTCCAGTGTCGGAAGCGGGTCATTTAAATCACCGATCTTATAACTGCTGGGACTGGCGCGTAGCTATTTGGATCGGGGACACCTCTCCTTGCTGTACTCACCAGAACATTGAGTGCCCTACGTTGGGTCGCTGGAGTTCTTTTGCTTTATTGATTCTGCCTGTTGGCTGCTGTATTCAGCGTCTGCAAAGCATCCCATCTAAGCCGACGGGGGATGCGTGTTTGCTCTTCGGACCGTTTTTGGCACGAAGTATACGTCTTTGATTCCTAGCTTAGGAATTGCGCGAAGGTAAGTTTTAGTACCTTTCCTAATATTTTCTTTTAGACTGTTGTTCTAATATGATGTGTTTTAGCTCCCGAGCAAGCATCCTGGCTGATTCTGCTACCGGCGCCCTGTTTGCATCGTACCTGCATTCGTAGTACTGCGCAAACCACATATCCGGAACCTAACTGTTGGATTGAAACGAGCATACGGCCAAGATGGCGGAGCACGAGCGCCGGAATCATGGCGGCCGTGGTGGTCGCAAGAGACGTTTCAGAGGTTAGCTCTGGAGCTATAGGAGTCGACGCAATGCTTCAGCTGCTGACAATTACTTTCAGAAGACGATGATTTCGACCGCCGTCCGCAGAGACGTAGATATGAGGAGCCCCTGGTTGCCAAAGTTCGGAGACAGTTGTTGACAATTGCTGAATCGGTACGAAACGGTCCATTGCCCTGCGAACCTGCGAGAGAACGAAGGCGCTGACAATGCTGCGCAATACGAATAGGCGGCGAGAAGAGCTGAGGATGATGTCGTGAATATCGCGAAGACGGTCACGGATAACTTTGAAGATGAGGAATTGAAGAATAACTTCCTCGAACTTTCGATTCAAATGTGAGTACACGACGTCTCCAGTATGTTTTCCTATGGTTCCGTTGGTGCTGATATTGGATAAATTCTAGCGTCATGGAGCAACCGTTTAAGATCCCGTTTATTGCAGCTATCATCTTGGTTGCTAACACGCAGAATTCTGCTCTTGCTACGGAGGTGCTCGAGAAGGCCCGCGAGGCTGCACAGAACTATATCAATATTGGAGCGTGGCGCGAAGTCAAACTAATTCTGAGATTCCTTGGCTGTCTCCAAGGCCTCTTTGAAGGAGATGGAATTTTCCCCATTCTGGAGGAACTCTTCGCGCGTGCTGTCGACCTACAGACTTCTTCCTCAGACGATGTAAGTTGCCCTCCATTCAGAAGTTCCGGACCAAATAAGTAACCGTTCCTGTAGTCTTTGGGTCTTGAGCTTGTCAAGATCATTCTCTTCACTATTCCATACGTGATGGCCTCGTCTGCTACAGGGTTCGAGTCACACGCCTCTAATCTTCTTGAGAAGACGGATGTCATTGCCTCGACTCCCCACGCTCTGGTCGCATTGGTCGATCCGTTTGCTAGATCCGAAGAAGGCGGGGAAACCGGTACCCAGACCATCATAAGTCTGCTGCAGAATCAGCTCCAAGAACAGGCTAACAACGCTTGGGAACTTGCTTGTATTCCCCGGCCTTGGAAGATACCGCGGGAAGAAGAAAGTGATGGCCCTGATCCTCTGCAGGCTGCGCCCAAGCATGCTTTCCCTGAGATCACCGTGCCAAATCCGGTTAAGACTGGCCCGAGACCTATCTTCCCAGAGATCTATCTCTCTGTGTACGGTGGTCAGGAGATTGAAACCGTCCCACCGACGTCGGATATCGCGTCATCTCTTTTGAGGGATGCCCTGGTCGACACAATCAACATCCTGGACTTCAACCGCATCGCGGTAGCCAAGTTCTTGATTGATATTGATTGTTATTTCTCCCCTCATATCTTCGTTAAACGTGCCACTCCCTTTGACAGGCTGCGTGAAGTGTCTGGAGATCGTCAGACTTGGAAGCCCGAAGACGTTGCGGTGGACGCTGTCTTCTCCCAGCTATTCCAGCTCCCTAACCCGGAACATAAGCTCGTCTACTACCATTCCGTTCTCACGGAATGCTGCAAGGTTGCACCGGCTGCCATTGCACCCAGTCTTGGACGTGCAATTCGCTTCCTGTATCGTAACGTCGAGACGATAGACTTGGATTTGGCCCATCGCTTCCTTGACTGGTTCTCTCATCACTTGAGCAACTTCGGGTTCACCTGGAAGTGGACTGAATGGTGAGTTCAACGGAGGCATCATCCCTCTGGCGACGGTACATTAACTCTGAACAGGATCGAGGATCTGGACCTTCCTGCCGTCCATCCGAAGATGGCTTTTATTAACGGCGCAATTGACAAAGAAATCCGTCTGAGTTTTGCACAGCGTATCAAGGGAACGCTCCCGGAACCTTACCATCCGCTAATATCGGAAGGAAAGGAGAAAGACACGCCAGACTTCAAATATGCAACAGACAGTAAGTGATTAGTTTGATTGATTATACGAGTATATATGCTAACGACTTCAGCAACACCTTATGCCAAGGAGGGTAGGGAGCTCATGCAGCTTATCAGGCAGAAGGCTTCGGACGAGGAAATTCAACCAGTCATCGATGCCATTGAACAGCAGGCGAAGGAACGCGGAGTCGAGGATCCTATGATCCCTTCGACTGACGCCTTCGTCACTTCCATCTGCTTCGTCGGAGCTAAATCTCTCTCTCACGTATTGTCGTGCATCGAACGCAACAAGGAGCGTCTTCTTGCAATTGGTCCTCGATCATCTATTGCGCGTCGCCAGATCATCACATCGGTCATAGAATACTGGGCTGATCAGCCGGGCATCGCTATCAACATAGTCGACAAGCTCCTCAACTACACCATCTTGACCCCTCTATCTGTCATCGAGTGGGCGCTTCTTGACCGATTGGCCGCGGGCACGATCCTCGCCCAATACCACGTCTACGAGATGATCGCTTCTACTATTCGAAAAGTCACCAACCGCATTCGCCAGATCGTCGCCGCTCGTATCCAGCCCGCTCTTTACGAGCCGCAGCTCAGCGTCGTGGATGAAACCCTGAACCGCGAGAAGGCCGACATGCAAACCTTGTTCAAGCTGCTCGAGGACTCCCTCGCCCCCGTCGCAAGCGGCAACAACGACCAGCTCATGGAAAGAGGCGATGGAAGCGGCACCCTGCCAGAGGACGAGCTGATCCGCCAATGGGGCCAACGGTGGTTACGAGTATTCAAACGGAAAGCCGCCGTCGAAGAATCATTCATCTCCGAAGCAATGGCCAACGCCAAGCCGCTGGGCACGACTGCCCCTGTGCCTGCTGAACCTGTCGCACAGGAATTAAAACCAGAGGAATTGCCCGACGCTGCCGCAGCTGACGATCTTGATGAAAGCTTGTAGTTTGAACATGGACATGGAAAGTTATAAAAGAAAAACATAGTTGCACAGACACAGCAAGAGAGACTCATTGTATTTCTTCTTTACTTTGCATTTTTTTTTTATTTTCTTCAGTTCTGTACAATGTATTCATAATGTTTCCTACTTGGAAGATTCCTCCTGTCGTTCTTCTAGAATTGAGAACTCTTATCTATCTTCTTTGTTCTTGTGTTGCTTGGTAGCGTGGATTAGTTAGGAGATCCAGGAAAAATAGTCAAGTATTTTTTTGATTCAATAACTAGCGAAGTGGACTGTAGCCTTCACTCCTCTGAGCATGAACCAGCATAAACCAAGATAGGTCAGTTGAACGTATATAGGATACGTCTTCAAGCATCACCCAACATTAAACGAAGTCCTTTGCGGATCCGATGCTTCCCCGCCATCAAGACCATGAGCATCAACAACGCTGCGATTCAAATCAAAGAGCTTCCCCAGAAAATCCAAATCGGAGTCTATCATGAATTCCCCCAGGTCTATCCCAACGGGAGATTGGTGGGTGAAATTAAATCGTCCGGGTAATGGTGGGACGTTCTGAGAAGTAGGCGTAGCGCCCAGGTTGGGCGCGTAGCTGGAGCCGTTGGCGTACATGCCTGTTCCGCCAGTGTTGGGAATTGAACCGTTGGAAGCTGTTCGGATCATGTATTGTTAGATGCCTTGTGACTGGTTGAGGCGTGAGGAGTGGTAACTTACTCAGAGCTACGAGTATGACGGAAAGTTGGGATAGATATTCGACGCAGCGCTCGATGACGCGGTTGCCGCTGTCGAGGAGTTTTAGAGCTTCAGCCGCTATGTCTAGATAAGGCCGGGAGCGTTCGACGACACTCCATTGAGATGAGTCGTGTAAGCTCTCTTTGGAGGAGATGAGCAGCGCTCCGAATATGACGAGTCCTGCATTGAATGCTGCTTGGGTAAGTCTAGGAAAGAGAAGAGAAGAAGAAGAAGGGCCAGAGGTGACATACTGTAGTATAGAGAATAGTTCCACGCTCCTAGCAGCTCTCGCCTCCATCCCGTTGATGAGGCGATAGTATGGACAGTCGAGATAATCATGATGGCAGATTCAACACAGTTGTGTACGCTGCTTATTCCCACTTGCTGCAGAACCTTCTTTTCCTGGTTGGCACCGTCACCTGCACTGTAAGCGTCGAGAAATTTCTCGAGGAACTTGCGGTGAAGCAGGATGCGGAGGTTGTGATAGCGCAATGCCAGTACGATATTGAATCTTTCCTGGATGACATGATCTGGCTCCATTCTCTCTACGTCTTCCGGCGTGAGAGGCTTGTGTGAAATCTTCAGTCCCAATGCCGGCAATAGTTGCAGCCGCCACTCTTCCAATTGGTGTTCCCCTTCGAGCACTTGCGACACAACATGGATAGTCGTCGCAGAGAGTTCAAATCCCAGATTTTGTCCGTAGCACGTATCAATCACATTATACATGACGACATAAAGTTTTCTGCGGTTATTTCAGCATTATACATCCCGTGTAATGGGCCTCATTCAGAAACATACATAGCAGCCGTAAAGAAAAAGGCATCTCGTTGCGGTCCCGGTTCGATTTGCAACGTATGCCCTAGCATTTGCATATCCTTGAGTGGCATATCCAGCTTCACATATGATTCAGGGATCATGCAAGGTCGGCCAAATGTCATGCTAAGCGTCCTACCCTGGTGTCAGCTCTGTCAAGTAGTATCCTGGTTACGATAGAAACGTACCGATCAAGAATAATACAACCAAACCAGGTTCGCTTCCTTATCTCCCGTTCCAGCGGGGAGAAGCCCTGGTTTGCATCCGGAGAGTGAAGACCAAGTTGAAAGGCCGCTATAATCGCGAGCCCATGCGTGGTCCACGCTTGGACTGATTTCTGCGTTCCTTGCAGATACTGTCCTAATACAAGGAGATATTGTACTGGGAGGGACTCAGTTGGCATAACAACATTGGTACGCTACCTCAATGGCCTCACTTACCCATCTCAAGACTCGTATTACGTTTGGATTCCCTGTCACAGAGCCCATTGGCTCTCTGGTAATAGATATCCGACTCCTCAATCCTCTTCTCGGCCGGCATGTCACCATCTGTGGAGAGACTCGTCGCTATGGCCAAGACGATATTCAGCAGACCAAGCCACGTCCTGCGCACTTTCGTGAAGTTATCCCTCTTCATCTGAAAGTATGTCTCGCAGAAGGATTGCTCATGGATAAATGGCAACATCTGCCCTGTCTTCAGGAAGTATTGCCTGATCAGACTCCATGTGCGGGCCTCTGAGGGCAAAGCGTAAATATTCACGCCTCCCGCGGCGTTTCCACTGCATCTCCGACCTAAACTATCAGATGTGGGTTGAGAGCGTGAAATACTCATCATGCCGCCCCCGAATCGTTCATAGGGCGAGACTGCAGGCACATAGGGGTTCCTCGTGTTCCCTCGAGCAATGGCTCGTGAGATGTGACGCATGAATGCAATATTCGAAGATGGTCCTTGATCCATCAGCAACTAACTTTCAGGACCTCTTTTACCGGCCAACACCCTGAAACAGAGAGAAGCATACCGAAGAAACCACAATCCTCCTCATCAGTAAACTTGATGGCTCCCATGCCATCTATCGAGTTTTCAGAAGCATCCACCTCCCCCATCTCACCTGCATTCGGGTTGACAGACTGGGACGTGACCTGGGCGACAGCATTGCCTTCCCTTGTCTGACCGGCCTCGCCCTCGGGCGTAATACAGCTGGTTCCATTGTGCACAGAATAAGCCTTATCAGGCTCATCGCCAGCACGGGCCTGCCGTAACGGTCGGATGAATTCTTCAATGCTCTCAATTCGATGTTCCAATTGGGCGATATAACTACAAGTGTGAAGGCAGATCAGATGATGGAATTATAAACCGAGGAAAAGGAACTATATATACTCTTTCCCAAGTGTCAGGTTCGATGAAGGCCCAACCTGCTGATATACGCAGTCGCAGCCCAGCTCCCTGCATAGAGAGCACTTGGGACGGCTACCATCACACTAGATAGGATATCCATAAGCAATGTATTCACCGTCAGATAAAAAAAGAGAGGGAAAACAACATACACGTGACTTTCGATTCCGACACGTGCTGCACGCCAAGGCGACCCTTCTCCTCTTGTTCGGGGGAGCTGAAGCGCTAGGAGATGACTGTCTGGGGCTGGGGAACGATGGAGACATCAGTTCAGGAGTGATCCATGAAACAAATCAAAGATCCGGGGAAATTTGCGGGGAATTGGCCTGTTGGTTTTCAGGGCCCGGGGGTGGTCGGGGAAGAGTCGGGAAATCTGGCTTTGGTCAAGTCTGGTTGTTTACTTTTATATGAGAGAACGAGACGGAAAAAGCTCTCTCCGCAATTGAGTGTTTTCCCCGCATCCGAGAGTCCCGCCCCGCAATTTGCGAATGAAGTATACTGGATTTGGAGTGAAATTATCCCCGTTGACGTTCAATGTTTAGAATGATCGAGAGAGTGAAGAGGGCTACATCATTCGATCAGCTTTGTGAGCTTGTGAGAGCTTTTTCGCCTGTCGATTCCAATACCTCCGCCTTATTGCTCGCCAAAGCAACTTTACTTAGACAGTATATACTCTACTCTACTTTGTACCCGTCGGCCCGATGGCCCGACGGCCTGCCCTCCCGACATCATCCTTCTAAAGCTACAGCATTTCATTTGTACCGGACTTATTCATTCATGACGCGCGACCAAAAACTTACGGAATATTCAAAGATCCAATGCTATTGACTAGAATAGAACTACGACTGCCTATAGCTTGGCACTCTGCCACTTGCTGGTGAAATCGAGGAAGTTTTGATGCACTTCCTTTGGATGAGTGAAGCCGAGAAAGTGCACACCATCTGGGAAGGTGACCAGCTTCGCCTCCTTCGCGTTGGTGAAAAGCTTGATTTCTTCCTGTGCATTCGCGGCGCTGAATACCACATCACCAGTTCCCTGGAGATGAAATTAGTTCAAATATATTCAGGAATTGCAACTAGGAAGATTCGAAATCATACTTGCAACCAAAGTACCGGACATCGAATATACGGCAATCGCGCATGCAAGCTGTCCCGAGTTGCAAGGGCGATGGCAGCCATGCAGATTCTCCTCTTCCCATCATCACCTTGATAGGTGTTCTTGACGGTGTTCGCCCAGAAGTCCCGGGTGGAGCGAGGGACCGTCTTGCCGTACCCGATATCCATGAGGAAATCGTAATAAGCGTCTCCAGGCTCAAAGTCAGGGACAGGAGCCAGGTTTCCACCCAAGGTGACTAGAGCGGATGTAGCACCTGGACCGTCCCAGCATCCCAATTCACGGGTTCTGGGTGTCTCGCCATCCATAGATGTGCCGATGAGCATAATTCCTTGGATCTGTGGAGCAGTCAGTAGAAGATCAGATAATTGCAATTTCTATTAGAGGCTGGACCTTTTCAGGGGCTAGGAGGGCCATTCTAGCAGAGATCCAACCGCCTTGGGATGTACCCGATGCAAAGGCCTTTTCGATGCCAAGGGCATCTAGGAGCTGGAGTGCCATAATGGCCGTGTCCCAGTAAGTGAAGGTCTCACTCTTCGTCCGGGTTTCGCCATGCCCAAGGGGCTCAATAGCCAGTAAGTTCAAACGAGATGTGAGCTCCGTGTTCTCAAATTCGGGGAGGTAATAGTCCACAGTCGTTGTAAATGGAATTGTCAGAACAAGCGTGGGCTTAGAAGGAATAGCTGACGAGAGTCGATAGCCCACAGTGATACCTCCTAGATGAGGGACACTAAGGGTCTTCCTGGGTGGAACCATTTCGGCAATGTTGCTGGTCCTAGAACGGCTGGGGATGTATAGACGGAAATGACGATAACCTGGGGTAGGACAAGAGATCCTTCTCGATTTCTAGATTAATATATGCCGTCTGTAGGGTCCGTGATTAGGAATATCCTCGGTCTTTGCGAAATTTCTCGTGGATAGGGTTCTGGGAGGAGGGGAAACTCTCTCCCTATCTCCCCGACGACCCGATCGTCCGAGTACAGTTCACCAGATACCTGCTAAAATAAATACCGAGTCTTGGAGAGTCCTTGTGAGACTATCAAAGACTTGCAAGTGTAAGATTGTTGTTACCATTGCGCCCGTCGTTCAATTGAGCGGTTATATCATTCGGTATCTAAGTACGGAGTATAGCACACCACAAAGATGGTAAGTTGCCCGTATAGTTGCAGGTCGACTTACTTCTGACTTCTAGAGAAGGCACCCAGTGAAATCTATGTTGGCATAGTAGGTGCAGGGATTGGCGGCCTTGCAGCAGCCATTTCCCTTCGACGTGCTGGCGCTCGAGTAACAGTCCTCGAAGCCGCCGAGGAACTTGGTGAAGTATATATATACCACAAACCATTGCGAGATACCTATGGTCCAATTGACTGACAAGAGATGAACAATTAGATCGGCGCAGGTATCCAGATGACGCCCAACGTCTCTGTCCTCCTCCAACGATGGAAAGTTGCCGATGTCATTGGAGAGAACCTGGTACAATTCGAAGAGTTGAACATGCGCCGTAAGGACGGTACCCGCGTCGGCTACACCAAGATCGCAACGTTGGAACAAGCTCTCGGCCGGCCGTGGTGGGTTGTTCACCGTGCCCACCTTCACGACGGCCTGGTCGCCATCGCAAAGAAGCTGGGCGCTGAGATCCACATTGACTCTCGAGTGTCTCGCGTGGAGTATCAGTCCGGAAGTAAAGTGAATGTGGAAACAGAGAAAGGTACCAAATATACATTTGATCTGGTGATCGGGGCGGATGGAATCAACAGTGTTGTTCGCAAGACGCTCTTCCCTGATGTCCGTCCGGAACCTCCCACCACCAATTGCGCGTACCGTGCTATTGTGCCGTACGATGAGATCCGTAAGGATCCTGTGGCCAAGGAGCTCATCCAGAAGTTGACCATGGAAGTCTGGATGGCCCATAATGCGTACATTATCACTTACCCCATTACCGCCGGTAAAGACTTCAACCTCGTGTTGTCTCATCACCGTCCCGAGAAGCTGCGTGCTACCGAGTTCGATGTCCCCATTGAGGAGATGCGCAATGAATACAAGGACTTTGATCCCCGTATCAAGCGGATCGTGGATATGATTCCCAAGACGGTGAGTGAAGCGTATACTCTTACCAGAACGCCCATCATACTAACTGTTCCCCTTCAGTCACGATGGCCATTAATGGTAACTGGTCCTCTGGAATCCTGGTCATCTCCTCAGAAGAACGTCGTCCTGATGGGTGACGCCGCTCACTCCATGGTGAACCACATGGCTCAAGGAGCGGCCACCTCGATGGAAGACGGCGCGTTCCTCGGTAAGTGCATTGGCGCCGTAGTCGAGGGAAAGATCAGCATTCGCGAGGCCATAAATCTGTACGAAAAAGAGCGCATGCCCAAGGCCTATGCGAAACAGCAAGTCTCCTACATCAACGGCGCCCTCTGGCACCTGCCCGACGGCCCACAGCAACAGGCCCGTGATGCGGCCATGGCTCCTGAACTGGAAGGGAAATACTACGTACGGAGCAGCAATCTCTATGGAGACCCGCAGACTGTGCTCGAAGTCTACGGATATGATGTCGAGGCTCATGCTGATACTGCTATTGCGGCTTATCTCAATGGTGGAAAGGAGCCTGCTCACCCTGACACCGGGGTGACGCCGGCCATGCAGGAGAAGTATATGGACTGGTGCCTGAAGAGCAACCGGGCTGAAAGGGCCCAGAAACTGTGAGGTTGTATATACGTATAGTAACTTGGAGAGCACGATAGATTTATACCAATATTGATATGTCCTTCGAAATTACATACGATCCATAAAGCGGATGCCATCATACAGATTGGCTGATCCCTTCGTAACATTGTCTGGGCAAGAAGGCCCTGACAGGGTCAACGATGATGCGTGCACGTATAGAGAATTTGCATGGTATCTAAAACTTGACCTTATTCGCGAGGCCATTCCAGTTTTAGGACTTCCAACGATCACGCTGCCAACATCCTTATTCTATTTTAGGTATATTGGCATCATTACTGGTTCCACACGAGAAAGAGGGAATATCCAAAGTGGTCTGTTCATTTCTTCAGCTTCCCAAGCGACAGCATCAGCATGGAAAGAGCTACCTAGCGACCATATGCACTAGGTAGAATGCTCTAATTACAAAGTATGATATGATTATGGTACAGAAGTAAAAACTGACAGGCGACATGATCCTCGTAACAGTCTCGAAACCACCAGTGCATCCTGGCCGCAGCAAAGCGCAGACATCATAAGCGCTTCGAGCGGTGGGCACGGGGAACATCAACGGGGGAAACCCGGCAGACGAGTGATACTGTCGAAGACCCCATTAATGGGATGCTTCTGAATCACAAGGAAAAACTGCTTCGACATATGAACGTTCATCCTGAATCCGCTACACACCGGTCCTGCGGCAACTGCCTGCTGTGGTTACTTGAAAGGTAGCAATGGCTTTCTTATCAAGTAGCCCAACCCGAATTCGTTCCATCACCGTCCTGCCATCCGTCCCACCACCATGCATGGCGATCGAGTCTCATCTCACAGGTTTTTCTTACTGTCGTTCTCAGCCAAGTACTGGCGATCATCAGAGCCCTCAACAGTCTTCAGGATGGCCTCCATCTCCTTCGTCTGTCGCTCCCACTCGTCCTTGCCCATCTTCGTCTCGCGACGGAAGAGTTCCTCATTCGGCTTTCGGTAGCTGCCTCCAAGGCGATCCCACAGAGTCGTAAACTGCCCATAGTTGTAGTTGAAGTAAAGGTGATGCATCGTGTGGCACGCAGCGCCGTTGATGACGGGGCTGTTGGCGACATATTCGCCATCATGGATCATGACGGTCCAGAAGTTGATGAATCCAAAGAGGATGACATAGGCAAACTTCTGGAGAGGAAAAATGAAGGGGAAGACATGGTAGGGGACACTCTGGGACCAGCCATCCAGCGGGTGGAATGCGTGGGATGCGAATGGAGTCGGCATGATCCACTTGTGGTGGGGCTTGTGCAATTTCTTGTAGATCAAGGGATGGTGCAGCCATCTGTGAATCCAGTAGATGAAGAAGTCGGTAAAGGCGATGAAGATGGGGAACTGCAGGATACTGTAGTATGGGAAAGGTTCCTCTTCGAAGGTATCGTAGAGTTTAGCGTAACCCCTGACCTCGGCGACAAAGAACGGGACGGTCAGGAGAGACATCACGGGCATCGCCCTCATCGTCTGCGCGATCTCCATTGAAATCTGGTTCTTGAGATATTTCGGGTGTCGAACGGTGGTCTTGTCCCAGATAAAGATGTATGAAAGCGTTGCGCAAATGAAATAAACGATGAGTCCAAAAATCCTGATCGAACGATCGGTTAATGCCTGTCGCACACCGCAGCGCAAGGGGTTGCATACCATGTGATGAAGAAGAAGCTGACCGATTGTCGGTAGATGTTATCTCTCGGCCATGCACTCATGTAGGCGTACTTGGAGGGCTCGATACGGAAAAGGTAGGTGGCCGGTTCGTAGACATAGGAATCGGGCTTCCCGAAGAAGGCCAAGGTATTGTTGGCGCCATCGAACGCGGCCGGCAACGTAACGGAGGAAGACAGCGATGCCGGAAGGAGGGCCGCATACAGGCGATCTCCAATGAAGGTATCCCAGAGCTCCAGAACGATATCCATTGCTGCGCCGGGGTCGGAATTAAGACCGGGAGATGAGGACCGTCAAAAAGGGGTGAAGTTCCGAGTCGATTTGACGTCGAATTCAGGATAATTGAGACATCAATTGACTGGGTGTGAGCCCCAGATGGTGTATGGTGATCGAAGGTTGCAGTGGATTGAAGAAAGGAGAAGGCTGCGGGCGGCAATGGGAAGTTATTATCAGATCTTCGCGACAATTAAAAGATTTAACTAACATTCAAAGTGGCCTCGTCCCAACAAATCACGATGCGCATGGAGGCCTCGGGGCGCGGACGGCCGTCAGACCAGGGCGGAAGTCAAGCAGCCGTGAAAAATAGGAGAAGCTTGATCTGGAATGGAATGGAGCATTTGTGGTCCGATTTCTTTTCTTTTTCTTTTTTTTTTTCTGGGTTTGGTGTGATGTATTATGATTATTATGGTTCTGACGTCCCTGTAGACTTTTTCAGAGTTACCAGACGTCTGTCTGTCATGTTAGAGAGCAATTGTCTCTCTAGATCAGGCATAACTGTTTAAGTTATCTCGGTGCCTATTCGCCATTTTGACAGGTGATAAATCGCACCACGCAAATCAGGGGAATCCGGGGAGGTGATGCCACTGCTATGGTGATCTTCTGCCCCGATAGCCATCCCGTCGGGATTCTCGGATGGCTGTCGTGGGAGAACCCGCATTCCTCGGCCTCCGAAATCTACTGTCTTGTACCTACTCTTATGCAATGCTATGTTCTACTTGTTCTGCGTACTGGATTCGCAGACTTCATGAAACAATCCAGCGTGGTATACCAATGAACCGAAGAGAAGTATAATACGGTTGATCTACGTCGCATCAGTCTTAATCCGTGCATGAAATAAAGAGTACTACTACTCTACATCGGCCAATCGCGGATTCATTCCAGAAGGTCCCGTGCATTCTCTGTGCCACAGCCAAGTGTGGCGTCTGTGGCTTCCACGCTATCCACGTGACCACGGAATCCCGAAACGGGGCCGAACCCAGAATTGGTCTGTGCGCCGATCTTGTCCCGTTTGGTGGATACTTATGATTATTCCACGCTAGACTTATCGATTGGATGGAGTAATTATTTAACTTGGTTAATCCAAGATACTCCTGGGAGAGTATGGTTGTACTCTCCTACAGTATGTCCTGATGGCTGTGGTGGCTACTGGCTGTAGGTTTTTTTTATATGTTCATCTGTCCTGCTCTGGAGCGCCTTCAAGTTGCTAGCTAGCTAGATAACTAGCTGTACAATACAAATGGAACTTGCACATCTGGGAGTTCTTACGAGTAGGAATAGATCCTGAGTAGTTACTTCCTGTAGTATTGGACTTCTTAAGGGACAGAGTCCCATCCGTTTCCTGGCTGATGTCCCTTTCCGGTGGTGTGCATTATTGTCGCAGACAGTACTAGATACTTAGTTATGTACCTTAGGCTTGTCTAGGGAATAAGGCATAGCTCCAACTCCAGAGAAAACTAAGTTTAGACGCTGTGCGTTGCTCTTCCCTTTCATTTCCCCCCATCCGTGGATCCCCTTGGGCCTTCAAACTTCTTCTTCCCTTTCCACACACACACACTACTGCTCCACCGACGACAACCACCGCCAACCACCGACCGGCTGTACTTCCCTCTCTTCACCTTTCTCTTCTTTCGTCTTGACTCTTTACCCGCCTTTCCTCTCCGTTTTGCTCCTTCAACTTTCCTTCGCAACCGCAACTACAACCATCAGCACTCCCAATCCGATTCTGGGAGCTGCTGCGCCACGCTAGCATTATCCATCTCCCCCTCATCGTTGGACGGGTCGGTTGAACGGTGCACGGGTGTTCGTTGGAGGTTGAACCGTCAGCTGCCCGCCTCGCCTCTTTGCGCCAAAACATCAGCCGCATCCATCAGGGCGGACCGTAGCGGCCCTGGCGCCCAAACCTTCTCACAGTCAGTAGAGACCTTTCTTTCGATACTTCCTTCGGACTTCACAGAAGTCAACCGTCGACGGGGTAGCGACCCTGCTGCTCAACTTGTCCGCGCGGTGATGCGACAGCACTGACCTCCCTCACAGGCTTTCCGGTTCTCTTCGTCTCGACCTCATCCGCCCGACATCTATTGGTTGTGAGTGGAGGTGATACCTGACCAGTCGCTCGGCATCACAGCGACAGTTTGCTCTTGGACGCGACCTGAATCGTGATTGCCCGCCATGTACAACGCACGTGGAATGGTGCCAGCCTCCAACAGCCGCCTGACGGAGCTGTTGGACCAGCTGCGCCAGGAGTTTGAAAACCAGTCCAGAAGCACAGGCGAGTTCGAGCATCAATGTACGCATCCCCCTTCTCCTCCCGGTCCTGATAGACGGCCGATTGCTTGCGCGATGTTCCACTCTGTTCCGTGTACGCGCGAGCTCAATGGGGTCGCGACTGCTCCCGGCACCAGACCGAAGACGTTTTACTGACTGACGTGTCCTCACAGTGACCGGACAGCTTCAAGAGATGGAGATGATCAGATCAAAGGTCTACCAGTTGGAACAGGCTCAGCTCAAGATGAAGGCCGAGTATGTCGCCTCTCTCTCGCTCCTAAGCGCTGTGGGCCACTGCTAACCACCGATTGTCAACAGCTATGAGGCCGAGATTCGAGTCCTGCGTCACGAGCTGGAATCGCGCGGAGTCCAGACAGTCCCCTCTCACGTCGGAGGCCCTCCGCCGCATGGTGCCCCTTCTCAGGCGCCGCCGCCCGCATTGGGCCACGGTCCGAGTAATCTGTTTGGTGGTATCATGGCCAACCAAGGAGGTAGTGGTCCCGGTCTTGCCCCTCCCCCTCCCCAGGATCAGCAGCCGCCCCAGCATACCCTTCAACAGCCTGCCCCCGGGGCGCAGCAAGGACCGCCCCAGCCTCCGCAGAGCTCTTTTGGGGGATACCAGCCAGGTGCTGCTGTGAACGGTATGTGTGCAATTGGGTTGTTCTGTGGATGCTTTGCGCTGACCAAGTCTCGTCGTCCTTCCAGGTTACGGTCCTCCTCCCCCACCAACAGCTTCTCCCGGACCCGGAAAGCGAGGAGCACGACCTCCGGGCCCCGCGACTCCCCAGCAGACTCACCAGCTGGCTTACTCCGATCCTAGAGCTTCGCCTCAGATTCCCCGTCCTACGCCTCCCAGCCAGGCTCTTGTGCGGGAGCGCCCAGGAAACTGTCTCGCCAACTGGAACCCTGACGACCTTCCCGCATCGCAGAAGAGAGAAGGTCCCGACTGGTACGCGGTCTTCAACCCGGAGGTGCAGAGAGTTCTGGACGTCGAGCTCGTGCATCACCTTGTCCATGACAGCGTGGTCTGCTGTGTGAGATTCAGCCGGGATGGCAAGTACGTCGCGACAGGCTGCAACCGCTCCGCGCAGATCTTCGACGTCACCACGGGCCAGAATGTTGCGACTCTGCAGGATGAGAGCGTGGACAAGGACGGCGACCTTTATATCCGCAGTGTCTGCTTCAGTCCGGATGGAAAGTACCTGGCCACTGGTGCTGAAGATAAGCAGATTCGGGTAAGATCGACCGATTACATGGCATCCATTCAGTCTGCTAACTATGCGGATAGGTTTGGGATATTGCTACTCGTTCTATTAAGCACGTCTTTTCCGGCCATGAGCAGGATATCTACTCTCTTGACTTCGCTGGTAACGGACGCTACATCGCTTCCGGGAGTGGTGACAAGACCGTGCGTCTGTGGGATGTTTTGGATGGCAAGCTTGTGTACACCCTGAGCATCGAAGATGGTGTCACTACGGTGGCTATGTCTCCCGACGGCCATTACGTTGCGGCCGGTTCTCTCGACAAGAGCGTTCGTGTCTGGGATACGACGACAGGATACCTGGTGGAGCGTCTCGAGAGCCCTGACGGACACAAGGATAGTGTCTATTCGGTTGCCTTCGCACCCAACGGCCGCGACCTCGTCAGTGGCAGTCTGGACAAGACCATCAAGATGTGGGAACTCACTGCGCCGAGAGGCCTCCTGCCGGGAAGCGGTGTCAAGGGCGGTAAATGCGTCCGCACTTTCGAAGGACACAAGGTGGGTGCCACTGAGCAATTAAGAGAGTCGTGAAAGTCCATACTGACCAAGATGTGCTTTTTTAGGACTTTGTTCTTAGTGTCTGCCTGACTCCGGATGGACACTGGGTTATGAGTGGATCGAAGGACAGGGGCGTCCAATTCTGGGACCCAGTCACTGGAGCGGCACAGATGATGCTACAGGGTCATAAGAACTCTGGTGGGTGTCATTGTGCATCTCTCCTGACATGAGGACTTTGCTAACACTCCTTTCAGTCATCTCCGTCGCACCTAGCCCGACCAACAACCTGTTCGCTACTGGAAGTGGTGATATGCGTGCGAGAATCTGGAGGTTAGTATACCTTAGACCTGCGTCGTAAGACTACAATAGATTCTCTATGTGGATGTGAGTGAGACCATTCTAACATGTCCGCTTTAGATACTCCAACTACACCGGCAGATAATGTTTTTGATATCTGGGGACTTCGGCGGCGCAACTGTGATCTCTTCTTCGTGTTTTATGTGTTCTCACAATGTTTGGCTTCCATTCTGCTCAGGTTCGCGCATTTTCACTGTCCAAGGAATTTGGAGAAGGGACAACCCCACCTTTCGGTAGTGTGGTCTCTTCCGGCCAACGTCGGTCACGAAGCTCTACCATGCGGTGGGCATCCAGGGACAAGGACGGTTGGATGGAGATGATGTTCGGTTAAAGGTTTGCCTCCTTTGGTTGGTCTAGCTTGTCGTGTATTGATCCCTCCAGAGTCCTACGAACTGGCTTGTCTTTCAAAATTCGAAGTGTTCAAAAGGGAAGAGCAATCCGTATGATTTCAGTATGATTTCTAGAATATGCCAAACCCTTTTTATGATTTTCTCCGTTTCCTTTTTCTACTGTTGTCTCTAGTATGAGTTAAGTTACCTGGCACTCGATGACGTGATCGATCGTGGGGATGAAAGTAGGGACCGTAATTCAGATGAAATGTATCAGTCGGGTATAACGAACAACCTTCACTCCGGTCATCACATCTAGGCGCCAACGTTTGTAGATCTAGTACGATTACGATATGTGCTGATGAGATATCTACCCGCTAGCTTTACGTTAGCCAGATACTATCTAGAATATCTCACCTATCAACCAACCTGCAACTGTGTTCAACTCTATAGCTGGCAGATAATGCTCTCCTCACACTGGAGAGTTCGATGGTAGGTGGAACTGTTAAGTATGATTTCAATCCATCTCCATTTCTCATGCTATTGTATTTATTGATCAGTGCTGATGAAAGAGTCTGCACTGTGTTCCTGCAGAAGCAATATAATATAACTAGACAACGAGATTAAATCGCAACACCGCACCGGGGTGAAGAGACATGTCAGACAAAAATTGCAATCTGGACTGGACTGAGAAGTGGTAAATTGTGCCGGATCATTTGAACGTTTAGTTATGCAGGGGTAGATACCACCAATCACGTGGCTGTGCATCTTGATGAATTAAGAATTTTCACGAGCATGATGCGGCTGTCAGTATGGAAAACCTCCTCCCCGATGTTGGGGGTTTGGAGGTAGGAATTATTTTGGATGACTAACACCTTGGAGAGATGATTTTTTAGAGGTATAGGGGGATACGCAGGCGTGGCCAGGGCAGGTAAGTATGTCCGCGATACGGATACATCCGTGTAACCGTGATGAGGTTCACAATTTTATCCATGTCAGATTTGTCAAGAGAGCCTCGACTGGTGCTACTATGTTGGCCAATAAGGGTTTATTTCAGCAGGGGTCCTATATTAGTTAGCAGTCTCGAGTCGAGTCAAAATCTGAAGTTAGAAGCCCACCAGATGTAAAGAAGCGACGGAGATAATACCATTCGATTCGCCCCAAAGCGTGCCTCTAAAGTCATGGTCATGAAGAATCAGCCCAGGTCTGTTTCAAATGATACGTACCTAGTCTCCGTGTGGCTGACGAGCCTCCTTTAGCACTAAAGACCATGGGGTCACCTGGTGCGATGGCTATTTCTCTCCAATAATCGTTCTTCGGCTTTGGATTTTCTAATGCCATTAGCGGCTAAGAGTTATTCTCTCGAGGCGCCAAACAGCGACGTGGATGAGCGACAAGGAGTTCTTCACACGCGGACCCGCCGGGTTTTAGTGCCAATACGAGACCATGACGCTTTGAAGTACAGCAGTTCTATCATAAGGTTGGTCGTAGCGATCGATCTGCAAGATCTGAGATTGCGGTCGACGCTCAATCGTCTTGCTGGCAGCGAGAACATGTTCTCGTGTGACCTGCAGAGAGCCGAACATAGAGACGTGCTGGTGGATATGGAACGATATTGGCGCGTACAGCGTGTATCTCCTCCCACGAGCGCCACAGTCTACTGACGAAGCCCTCGGGATTTTGGAAGCTGTGGTGGTGCCTTTGGAGGTTTCCAGGAACGTAGTTACAGGGACCTGATGACAGCATCAGTAACAGAGCACCTTGGATGGGTGGGATCGTCCAGCAACCCTGATATTGGGGAGCTTGTCTACCTAATCCATCGATCCTTTTCCACGATCGTATTGATTGATAACCGGATAACAAACAGAGTGTGGTCTTCACTATCCTAGATGCCGCCTTGACATCATCACTAGCGGGCCTGGTGATTAATTAATTGTGTGAGAGAGAGGGGAAGATCTAGGAATTGTTGACCCACCGCTGTGATCTGACAGCGACCATTTCTCACCGTCTCATTCTGCTTGAAATCATCACTCGCCCTGCCCATTTCTCCTCCCACCAGCCCCATTTGGTCGCTGTTCAGTATCCTGTTCATGGCCAGTAATTAGCTATGACCATCCTTTTTCCTCGTCCCACTGAAGTTAGTCTAGAGTCAGGTGGGCACCGTGCCCCGCGACCGTCATCCCGACTGCTCCGTGCTTCCCGACCTTGAATGATCTGAAAGCTAGAATAGGAAATCTCTCGATGCATCAGCTTGGGAGCTACAGTTAATTATCAGCAGCGCTAACTGCGGTCCGTAACTAACCCTCTTTTTCTCATGAAGTCATAACTCGAATCGCCCACGCTTACCGGCCTTAGCGTCCTGGGAGACGCTCGCCTGTCCGTCGATCATGAAAACCCTACTGTACACACGTCCAGAGTGTAATCCCCCGCCAGTCCTCTTGGCCAACGCTGTCATATCTGAGACTGAAGATTTGTTTTATCGTTAGCATAGGAATCTTCTCGACCACATCGGATCTCCGACAGTGACCTTCAGAGCGAGATTTCTCATTGGAACCCGGTCGATGGTTCTTTCTTCGCTTCTCCGAGTCTAGAGGGCTTGTGGAATTGATTGTAAGAGATTAGATCAGTCGGGTGGGTGACTCACGGCGTTCTAACTAACTAGTTATTGCTCTGAGATATCTAAGCGTAACCACTATGAATGGTTTCCACTCCCTTGAATGTCAACATCGGAGAATGCACCAATGTGTGGAACCTATCTGATTCTGTGTAACAGATTATCAGCCGTTCACCATTATTAATAATTTGTGCCATTTTTTCGGCCATCTTGATACTGCCAACTAAGAATAAAGTTGGAGAATGGGTCTGTAACGCGTTCTCTAAATCAAAGGAGTAAGTATACATCATAGGAGAGAGACCCTTTACTTAGCTTGTTTCTCAGAACACCATCACCAAACTAAGCCTCTACTAGCTTTTTTTTCATCGGAGGTCCAAACCCCCACGGCAAACAGCTACATAGCCTGGGAGCCATTCTTGGCCGGTCTCCGCGCTTAGTTACCTCGAGAACCCCTCTTAGTCTCGCTCACGATGCACGGATTGTGCCATGGCGTTGGCCGGTCTCCTAGGAGCGGGAACATGGCTGCTCTTCCGCGATTGGCCTAGCATACCAGAAACCAACAGTCGTAACTAGAGATGGCAGCCCAGTGCGATGCAAATCACTCACTCGCCCTGTCCCTTTATCTGCACGCTAGAAGTTCATCTGGCTTGGGCACCCGGCCGTTTAATGAGTTCTCAAATTCTGCCCTATCCCGGGCCGTCGCGAAGCAATGGATCCGCTCTGTATGTATGTACATACAATGTACATCAACAGTACAGATAGTTAAATGCCAAACCCCAACCGGTCTGTTCAGTCCCAGGTGCCTGGTCCGCCATGTAGTCCCCTACTTACCCACTTGTCGACTTATAGCCGTTCGGGCTGGTTTCCTATATCTAGTTCTAGATCTCCACCCTGGACTCCAGATACTACCCCCCCTGGTAGGATATCACACAGGAGCCGATTCTTCCAGGTACTACGAGCTGAAATCCTTGCCCTTGGTCCGGTTGAATTAACTCACCGCAGTGCTCCTCGAAGGTCCCCCAACAGTGACTGTTGCGTGTCTTGAGAGCATCTGTATTCGACAAGAACAGAGAGCAGACTCGAAAGTGAGCTTTCATCTCCCTCAGCTCTTCAAAGGGAACCGGTCGTCGCATCCATCGGTGTGGTCGGGTCATTTCTCAACAGACGTTGCGCTGGTTGATTGGACTGGAGAAGCGTACGCCCTGCCAGCCTCACTGCTCAGTCGTCTACCACCAAGATGGAGACAAGCGTTCCCCTTCAATACGACTTTTCTATTCACAATATTGGCGCCCTTGCAGCCCGTCGTTTGACCGTTCCACACATCGACAGCAGTGTTCCTTTTTATTCCAGCTCTCCAGTCACCTATACATCTCCGTGTCACTCTCCATATGGATATGGACACATCACCAATGCCCTTCCAGGGCACTATCAGCAGAACTTGGGGCCCAGATCGGAGCCTCATTCATATTCTCCACCGAATTTCCCTCGGGGAAGGAGCTTCCCCACTGGGGAATCCAGGGAATCTTCGTTGAGAGTTGACCAGGTCTCCGATCTTCGTTTAGACGCTCTCGGCTTTGGACCTACCGAGAATGAGGAAAGGCCGAACAGTGCCTCAGAGGCAGAGTTCTCAACAGAGGTCGATATGTTGATGAAAGCGATACAGTCCAAGTCCATTCCACCAGGATCTCATCAACTCCCTCCGCTTCAACAGCTGTCTCATGGAGGCAATATCAGTTACATGCCGCCTTATTCGAATGCACAACTGGAAAATTGCACAAGTTCGAAGTCCGTGGACCAAAAGTCGAAGCGGAAGTATGAATGCATCTTGCCTCATTGCCAAAAGAGCTTCTCGCAGAAGACTCATCTCGATATACATATGCGAGCTCATACCGGTGATAAGCCATTTGTGAGTAAAGACATACCCACTAAGGCATTCAGCTGCCGTGCTCACATAACCTGGATTTGCTGCGCAGGTATGCAAGGAACCATCTTGCGGACAGCGCTTCTCACAGCTGGGAAATCTCAAGGTTGGGATTCCACTGAAACCTCTATCAGGCTAGGAAACTAACACATTGATATCGCGCCATATAGACCCATGAAAGACGTCACACCGGCGAAAAACCATACTCCTGCGACATCTGCCAGAAGCGATTCGCCCAACGGGGCAATGTGCGTGCTCATAAAATTACCCATGAACAGGCGAAGCCCTTCAGCTGTCGCTTGGATGACTGTGGAAAGCAATTCACACAACTAGGAAACCTCAAGGTTTGAATCTCCTTCATTCTTCCTTTCTCCGGAGCATTTTCTTCTGATAACGATGATAGTCGCACCAGAACAAGTTCCATGCAGCGACGTTACGAAATCTAACGATCAAATTCTCTTCCTTGCGTGAAGGGGACCCCATGACTCCCCAGGATCGAGAACTGTGGGACCACTTCGCGGCGCTGTACAAGAACAGTAACAAGGGTATTAAAGGCAGAGGGAAAGATCGCCGAATCTCTTCTTCTGGGGCCAAATCGAGTCCACCAGCGGATGGAGAGCGCAGGGTCAGCGTGACAAGTATCAGGTACGATGACGGCGGTATGCGCCAAAATAGGTTCGAGCTATCCTCCCATGAAGGATTTAGCAGTGACGATGATATGCAAATACGATCCGGTATGGCTTGATGAAGGTTGAAGGTATCATTTTTTCACTCAGTGAGGATCCATTGAAGGTCCTCGAGAGTTTTGACTATAGATTCTTCCCGACTATATATTGTCGAGGTTGGTTATTGACTTATTTACGTCTTCGAGTTCTTGTTTTTCCTTGCTTTAGGTTTTCTGGCCTGTATGATTTGATGTCAATGCCCAATGACCTATTCCGCATGGCAATGATAATGCTACATTGCAAGTCTTATTGAGCGTGAGATTAGGACAGTGAAGAGGACTTAGTGCTGTATATATAGCACGACTGCAGATACCACAACATAACCATTATAGCGGGTTTATGGTCCTTGTTGCCCAATTTATCCGGCCAAACACCCTTCTCCATTCTCCACTATGTACTACGCATATCATACGGCAGTATAACAATCATGTTGTATATAACGATTCACAACCAAGACGCATGGAGTCATACCATGTCCTGGGGACAGCAAACGGTATATATGTATAGTGCAATATATATATATATGCTAGTGGCCTGGAATAGGGGCTATGCTGACATTATTCATCTGTCAAATGAGTACGTCCATCGATGTCTGAGGAGCTTTGGCGGTACAAGTAGGACGTGTGATGATATTACTTCAGGGGAGAATGGAGAGAGGATTCTTTCCTGTCATTACATAACTCTTATCTGTCTATAAATGCTGATGCATTATGGCACAACAATGTGACTTCCTATGCTTCCTATACCACTAGTACCCGCTTCAAGGGTGATGTAGCAGATCGTTGGGTCCTCAGGCTGTCATGTGGAGCGCCTTTTCTCTGCTTCCAGCTACAACCGCGAACATCCAGAAAGTCACTTGGAGATGGACTGCCGCAAATGGCTCTGCTCTAAAGATTAGATCAAACATCTCTGCTAAGGGTGGTATGTTTCCACACGAGCATCCAATCATTGAATACTTCCTGCTCAAGGCGCAAGGATAAGCAACTCATCAGTCCGACACTAGTTCTCCAAGACAGCATTACTTCCCTGCTTTATACTGTATTTTTGCTGGGCTTCTGAGACATGTAGACAAGAGGTAACAGCTAGAGCAGAGATCGCTCTCCTGTCAGATACCACGGATGGGTGATCAGCTAGAAGGTTAACACTCTCACAGCTAAAAGGTGTCTCTTGAGTAGTAGTTGAAGTACCAACAGTAGGAGAAGTATCTTTAGAGCTTAGTGTCTGAGATTTTCCATACCCGGGACAGCACATATGGTTGGTCGTCCTGTAATTTTCAATCCCAGGTTGTCGACTGTCATCTTGCATACGCATAGCAGACATTTAGCCTTCATTCACTGGTAAGTTGGTTAGATAGGCCTTGGTGTTTTCATAGACAAGGAATGTCGCCCATGTGCTGGGAAGGACTCTCAGCAGGTTAGGACCAAGTCCCTTATAGAATCCTTTGATGCCTTCCTTGCGCCATATCTGCGCGGTAGCATCGATGACTCCTCTGTACACGAGAGCTGCATCATAGGTTTGCAACCGAGCCCGTAGGACCTGGTATGGGTAGGTGATACATCCAGCAAATATCTTTGATAAACTCGAGATAAGAAGGAGATCAGTATTACTGAGGCTTTGGTCCACCTTGCCCAGTCCTGTGGTGGTCGCCGTGGAGCTTCGAGACATTGTCCCAAGACGGTACAGCTTTAACTTTTCGTAAGCCATAAACTGCAGCGCTCCATGGCTGACACCAAAAAGAGCAGGAAGCAAGCCCCGGTAGAAACCAGAAACACCCTCTGAACGAAAGATCTCTCTAGCTCCGGCTGCGAAAGATTTGTACGCCCCGGGAATATGCGAACCGGTCGACAGCATGCGCGTTTTTATCACCCATATGGGGTTTGTGAGGACGGCCGTCAAGAGACCTGCAGAGTTGATTAATACTTGCTCAACACTCCTGGACATTGTCCTCGACAGTCGGGACTAACCAGCTGTTCCTGACGCAATGAAATAATCTGAATAACCGAGGGTATCTTTTTCACCACCGTGCAACGCATGCATGATATGCTTGACCTGACTGTACGATAGGAAGTATAGAGCCCAACTTGTCGAATTGCCTATAAGGTTGGGACCCAGGCCCCGATAAAACGCAGCAATTCCGCCTTCATTTCGATATATCCATGAGATCACCCGCAGAGAGCTGCCTATTCGAGATGAGGATTGCCGATCCACTAGAATATTGCACAGACTGGTTAGACTGGGATTTCCACGCAATAAAACTACCCTATGAACCGGTGCGAACACCATACCTTGAAGTCGAGTCTTGATCAAATCGAGGGGATGGAAGCAGAGGGTTGAGATGACTCCTGCTGTGAACCCGGCTATGGCCTCAACCACCGACGGCGAAAGAACATTTTTATCGGTCATGGACTTGATTATAAAAGATTGAGGGACAACCAGGCTCAGCTGATAATATTATTGAACAGGGTGAAGTTGGCGGCAAAAAGCGTTTATTTGTACCTAAGGAAAGGTAGAAGGGACGCGGGCGCATAGAAGCTTAAAAAGTTAAGCAGTTGCTTAAGTAGCTTGTCGCTTGACACAGCGCGCCGGACCAGCCGACAAAGAGTTTATCACGCCGCAAGAAATCAGCACCCGAGGAATCATTTAAAGTCATAGAACTACAGGTTATGACGGATAATTAGGTGAAAATGAGTTTCATTTATCGTCTACACGACCAGAAGTGATTGGACACCTCGAGCGCGTGCGAAGATGCCATCAAGGATAAAGCACTAACGACATAGGATAAAAGTACAAGAAAAAAGTAACCAAGGCAGAGGTGGCCGAAATATAGAATTGCCTCCTCTCAACAGGCGTCTTTGAGCAGAGATACTGCAGTTGAATCGATTATATTGTCACTATAAGGGCTCGGGACCCCCGTTGACAATCATTACAACATATCCTTATTTCGCATATCGGTCTTATGCGAGCGGCGAGAATAGCCTGTCGATGGAGTGTTAGGTGCTGCTTTGAAATATGAAGAAGGCAGGGCGGGATATGTACTTGAAGAGCGATGGCCGAGGCTCGCTGTAGGTGTAGCCTGTTATATGTCAGTTGTAGCACGATAGTAGGGGAAAAAAGCCCAGAAGAATCATACCGAGATACATAATCAGAGGCAGGTATCCGCTATACACAGTCGGCTGTCAGTCCGCGTCTTCATACAATCCGAGTAATGAGCCTCACTAATGGATGGCAACTCGAGAGACATCAATGATCTTCGAGATGCGCTCCTAATTTTCATAATCAGTACATATGAGCTCCGCAAGAAGATACGCAACGTCACTAACCTTGGTCTCCTCTGAAAACTGGACCATCTTGGGCAATAGGTATCGGTGAGCCGCTCTGCGGGTCAGATTCGAGTATCTGAAAAGGGAAAACGGGTTATAAGAAGCAGACACGAGTTACGTCGAAGACAGACGTGTCAAAATGAGTGGTGTGGATGAGTTGTAGTGATCGCAGTTAAAGCAAGGTAGATCAAGAGCCGCGGAGCCGAAATTTCTTTAGAGCCGCAAGGCAAGGATAAGCTTCCGTCACTTAATCAACGATCGCCCCGAGCTCTCAACCACTCTGCACGCCTATATTCCCACACCTATCAGCCTATTACAGCACAATCGCCGCTGTCCACCTTCTTTCAGCTTTCGCAAGCTTATACGTGTGGAGTTCCCTCGTTTGTGCAGTTCTCCCCTGGGCAGGGTCCCAGTTGAGTTATCGCCATGTCGGGCGGAAGGCACTGGTACGTCTACTTTTCTGCTCTCAAGAATACGTGGGAGTCCGTTGGTCCATGGGCAGCGCTAATGGCTCTATAGGGAGCAGGATAAGGAAGCTACTGTGTATATTGGAAATTTGGATGAGCGAGTCACAGATAGTCTCGTATGGGAGTTGATGTTACAGGCTGGTCGCATTGTTAACGTTCACCTTCCCAAAGACCGGGTTACCCAAACGCACCAGGGTTACGGATTTGTTGAGTTTATCAGCGAGGAAGATGCAGAATATGCTGCACGCATAATGAATGGGGTCCGCCTATATGGCAAGCCTATACGTGTGAATAAAGCCTCCGCAGACAAACAGAAGACGGTCGAAGTCGGCGCAGAGCTTTTTATTGGCAACTTGGATCCGATGGTTACAGAGCAGGTGCTCTACGATACATTTAGTCGTTTTGGGACTCTCATTTCCATTCCAAAGGTAAAAGCTCAATGGATCTCAAAGCGGAAATTCTTGTGATTTGTGCTAACTATCCTCAATAGATCGCTCGAGATGAAGCCAACCTATCGAAAGGTTACGGATTCGTATCATTCGCTGACTTCGAGTCTTCGGACGCAGCTATAGCCAACATGAATGGTCAATATCTGATGAATAAGGAGGTCTCGGTACAGTATGCATATAAGAAAGATGGCAAGGGCGAACGGCACGGTGATCAAGCGGAGCGCATGCTAGCGGCGCAAGCCCGCAAACATAATGTCCACCCTCAGGTTCAGCCAGTGCCCCCGCAAGTGGTCGGCGCAGGGGCTCCTATGATGCCAGCAGGCGCAATTAGCGGCGACGCAGCCCGACCTCCGAATGGTGCAACTTCCGATTTTGGTGCTGGGAGAGGTGCGACCTCAAATGTCGGATACCAGAACGTACTACCTGCACAGCAGCAGAAACCCATGCATCCCTCTCAGCCCCTCGCTGCCCCACCCCCCGGTCTACCTGCACGACCACCTCCCTCGCAGGCGGGCTATGGGGGACCGCAAGGATTTATACCTCCCGGCTTTAATAATGCTGGTCAGCAGCCTGGGTTTCCACCCCAGGCAGCCCTACCACCTGGCTTCGCCAACCCAGCTGGATTCGGGCCTCAAATGACAGCTCATGGGCACCCCCCACCATTACCACCGGGATTTCAACAGCCAGGATATGGTCGAGGTCGCTGAAATGAACGACAGCATCACAGAGCTTGAACTATTCAATACCTTCAATGGACGGGTTTAGGCCATCCACCAAACAACCGATCCAGCAGATGGTCCTTGAAGGTAGAAAGCCCTACTATGCACGGGATGAGGCTTACGCGATAGTGGTGAATAACAGCGTTTGCAAAAGAGCTCTTTATTTTGCTCTTCAAAAAGACGCAATGCTTGATACATGATTGAAACGGTGGAACAAACGCACGGGACAGCGATAGGAAATGCGCAACCGGAATTTATGCGGATTGTTGAGTATGGAAATCGTTGACTAGAGGAAACTAAAACGAAGATAAGGAAAAACAAGATGCGTCATGCACTGGCTTCTGCTCATAGTCCCATGGATCAATGGCTTTAGCCATCAGATGAACAAGATCTGATTCCCAGGCGCTCTATTCCCAGAGCCAAAGAATATTTGGATCATATAATTGCAGTCCCGCGTACGAACCCAAACTGCTCAAAACAAACCACGCATGAAGTGCATCGCGGGGACAGATTGAGGGTTACGAGAAGGAGACGAATTTAGGATCCCTGGGGCGACCGTCAGGTCCGATGTTGTTCTTCGCAAACCGTTGCTCTGTATATAGCCGACGAGCCTCATCGAAATTGACGCCCCTCCACTTCATCAATCTTCGAATCTCGCGCTTGGCCTTCTGGTCCAACCCCGCTCTGGAATCGCCTTCTGAGACGTTGGCAGAGATATCGAAATCCGATGACGTAAGACCCGCTTCGATATCAGAAGTAAAGCTCGATGGAAGATGATCATATAGATAGTCAGGCAAGGGGATCAGTGGCATCCATCGAGACCGCGTAAGATAAAGTGCTGTTGACTGTCAGCTCGGACCGCCCTCCGCGGTGCGTATCCTGTAGGACGGAAAGGAGGCTTACCAGTACCGAAGACCAGCACGAACAGACTTAGAGAATAGAGTAAGTAGTAGCCCATGTTGTGACAAATGAAGTGATAGCAAGGAGATGCGAATAGTTATGAAAGATGTGACGTGATTGCTTAAAGATCGCGAACGAATGAGGTCAGACAGCTGTGGAATATGCCAGATATCCTATGCTGCGGTACGATACACTATCAGCATCTGGCAACGCAGATGGATGATTGCCATGATAAGATCCTAGGGATATGGAAGAAAGCGAGAGTGGTTCGACACTGATACAAAGGTAGGCAAGGTAGTACGTATTCTCTCGTGTCCACGCCGCCGACTTCCGAGCACGGCCTTGCAGCCTGGAAACTCAGGCAGTAACTAATAGTAGCAGCCTTGTTCCCGCGGTACGACGCTAACCCAGGAATAGTTAAATTAGCGAGCTCGACAGGGCTCGCAGCTGGCTCCGGTTGCCAATTATTGTTCGGGGCGCTGGCGCACACAATTATCTTGAAGGATACACGAAAGAACGACTTAATTGTGCTTATTGTCCCCCTCTCCATCACCAGGACAATCCCGACGTTCAAAATGGCCACCGAGAGATCCAACGTCTCCAACGACCTGATCTGGCAGATCACCCGTACGTTCTACTTTCATTTCAGAAACCCGGACATAAATGCTGCATCTCCGCAGCTATGCACCTGCCGATACTTTCCTACCACGCTGTTACCGCAATGCCATTGGGATAGAGCTAATTCGACATTGGGCGTTTAGGCACTCAGAATGCGTTTCTGGTCAAGCGCAAGAGCGCTGGTGGTGTCCAGTTCTCTCGTGACCCTCTGAACCTGGTCAACAAGCACTCCTTCAAGGTACAATATACCCAATTCGGTCATCGCTCAGCTATGAAGCGCTAACTCTTTACTCGTTCTAGTACGCTGGTTATGCCAACAACAAGGTATGACGCACAACGAATTCTCACACGTAGTGATTCCGTTCCATATGGATACTTATGCCTTTTCACAGGCTGTTGGTGTGCAGCCCACCGAGAAGGGCGGTGTCGTCTTCATCTCCAAGACTTCCGGAAAGCCTCAGCGCCCTGCCCAGAGCATCAACACCGTGACGTGGGCCCCTAACGCCTCCAACCGCAAGTAAGTTCGACAACTCAAAGACAAATGTTGCCAGTATCGCTGCAGGCAATGCTGACACCAGGTGCTCTTTTTTTTTTTTTCCCAGGATTTACAAGGGCATCGCCAACAACACCGCCAAGAACGGCTACCGTGCTGACCTCCGCGAGGAGGCCGTTGCCCGTGCCAGCGCCATCCGTCAGTCCCAGCGCCCCAAGAAGGATACTCCTCCTGCCAAGGTCCGGGGAGCCAAGGCGAAGAAGGCTGCCGAGCAGGAGTCTGCGTAGACGCGATTTCAACCGACCGTCAAAAACATTCTGAGAAAGAACATCATGAGAGATGGTGGCATATCAGGGAGGTCACCAGGCTGGCCATTACTGGGTCGGGTCCCTATGAAGTGTAGTGGACCGAAAGGCAGATTGCCTTGTCTGCCTAGGTAGTCTCAGTGTGACTTAGGTATTGTCCTGTTGGGTTCTCATTGTCGGTGTCTGGGAAAATCCAGTGTCTTGTTTCTTCGTTACGGAAAATAGGTCAACCGTTGAACAGTTTGGCCGAGGCCGGTAATCCGTTCTTGTTCCGTGCCTTGCCAGAGAAGGACTGGTCTGCCTCGGACCCGAGTCTTGCCAACATCTATTCCTCCGTAAGAAGCTCTGTAGAGGGCCAGTTCATCCGCCTTTTCCCGATGAGAGGATGGGTCATAAGGAAGAGTCGGCCTTGTCATTGGTGAAAGCCCAAGGACCGTGATGATCAAAGCTCGTAACAATTAACAATTCAATTCTTCCTGTGTTCGACGGACCACCGCACCCCTCAACCCCACATCTTGTCCGTTCCCGATCGTCTTCCCTTTGTCCCGGCCTGATATATCATAGGAAAATGTATATAAGCTAGCATCAATAACCGTAGTCACCGGAGTCCTTCCCAGGTAACTATTTGCTTCTCCAGAGTAGAAGCCTAATAATACCGATACAATACCTCCTCAGGTACGTTACATTCGGTTGCGGATCCGAACCATCCAGACGCGTTCCTTCCACCCTTGGCTCCTTCCCAACCAGTTCCCCTCCTCACCCCGCCTTTTTTTGAGCTCCTCAAGTGTCCATTGTCAACACTCCCTCCACCATCTCCACTCATATCCCATCAAAAGAGAAAATACCGACCCTGCTGACACGGAGACTGGGCAATCAGATTATAGAAGAACTTCCAAATCACTTCCACAATGGTTAAAGCAGGTTTGTTGAGATTCTACTTGAGCTTACCGTCTGTGAACAACTGCTGATCTGATAACCTGTAGTTGTCCTCGGAGCCGCTGGCGGTATCGGTCAGGTAGGATTTGCCTGCGCTTAATCACCTTTTTTTTCTTTTTTGCGTGACTATTCCTTTAGCAAATGCAGGTGATTAATCATGTTCTGTCACACAGCCTCTTTCTCTGCTCCTGAAAGTGAGCCCTCTGGTCGATGAGCTCGCCCTTTATGATGTGGTGAACACTCCCGGTGTTGCCGCGGATCTTTCTCACATCTCCTCCATTGCTGTATGTATACTTCCAATACTTCTTTCTGTCTGATCGTGGTTCTGACACCAGAACAGAAGATTTCCGGTTATCTGCCGAAGGACGATGGCCTGAAGCATGCCCTGACCGGTGCTGACATTGTCGTTATCCCGGCCGGCATTCCCCGTTAGTCTCCCTTAGACGTCGTATATCCTTTCGGTTCCCTGACTAAAGTCTCCAAACAGGAAAGCCTGGTATGACTCGTGACGACCTTTTCAAGATCAATGCCGGCATTGTCCAGAGCTTGGTCCAGGGTATCGCAGACTTCGCCCCCAAGGCGTTCGTCCTCATTATCTCCAACCCTGTCAACTCGACTGTACCCATTGCCGCGGAGGTCTTGAAGAAAGCGGGCGTCTTTGACCCCAAGCGCCTGTTTGGTGTTACCACCCTGGATGTCGTTCGTGCCGAGACTTTCGTTCAGGAGTTCAGTGGTCAGGCAGACCCGTCCAAGACTTTCATCCCGGTTGTGGGTGGACATTCTGGAGAGACTATTGTCCCTCTTTTCAGCAAGGCGAAGCCTGCTGTCCAGATCCCTGCAGAGAAATACGATGCTCTGGTGTACCGTAAGTGCACATTGGAGGAGGAGTTATACAGTTCTTCAGCTGATCATAAACAGGTGTCCAGTTTGGTGGCGATGAGGTCGTGAAGGCCAAGGATGGCGCTGGCTCCGCCACCCTCTCCATGGCATATGCTGGTTTCAGGTTCGTCCCCCGGCTTCTGAGACGACAATATGCTGTTTGCTAACGGTCTGTAGATTTGCCGAGAGCATCATCAAGGCTCTGAAGGGCGAGAAGGGTATCGTGGAGCCCACTTTTGTTTACCTGCCTGGTGTCTCTGGCGGCGATGCTATTGCCAAGGAGACTGGTGTTGAATTCTTCTCCGTCCCAGTGGAATTGGGAGTAAGTGGATCATCTGTGACACTCGTTGATATCGGGATGATAAGGCTAACACTATCGAAAAGGTCGACGGCGCGGACAAGGCTATCAACATTCTCGAAGGAGCCACCGAACAGGAGAAGAAGCTGTTGGAGACTGCCATCAAGGGCTTGAAGGGAAACATTGAGAAGGGCGTCGATTTCGTCAAGAACCCTCCACCAAAGTAAAATGCCCATTCCTAGTCGCTGGCCATTTCCCCGGCCATCTTCCCTACATTCATTGTTTCCTGTAACGTCCTTAAATCTACACATTCTGTTTCATCAGATGTGCTTCATCAATGTATTTTCTATTTTCTCCCAAAGCCCTTCGGAGGATTCGAGCTAATGACTGCTACCCTGGGAAGATAGGCTTTGAGTGTTAAATCCTTGAAACGATGAAGCGAAATCCAAAGGAGTTGATGGGAAGGGAAGCGAGACAGCCGGTGGATGGATGCAAGGAACATAATTGAGACAGCTTCCCCTGTCCGTAATTCATAGAGTGAGGGGGATAACCGCCCAAACCGCCTGGGGGTTTGCATCGTCTGGAAAGTCTCATTGACATAAAAAAAAGGGATGGGTCTCAAATCATGGCCTGCGACATTTCCACTCGTGTTTCCATGTGTCATCAGATTGTAGTGTATAAATGTAAGCGCGCAAGAAGTCTGTCCAGCAGCTCACGGCCTTGGAAGTATGGTCTTGATCTGGAATGTTGCCCCCGGCAGATCCGACGTCTCTGCTTGTACTGTAGCATTTATATTCATGCTCGCCAGCACACCGCGTATTACACCGCATGGAAACCATAAATACTAGCGAGTGTTGGTTAGACCGGCAATTCGAGAGTTGGATAATTACGTGGAGGTCTCACAGCTTGGGCTCTCGTGACAGCGTCACTTCGTACTGCCATGCTCATCCTGCTGAACGGCCGGAAGGCATTATCAGTTAAAACGAAGACTCCCTGGCAATCTGCATCAGCTCCTATATCTTTATCTCGTCCCGATCATCACCCTTACTCGATGGTTTGTCTTCAAGTTATCCACTTGTTTCCTGAAAAGAATCGTCCATAGATCTTTGCAGAGGAATTTGATGACATCGAGGTTATCCGTGAATCGCGGGCGATCTCGAGAAAATCTGCCAAGAGACGATTGATCCCGTTCGTTAGCAATGCGAACGAAGCGGTTGAGAACTGATGCAGCTCGTCAAGGAGACCCCAGGTCCCCCGGAAGAATGGGGTATCAATGCGAACGCTATCAAGGAAGGAACCTTGTCTGCGCATGATCTCTCACCTCTCAGCAAGTCCTTGTCCGACTCTGTATCCTAAAGACTCCAGGCGAAAAAAGGTCGCTTCCTTCTGCTCTTCGTCATCCATCCCATCCTCAGACGCCGATAGTTCTTGCACCAAACGCTCCGCCATAGGAACGATTTCGATGAGAAGTAGGTCGAGGCATGATGCGCCTAAGAATCGAGCATGAGGATCAGAGGCGCTGTATGGGGGTAGCGGAGTATCGAAAGACATTGGGTATGAAATGAAATGGTACGGCGGGGACACACGAGTGGTAGAATCGGCAATAGAACTACCAGCGCGAAAGTCGATTAGGCGGAAAACCCGCCGTAATCAGGCCAGACAACAGTTCGGGCACGCACTGTCCCTTCTGGTTCACTTGCTAAGTCGTTGTGTAGTGCTAGTAGGTACCTGATGTGACGTCCCGGAGGCCGGTACCTGGAGCTACTAGTAATACGGAGTACGGAGTAGTGGGTAGGTGAATCCCCTAGCCTAAGCCCAGGTGGATTGCCCGCAATATTAGTTGTCTAGTAAAATAGACGGTCGATTAACCTCTACAAGATTGACTGCTAGTTACTTAGATTGATATGCTAGAGACTACTTAGAAGCTTACAAAGATAAAAGCTCGTTTAGAGTTCTTTTTCTTTTTTCTTTTTAATTTGTACAGAGATCACAACACAAGAATGGGTCATCAAGTCTTGCATGCAATTGAAGACTAATATGTCAAAGTTATCTCCAGATACACTCCCATGCCAGCAGTCGCTAAAGGAAGAGAATAAAGACATGGGCCTAGCATGTCTGAAGGAACAGACCCCAGGTGTGGGCCGAAATCCATCGCCATCCACCCTACTTTGCAAGCCGTACCTTAAAAGTGTCTACAGATCATCCATTTTCCACCACCATCCAACGCCGTAAAAGACCACATGCGCCATATAGCCATAAATAATGGCATAAAATCACGAGGTATAATAAGTGGCTGTCCTTCGAGGAGATTGAGAGCCGTTCTGTCCGGAGAAAGTCGAGTCCACCCCATTCCCTGCAGCGGGACTATAAGAGCCCTGCAATCCGTGTTGGGGAAACAATTGGCCTGGAATAGTAATAGCCTGCCTCTTTGGGTGTCTGGGCGTGGTTTCCTCATCATCGCTACCCGTTAGATCAATCACTTGAGCAGCCGATCGTTTGTTAGATAACGGTCGTGTGGCAGATGATGTAGTGGAAGCCTCTCGTGACTGCGCCGGCGTCCGCTGCAGCGCTATATGCACTGGAAGAGGTTCCTGCTTCAACGGGACAACTGAAGGCTCTTTGATCTCTATTAAGTCATCGTCATCATCAGTAGTGGGTGTTACCCCGCCGCCCTTCTGTGTCGATTCTTCGTCCCTTGGATTCGACCATTCACCAGTGGGTTCTATTATGACTTGATCCACTTCTGGAGGAGTCGACTGAAGGATGTCATCCACATATCTAACATGTTAGACCAAATCACAAATACCGACTTTGGGGAAATATCATACTGGTCAACTTGTAAGGACTCAAAACTCGTGGCCTTGTTACAAACAGGACACGTCCAAGTAGGTGCCTGCTCCTGTAATTGAAGAAATGAAGACGCATCGAAGCATTGGTTGTGAGTACATATCACTGATCGGCATGGAACCTCGATTCGCAAAGTTGACAGGGGACATTTTAATGACATGACACTCGAAGTCGTGATGATATCTGAGTCTTCGGCCCTACTTCTCACTAGAAAGAGGTCAGACTTAAAGAGCATGAGACTAGGAATGGACTGTCATACTCTCTCGTATTACTTGTTCTTTGGAGATTGTCTTTCTCGCTTTGAGCTTCGTCACAAGCTCCTCGACAGGATGCCGTTGAACCAGGTTGACGAGAACAAAAAACCTCTGTATAGGAGATTAGCAAATTGAATAAAAAATACAGTATGTATATATGATTACCCCATGTCCTTGCACATTCTATTCGGGTGGTGGAGGGGGGAATGCTTGCCTTCTGAGTCAGAGCATATGTCATAACAATATGGTTCGGATACCCTGGCTTTTTCCGGATATAGTTGGTCACATCAGCTGGCCGTGTTGATCCAGGCTTGTTCTTGAGACCTCGAAGGTTGGCCTTGACTTCGTCGAGATTTGCCTTTAATTCGACTTGATGAGGAAATGCGATATCTGATTTCGCATATTGGTTGAGACCAGTATCTGCGGCACAGTAGACCATTACTCTAATATTCGGATCGTTCTGCAGCTTTGCGGCAATAGAATGGGTAAGAACCACCCTAAGCTCGACACTATCCCTTGTATGTTCACGAACTTAAATATTGTATTAGCAGTGCGATTGTTAGAGGATACGGATCAACAGAATGAGCTCACACCTTTGCATTCCATAGTTGGAGTCAGGGGTTCTAGGATGGTATAGAATGGACTATCCTTGAAAGTCAGACGACCTGGAGTACAGTGAGCGAATGCGAATAGGACAGCAGGCACATGGACCTACCCATCGAGAATGGCTGTGATGTCATTCCTGCACCAAGAGACGACGGCCTACTCTGTGCAGAGGCTGTCTGGAGTGTAGAATGGGAGGGATTTTGATGTGATGCCGGTGATGAAGATGGGGAGCTAGGCATCGACCGCTGAGCTGTGGCATAGATGAACTTTTTGAGCCTGTTATAACGTTCAATATGCCCGCCTTGGTAGAGTCTTTCGATATCTGTCCAACGCGTCAGCGAGCACGGAATGGAAATCTGGTGTAAGGAAATCGAGAAAGAGCAAAAACAATGGAATGTAAGCACTCAAGAAAAGGACGAGGGGAAGGATGTTAGGTTGATAAACTAACAGTCAATAATGCGGAGCTGCAGCGACACCTTAACACCAGAAACGGCGAGGCCCTCGCTTCGTAGGATATCCTTCAGTTGAGCGTTGGTCAGCGTCTTCACCAGGGCAGTGACGCTCTGGATATCAGGAGCCTGTCCCGGGGAAGCCATTGTCGAGAGGTTAAGAGAATTAACAAAACGTCCAGTGTAGGTAGATGGGGGACCACCAGGGCCTGTCACGATAGGTGGCTCGAGACAGTGGATTTTCTCGTGAGGTTTCGGCGCAGAGACATTTCAGATCTGTTCCCTCCATAAAAGGTGATATGGAATGGAAACGAGAGGTCAGTTAGACTTCAGACATCTGCTTAACAGATGCGAGCACTGATATTAGCGTGTCGATGGAGAGTACTTTCAGGTGCTCGCCGATATGATGACATAAGACAGTTTAATGCAGCCCACCTTACTACTCATTCAATTATTATCGCCACAGGCCGGAGCGGCAAAGGAAAACTAGCGGGAAAAAAAGAGAGAAAAAGTCCCAGAACAACTTGGCCTCGGTTCATGGACTATTTGCAGCTCTTATTTTCACACAGAGTTTACGCATTGCTACCACTTGGTTCTACCTAGGCTAAGATATTTTTTTACTCTTTACGAAAAAAGAAAAAATGGCCAAGAGCTCTCGGTCCAGCGTGCAGAAGCGCAATAAGGCTAAGCTGAGAGCTACAGTCTTTGGTCCTGCTGCAGACGCCCGAACGGCAAGGCTCTCCGCGAAGTTACAGGAATTGGCGTCTCAGCCCCGGCCAAAAAATTCGGATGCAGTTGGTATGGAGGTGGATAATTCCACTGGTACGTCTCCCGCATTTGACAGATCTCTCTTTGGAGAACGCTAGGCAAGACAGAGTGCTCTAATCCTTATCCAGACAACCAAGATGCAGATGCTGCAACGTTAAAAGCTCAGAACTCGGATGCAGGTAAGATAGCACCTCTTATTCTTCTCTCTCTGTCTCTCCCCTTTCTACATGTAACACAAGTCTGGTTCCCTCCTCGTTTGTTTTTGTCTCCATAGCGCCTCCATCACTCGATTATCATTAGGCAGCTTTGCTCACATATTTACCAATAGAGATGGATATCGATGCAGCAAGTGCGCCCACTACCAGGACAAATGGTTCGAAAAAGAACGGACGTGTACAGAAGCGTCGCAAGAAGAGTCGTTCCTCGATCGTGTTTCCGCGGCACCCTCAGAAAGACAAAAAGATATCCAAGAGAAAGTGATACCTATGGTGGGCTTTACAGGAACTGCTGTTATGTTTGATAAGGCGCTGGCGTCTAGACTGTTATTGGAAGTGATACATCGATATTGGCAATCGTGGTGAGAAATTTCTTGCCTTTCTCAGCTCGCCTATAATCGACTGGCTTACTGGACTGACAAATGGTTCCGGATGCTGGATCGGTTGTCAACATGGGCATCATGAGTATTAGTAGTCCTGTTGAATAATATCATATATTCAAACTTTGCGGCATTACCTATGCAGTCGATGTATTCTTTTGACAATGCTCAATAATAATGAGAATGCGGGATGTGGCAGAAATTATAGGAATTACTGGTCATAAACCGAAGGCGGTGTGTACATGATAATGTTGACAGATAATAACTAGCTTAACTAGTTAATGGAAATGTAGATCCCGCACGGCATGCGGAATACAGAGCATCAGCATATGGCGTCCACCTTATAATATACTCTGACCTCACGGCGCTACTCATTCGGCCAATGTTCAATTCAGGGCGCAATGGCTGCTTCCGTTCTGAAGCTTGCGATTTTCATCGCCAACATTCTGATACTAATCGCTATGGTGATTTTCGCGAGCGGCTTCTTTCCCTACAAGCCGTTATTACAAGGACACGCCTCATTTGACGACTCCGGGGAGCACAGTAGACCGCCACAGATCTATGACAAACTTATCTTCATGGTAGTCGATGCTCTAAGAAGGTAACACTCCTATTCGATTCTCTATTAAGGAGTACTCCCTTGGACTAACGCTCAGTTCAGTGATTTTGTCTACTCCGACGCGTCAGGTTTCTCATTCACGCAAAGGTTGGCTACAATGAAACACAGAGCTAGATCGCCCTCTTGAAGACTGTCTAACTAAACAGCTTGATCCGGTCCGGTGTCGCTCTTCCTTTTACCGCTCATGCCAGTCCTCCAACGGTCACTATGCCTCGTCTGAAGGCGATTACTACGGGCTCAGTACCGTCATTCTTGGACGTAATTCTGAACATCGCCGAGTCCGATACGACTTCAACCCTTGCCAATCAAGATACATGGTTATCTCAGCTAAAAGCTAGATCCGGAGGGGGCCTCGTCATGTATGGAGATGATACCTGGCTGAAGCTATTCCCAGGAATGTTTGACAGGGCGGACGGAACGACGAGCTTCTTCGTGTCGGTCAGTGTAAAATCAGACTATATGATAAAATCTATAGTAGTGCTAAATTTTAAGTAATCTATTCTAGGATTTTGTCGAGGTAGACAACAACGTGACTCGCCATATTCCTGAAGAACTCTTGAGAGATGATTGGACTGCTCTGGTCCTGCATTATCTCGGTCTGGATCATATCGGTCATAAGGCTGGTCCCAAGAGGTATGAAACGAGGTGAATTGGCTCCTAGCACCGACTTTACTAATGCACTCGAAGCCCGAATATGATCCCAAAACAGCGTGAAATGGATGAGATTGTGAAAGAAATTTATACTGCAATGGATACTCACAAACATCTTCAGTCGACGCTTCTTGTTCTCTGCGGTGATCATGGAATGAATGATGCTGGCAATCATGGTGGCTCGTCTGCGGGTGAGACGTCAGCAGCCCTAGTATTCATATCCCCAAAATTTTCGCAGAAGCAATCTGAGAATGCATCACCACTGGAAGCTGTTGGGGATTTCCAGTATTATCGAACAGTCGAGCAATCAGATATAACTCCTACATTGGCAGGACTACTCGGCCTACCTATCTCTACAAATAATTTGGGCGTATTCATTCCAGAGCTCCTTGCAATGTGGGATGATGGTGAGAGATAACCAATGTCTAAAACAAAAGCGGGATGAAGAGTTCTCAAGCTGATTAACATCCTCCTAGGTTCGGAGAGAGTCCAACTTCTCTTGCAGAATTGTAAGCAGATGCTGGGGATCATCAAAGCCACATTTCCGAACCGAGAGTTTGACATTAGACCGTCGCTCCGTCATTGCGATTCCAAGGTGTCCGGTATCGAAGGACTCGAGTGCGCTTGGCATGGCATTTCCGACAGGCTTAGGCCATCGGATACACGCAATAGTACTCTGCCTGAGATCGAATCTGCCCTTTTCCAATTTTTATATATGGCGCAAGAACTTATGAGCCATACCGCTAGCAACTATGACCTCACCAAGCTCTATCAAGGATTGTTATTCTCCGGAGCCGCCGTCTTACTCTCCCTTCCTGCAGTTTTTACTCCGTTATTAAAAGCAGGCCGCGCTGGTATCTTCTTAATCCTTAGTATATCAGGATACTGTTGCATGATGTTTGCAAGCAGCTATGTCGAAGAGGAGCAGCAGTTCTGGTATTGGATTGCCACAGGATGGGTGTTCTATCTGCATATCAGGTTGTTGTAAGTGCAACCGTTTCGATTACAATCGCACTTCTAACAGAATTGCGAGTGCAGGGCAAGATCTAATGCAAACGAATTGCAACTCCCCCAACTTCATTCCGTGGCTCTCATGCTTACCTACCGAATAATGCGACGCTGGAACCAGACCGGGCAAAAGTTTTCTGCCGAACCTGATATTGCACAGAATTTTTTGCCTGCTCATCCGAGGTTACTATGGGCTCTTGTACTTTTGGCATATTTTGACACCTGCCGTCAAATGATCTCTTCTTTCTCTAGATCTAGGTTTGCGGTCATTAAGGGGTCAATATCTCTCATATTAACGGCTCTGGCATTAACCTTCAAGGTATCGTTCACGGCAACCGATTCTCCGGGGCTCCTTAACCATTCCCTGTCAAACAATTTTGTGGATATGGTTGCGAGCAAGCTATCGTTAGTAACGCAAGCAAGGTTTGTCTTCTTTGGTATCGCATTGGTTATGCTATGCCCAGTATCTGCTAAGACGGAGGGGGGAGGACACCGACCGGAGAGTAAAGGTAAGTCTTCATCGAGCTCGATGGGCAAAGTGATAACACCAGCACCGCAGATAAAAAGATCATCCTACATGAGGCCCTGAATTTACTCCTGATAACTCAATCGAGAACAACAAACATACCACTATTTTTGATCCTCCGGGCTCAGAAATACATTCTTAGTTCGATGGGCCTCACAGGACTAGAAATCATTATCACATCATTGATTTCACAATACGTGAGCTTCTTCGCCTTTGGCGGATCAAATGCCATCTCGTCCATCGACTTGTCTAGCGGCTACAATGGGGTCGGCAAATATAATGTTTTCCTTGTTGGATTTCTAACTTTCCTGAGCAATTGGGCCGGCCCAATATGGTGGGTATCCGCGATGCGCCTTATTCATCCACGTTGGGGCAAGCTAGACAGGCAGAACTACTTGGCCGTTCTGACTTTCCACTCTGCAATGATGCTATTAGCTATTATGGCCGCCTGCACAGCCCTAAGGACACATCTCTTTATCTGGACAGTCTTCTCGCCGAAATTTCTCTACACCACGGCCTGGGTTGCAGCACATCACATTGTGATCAATATGTTAAGAGAAGGTCTTGCATTAGTATGCATTCAGTTTTAGATGGCAATAATAACAGAATGAGCTGTGTCATCGGCACTCAATGCCTACAGCCAAGGAACACCCGAGGTGACAGTCCTTTCAAATGAACATAGGCCAAGCAAATCTCCTGAAGTCCAAATAATCAAAGTATAGTGCTGAAAAGATCATCTATAGCATTAGCTCTTCGTCTATTCTTGTGAGTAGACGGTCTGCGCTGTGTATTCCCCGCCGGTTTGGGTCTTGAAGCTTGATCATTACTTGTGCTTCTACTTCTTAAAAATTCTGATCTGACGCCGGTCAAGTCGTCACTTGCTTGCGGGCGAGAGAGTGCGGGAGCATCGTTTGCTCGACGGACCGGTTCTCCTATGTCTGGGATTTGGTCCGAAATGGTTCCAGCTAACGACCTAGTACCTTCATCACCAACAATAGTTGAGGATCGCGAGGTCTCTTCTTTCCCAATGACGTTTGCGATGCGAGCGATGATGGCTACTAAAACCGTGCCAAGAGCGGAGAACTGGGCATCCGCGACGACGGCAGAAAAGGCCCTAATAGAACACAAGATTAGTTCTGCGGACAACATGCCGATGCTTGCAGGATAAGCCAAGCGAGGATATTTCGACATACAGATAACATTTTGGGATAAGACGCCTCTGAAGGTAGTCCTCATAAACTGTGACAGCGTCTCCAGATGCATCGTTTTCAATCGCCATCAGAAGGCTGTAGATGGAGCTTTTCAACATACGAAGCCATTTCCACCACTTGGCACCCCCGTGTTGATTTTTGTTGCGATGGTAAATCATATGAATCATGAAGTGGATCGTACGAATTTCATCGCTCGTCGGTCGAGAACCGGGGGACATCATGACGAATCAAGCGTCCGCAGTACCGAATGACCTCACTTGGTTGAAGGGACGAGTCCCTGGAGTTCTGTGACCAGTAATATAGTCGTCAGACCTCCTCTCCATCACATAACCATATAGATTTTTTCGCCCATAATTGCGGTTGTAATTGTGCGCGGTTAGAACAAGGTTGCAGTTACCGCGGCGTTGGTGTAAGCGCAGTAGTTAATTTAACTAGTTAACTTATCCCGTCTGGTGACTAAGCCAAAAAAAAATTATGTCTAACTATGTAGTACGTAGTGACCCACCTAGGCTGCTGATAGAGTTATTAACTAATCATCGAGCTGATTCTTTAGTCTTAGATGAAAAGCTATATTCATCTAAATCTACAGCATATATCTAGTAAAGAATTACCATTGCGTGTTTAACGCAAGCAGTCATTTCATAATGAAATCGTATGTTATTTCCGAAGACGGATACTCGAGCCTAGGAAGGACTACTTCAACTCCCTGAAGAAGAACATGCCAACCCGCCAGAACGATGACAGATGCTATGACAGAGCCCAAAATGGCTTAGCATAGTTCTCTGAGATAAAAAGGGTTCTGGTTGCAACAACGCATCATAAAACGACTGGAGGGAGACAGGAGATAGTTCGGGAAAACACCCAAGCCTTCTCGACAAATTATTCAACAAGGACAACGAACAGCAACACCATGATTGCATACAGAAACGTAGGATTGAACCTCAAGAAGTCTTGGGACCCCTGGGTGAGACCTGAGATCCATACCATGGTTTCAAGGCAGGCAGAGTGCAGGGAGCGCTCCTTAGTCCACTCAACGCAGTGGAGCGCCTTGGAGTGCAAGTCCGGACATAAACGATTTCACGCTCAGCGGCGGTTGTTCCACGGTCATACTGCGAACGGCGGCGACGCTGCTCGTCACGATACTGCTGACCAACGCGGGGTGCGAATAGACCTGCCAATGTCAGGACTAGCACGGTAGTTTATGTGAACTTGCAATTGCTCCATACCAACATGCTCTGCATTCTCAACACTGCGGCGCATCTTTGAAGGATTATCTGGTCCTGGGAATCTGTCCTCAGTCCCAGCTAGAGGGCCAGTACCGGTATGGAAGATCTAATATGGATTAGTCGATGAGATATGTTTATCATTGGAGAATGTGTGTCTACCTTCGGGCGGAAAGAAGGGTGTTCTAGCATAACTGAGCTGTTGCGGAACTTCTGCACTAAGCAATCCTTCCCTTGGATTGCTGGGCAAGTTAAATCATGTTATAGAACAGATTGACTAGAACGTGAGACTTACTGGCGTATGAGATCTCTGCAACTTTATCACTGTTGAAACAATTCCTTCATAATAAGAATTTCAGTATGGAGGATGATTATAAACTGTCCATTATTTGTACATACCAGGTACGTCCAGCTCGTGCGTTGACGAACTTCGGTGATTTGGTCAGTAATCCTGGCAAGTCAGTTGTATTGGGGCCCTCACATCAATAATATCAATCGGCTAATCTCAGGTCAGCGAAAACGTAAAGTCGAAAGGGCCATGAAACTCACATCTTCAAAGTTGATGAATGCATAGCCAACACTAAGAAAGTGATCAAGATAAGCGCATGAAGTAAAGGATAGTGCGATGCTACCTACTTGCAGTTATTGGCAAAGTCTATGGTGAGATGTCAGTAATGCAGTTCTCCCATAGTATAATCGCACTTTCCGTTCATACCAATACGTAAGTACATAAAATCGTATTTCCCGTGGCTGGTTTCATCGACAATATCTTTCAACATAGCCTGGAATCTGTCAACGATCTCTATACAGTAGATCTACTGAGGAATCCGGTTTTCACCTGGTCAATCTTGTTGGGGATATTACGAAGCATGATCTACCAGATGTCAGTTGCGTCGTCTAATGCCAAGTTGCTGATTCGAATCACCAACCGTCGTACGGACATCAAGTCCGCACCGAATTCTTTCCACGTCAACAAAGTTCTGATTGCTAGAACGAGGGTCGGGGTAGCGAGAGAACTCTGTTCGGGGAGGATAGATAGGGCGTTCTTCGAATCTGGACATCCATTCCATCAAACCAGCTCGTTCGCCACGTGGTATTGTAGAGCGCCCAGTAGGGCTCAATTCGAAATAAGGACTGTGTGCGACTCTGCCAAGTGATCCCATTGTTCCTGATGCATACAGGCGGCCTCCTTCAGTCTCTCGAAGAGGAGACATCTTCCTCATTGGAGTAGTGATCGGGTTCCGACCAGGAACATCGTCGACATCAGGTTTGTAAAGCTTAACCTCCAGTAAACAGCTCTGATTCTAGGTTAGTTCTCTTGATAATGACGAGTAGATTTCTTCCGGTAGCGTACATTGACAGATGTCCCATTAAGGGTGATCACAGCATTCTCCGAGTCGCGTGTATCAAAGAACTCAATGAGGAAATCGCTAACATTTTCCTGACCTGTGGGAACAGTGTGGAACATTTTCAGATCACCGAAGGTTTCGGCCAGGTCCTTAAGCGATTGGGCGACACTCTGGTCATTGAGATTAGGATCCTGATTGTCATAGTAGACAGAGATGAAGATCTGGCCCTCGAAGTCAGAAATCAGGTTCAGGTTAGATACCTCGTACTGCTGAGCGTATTCCTTTGCAGTGAGAGGAAGAATACGCCACTCAGGACGAAGGTGATGGATTTTCTCCATCGCAGTTTGGGCCTCACGACTATCGGTGAATGCAACAGAAATCCTGCCCTTCGAGCGCAGCTCTGAGAGTATTGGACCCTTAAGGGTTCGGAATTCACGACGCTTGCTAAAGTCAGCTAATCATGTGAGAAGAGAGAAAAAAAATAAATACTTACACTGAAAAAGCCAGCCAAAGTCAAATAGGACAGGCCAGTCGGAACGTCCTCAATAACAAAGGCGCGGCTGCGTCTCTCATGATCGAATTGACCGACAATGACGGGCGATGAATGGATACCCTCTTTACCGGCTTTTGCTTTTCCGATAGGACCAAAGTCGGAGGTGCTCTGATCTGGAACTTTATCATTTCCTTTGCCCAGCAAGCCATTATCTGGCTCCGAATTAGCAGCCAGATATCTCACTCCAGATGCAGCGGACCCAAGTGCACGGATAGTAGATCCATCAACTCCACCGGCAGGGCCGAGAGGAGTGAAACTCGAGGCAGTTGGAGATAGCTGGACACGGCCGCAGACCATGGGGGGAGCGAGGAAAGGGTCAGGACCAAGGCTATATAGAATCATTAGCCCACCGGTTTAGAAACTAGATATGAATGATATAGTTGCCATCGATACTCACGCTGCATAGAATCCCCGGATTTCATCCTCGCTCGAGGAACCACGGGCTGTAGATCTGGAAAGACCTTTCGATCTCAGGTCCTCCGGAGAATACGCAGTGAGTTTGGTATCTGGAGATCCATGGTGAGAAGCGCCGCCATTCGAAGAATGGGGACTGCTGGTAGCATGCATGTAATCCTCTGCTCTCATTCTGGTGGCTAGCTCCTGAAGAGCTGTAGCCAAGATAAGAACACGATGTGGCCCTTAGGATGCACCTGCAATGAACGGTCTATGTCTGTCACTAAACTAGCAGCAGAAAATGACAGGCTTTGAACCAAATAGACACAATGAGAATGTAAGCACTGCTATACTTGCAACTGTTGTCTTGAGCTGGGTAGGAGAGCAGAGCACACAGGTATAGGATGGGGAGTATTAGATCCTAGGTGAAATTGACGAAGAGAAAGCAGAATTATGATATCAATATGTAACGAAAGATCCTGAGTGGAAAATACAGGATGGTTACGTTGTGACGTTGCGTTGTCAGGGAGTAGTCATTCTACCATCCAAGTCTGTAATCAGGAGTTCTATGAGGGTGCATCAACCATCCCCATTCACATGGAATAACAAAGATGAACGGAGGCATGTTTATGTAAGTAAAGACAGAAAGCAGATTGGAGCTTAATTAATTATCATGTTAGGTTATAGAGCAGCTTATGGGACTAAAATATGATTTCCATATATGGGAGCAGGCTGACAAGTTGCGAGAAAGTGGCTTAATGTACTTGCCTTGAAGCAACCTTATGGTAGTACTGCAGTTCAGAGATACATAAAAAAAACTATACTATGAACACTAATAAAGCCAGAGGATGTCTACTGTTTGAATGCACAGCCTATAAAGGGGAATCCCAAGCTAGTTAATCCTGAGAGAATTCGAGAGGACACATATAGCTCCAAGTGCTAGGATGCAAAGTAAATTCAATCCTATAATGGAGAGAAATGGGACAGCAAGCTGGGTTATAAGAAAATTCGCTTAGGTCCACTTCGACTCTCCAGTGTGATCCTCTCAGTGGAGAATACTTAATGAATGTCTCTAGAAGATCCACAATATGACAGGTATCAAGAGGAAGAAACTAACTCAGAGCATAAAGATCCTAGATGTCACGGCTTCAATCTCTAGGGAGCATTCCAGAGCTTAAACCGCTGCGCCAGGAGCAAAAGACTAGGATTCTAGATCAGCGACCTAGAACTGCTCTCGCTTTATATAGTAGATATGCCAGCACCGTCACACTAGACAGAGAATTGACATGAAAGTGTTAGGAAGACAGCATACATGAACCAGTTCAATTTCTGTGCATATATGTTTAACAACATTGCATAGTTATAGAGTCTGCATTGCAACTATGTGATTCTACATTTGGCTGGAGTAAGGGATCTTCTTTTGCTGCTTCTCTGGAATCCTTTAAAGCTCTTCATTTGTCCTGGGAAGTGGCCGGTATGTGGGAGTCTTCCCTCTAGACGAACAAAGCTTCCAAAATGATTATAACATGGTAGATATTCTAGGGGAAACCATTGTAGATGTGTAATTATTGTTAATATAGCCTGAGCCCATCTTACCTGATTACTTAGACACTAGTAGGCATGGTGGGATATATCTTGCAGTGTTCACCTAGGTACCTATCCTAGGGCTCAAATGTTAGGGTGGTGAGGGAGCGGAAGTGACTAAATGTCCTTTGTCGGTCGCCGTACTCTACTTTGTCAGTCTCATAATGCTTCAACTGGTCTACAACAAACTGTGTTCAAAAACATTAAGTACTTACTTCATGATGTTCTGATGAGGTTGTCTAATGTAGCTATCTGGCACTTGCAGCACCAAAGGCTTATACATTGCACTTGTTTCATGAAGCAGCTCACCTCATCTTTCATGCCGGAGGGCTGATTGTCTGACCTTCTAATCGCTATTACAACAGAACAAACAACGCGACAGATGTCAAGATGCCTTCTGCTGTGCCCGCCCGCAGTGATCCTCTTCATGTTCTCAATCAGGTCAGTGGGCACTCACTGACCTTGATATTGGGGTTTATTGACTGATGCACTATATTTTAGATCATTATCTCTCCGTCAGATTCCGATTATCTCGATCAGTTAATACCTTCGATCAGGGAATACAGCTATGGAAATCGGACTTCCCAGCTACTGCAGTCGCTTTCCAAATTTGCCAGCGACAAAGAAGCAGAAATAGAGAATATATGCAACACGAACCATCAGGAGTTCGTTACATCCGTCAATCAACTACTACGTATCCGCGAGGGGACTGTGAGCTTGACTTCGGAGATTCTAGACCTTAACCAGTCGATTCAGGCCAGCACAGAACGTCTGGCGGAACAAAAGAAGGCATTGGTAGAGTCGAGAGGACACCGCCAAAATATTAACGAAACATCTCGAGCGCTGCAAGATTGCCTGGAGGTTTTGCGCCTGGCAAATCAAGTTCATGATCTTCTTGCTAAAAAGAATCATTATGCAGCATTACGCGCCCTCGATGAATTACAAAATGTTCATCTCAAGGGTGTTACTCAATATAAAATTGCTGAAATGATACAGAGATCTGTACCTGTGACGCAGAGAGCTATTGCTGAAGCTGTGATGTCGGACCTGAATACGTGGCTCTATCGCATTCGTGAAATGTCCCAGTATTTGGGCGAAATAGCACTCTACCATACGGACTTGCGAAAGAGAAGGCAGAAAGAGCGGGCAGAGAAGAACCCGTATATAGGACAGTTCAAGCTTAACTCTGCCATTGAATTAGTTTCGGACGAGCACGAGGAGTATGACCTACTTCAGAATGATGACCTACAAGTGGACTTCACGCCGCTTTTCGAATGCCTTCACATCCACCAGTCGTTGGGTCAGATGGATAAATTCAGAGTCGAATATGCGAACACGCGGCGACGGCAGAAGGAACTTTTACTCCCCCCGTCCATATCTCTCCTTGATGAAGATGGGGCCAGTTTGCATACTCTCTTGGAGGAGATGTCCGGTTTCGCCATAGTAGAACGCTCAACGATGAAGAAGGTCCCGAATCTACGGTCGTCCGTGGATGTAAGTACGCCAAAGCTAGTCTGATCCTCTGCTTTAATATGGCTATTTGGTACTTATTCTTGACTTGGGATAGGTTGACGAACTCTGGGAGTCGATGTGTCATACCGCCGTTAGCTTGATTTCAAAGGCGCTGCACGAAGTCGACAATGCCGAGAGCCTTTTGAAAATCAAAAACCTTATTACATTGTTCATGCAAGCAATGGATGTCCGTTATTTGACGAAGCTATAACGTTCAAGCCTATTTTCTAACTCTTAGTAGACATGGAATTTCCCCGTTGGCGCCTTCGATAATTTTCTCTTGGCCGTTTTCGAAAGGTATGCGGAGTTGCTCAAGAAGAGATTCAGCGACGACTTCCAAGAGGTATAGCCCCTTCGTCTCTTAAACACTAGTCTTGAGGCTCATGAATAGTCAGATCGTCTCGACGGACGACTACATGCCGATGCCCATTCAAAATGCCGAGGAATATGACAAAGTTCTCAATGTGAGCTGGTACACTCCAGATAAACCACGGGAAGAGCAGACGTGAGTGTATTGTTTCCTTCTATGATCACGTATACCTTGCTAATCTCCAGTAGCTTTCCATGTGTCCTGCCTTTCTCGCAAATGTATCCGTTGTGCTGTATCGATATTCGAAACTTCTTGAACCAATTCTATTTTTTCTCCAGTGACGATTTTCCTCACCCAGACGTGATTGATGAGACTCTGAAAGATGTAAGAATGAAGTAGTAACACCTATATGGCGGGCCTCTGATCTTACGAAATATACTAGGCACTAGACGAACTTCTCTCGAACCAAGTATGCGAAACTCTTGTCGAACGTCTGAGCTCTCAGTATCTTGGGCAAATAGTTCAAATCCTCATCAATCTTGAGCACTTTGAGTCTGCCTGTCGAGAATTAGAGATTCTCCTTGCTGCCGCGCGAGCACAAACTTCGACAGCAGGGGTCGTCACTTTAAAGGCGACGGAGAAATTCAGGAGCAATAAGAAAGCCGCCGAGAAGCGTATCTTTGAGGTCGTTAATTCGAAGATCGACGATCTCATAGAGACTGCAGAATATGACTGGACGACACCTCTCCCCCCTACAGAGCCAAGTAATTACATGCAGACTCTTACACGCTTCCTCTCCAACATAATGAATTCAACCCTGCTTGGCCTTCCTACTGAGATCAAGGAATTGATATACTTCGACGCTCTTAGTCACGCAGCGAATATGGTTCTGGTATAATCTTCAATTCACGGTAACCGAGGATGTCCTGGATGCTAATGTGTGGTTCTAGTCACTACCCCTTTCGCCAGAGGTAAAGAAGATTAATCCAAACGGCGTTGCGGCCCTAGCGAAGGATGTGGAATATCTCGCCAAGTTCGTGGACAGTCTTGGTGTGCCAATTCTCCGGGAGAATCTCGATGAGTTGCAGCAAACTGTACATTTGATGCAGGCAGAGAATACAGACGAATTCTACGACATTTCAACACGAAACAAGAAGTATGGCCGTGTAGATGCGATTAACGGTCCCATCTTACTGGAAAAGTACGCACTGAGTTCTCAAACTCGAGCATATGCTAACAGACGATTAGACTTACCCGCACCGTTCAGAGCCCTTCAAAGACCGATAAATTTTCGGCGCTTTCCTCAAGGTTTGGTATGAAGTCATAAAGACAATGGCTATATCTGCCGAGCAGTGCGTTTACAGACTGTCAATTATGCTATTGCCCAGCTGGTTGGCGTATCGCTATAATATTCCTGAGGTGGACATGCTGCAGACAGAACGCCGCGATTCATATTTTAAATAACAAATTCTCGGAAATAAAGCCCATAATAAATTTCTGCATACATGCTAGTGATCATCCCCCCAAGCCTCACTGATATTAAATCGTACCGTTCTCATGAACCACACTAACTTGTGTCGTTGGTGGCCGTTGCGATTAACGCCATTTGAGTATGATTGCTTTGAACGGTCACTTGATTCAAAATCAACTCGTTAGTCAACTCAAAAATGCAATCAATCTGCCTTAACCGATAATACTTCTTGTGAGCTCAATAAAGGGAAGCCGTACCTGCTGTGGCGGAAGGTGGGGATACGCTGCATACATTCCCTCAAACATTTGTGGCTGTGGCTGTCCATATGCTGCAGCTGGGTCAGATTGCACTGCTCCCGGGTACATTGCTGGCTGGTGTCGATATTCCTGGTCTTGCGGTAGTGCATGCTGACCGAGTGATCCATAATCTGGAGCAGCCATATGGTGTTGTTGATGCTGAACTCCCTGTGAGGGCGGCAGTTGTCCGGCTGCAGCATTTGCGGGGGCAGTGGCAGCAGAAGCGGCAGTGCCAGCCGTCTGACTTGATCGTTTTGTGTGCGAGGTAGCCTCTTCTCGGGGTACGATATCAATCAGAAAGTCGAACATGTCTGACTTTGAAAGAGCGGCAGCGATGTCGGACCGCTGTAAGGTACGCCGTTTGTTGTCCTCGGCGTGGATCCAGGCTCGCATAGTCAATTCAGTAATAAATATGTCGCAGCCTTTGGCAAAAAGTATAGGAGCTTCTGCAGATATCATCTTTACCTCTGGATCGGCCTTCATCACTTTCTTTATGCGTGCCAGAGGTAGCTGATGTATCTTGTAGTCATGGTTGTCTGTTTCAAGATGGTTGATGGTGTGTTGCCAGTAAGTAGTGAGAATATCGCGAGAATTTCCTTGTAAGCCTTGGTTCACCTATCCGTAATTGTTAACGATCAAGACTGTCAGACTTTCTTCCGATCGACTCGCCGAGCGCAAAATGGTAGAAGGTAAAGCGCATAATGTCCTCAACAACTTACATTTGCCCAAGTCCCAGTATATAACTCTGCAACAGGAGCATATCCTTGCGCCGACAGCTACAGAGGCGCGCATCATCAGCACCAGATTCGGAATAGATTTCAACAGCTGATATCGTGAACTTGAAATAACATTGGAAAAGGTAACATACCGCCGCACTCGCCCCTATACATTACAATTGTTAGCCTTATAATTATGCCAAGAGTAATGGTCTGTAAAACTAATCAGATTGTCAAGGGCAGCACTGATAAGAGAAAACGCGGAGAGCGAACCATAATGGCCCCCGTTTCTGATGTCATACACAGGTTGCGGCCGGCTCTGTTGTTGCCCGGCACCCTGTGGAGCCTGTTCCATGACTTTTAAGGTCACTGAGTTCTGAGACCGTACGCACAGACTGTCTTGATGAATAAATGTGCCGGTCAGTCTGATAGATGCAGGTCAATGAGGTTCAGGATAGGTCTGTCAAAAGGAGGTGTTGATACCAAAGCTTTGCAGGATTTAGAGGGATCTCGGTCAGTTAGAACTTTCAAGGAAAGTTAAGATCGCAAGAAAATGCACAAGCAGGATGATGGAATGAGGCAACAGGAAATAGAGACCTTCCGTCAATGCAGACACGACCAAACATACTGAGCTTGCGGAGTGTATGAAGTAAGGTGACCTTCTACTGCATGCGTCTTACGCCAAGACCGCAAAAGTGTGCCAAGAACTGTGATATGACAGTTAGCAAAGAGGTTAAAGAAAGAATTAACTTAGTTATTGATTCTATAAACTTTATATAATTCGTTAATTATTTTTTTTTCAGGAAATTTTAGGTTTTAAATTTAAATTTCAGGTACTAGACTCCTGATTACCGGCTTTATATACAATATTTTCTCTGAAAAGGAAGCTTCCACTTAGTATATCACTTCACTGTTCGTTCCGATGCCACGAATACCGACATCCTCTATCCTCCGAGCTTATCAGCGGGATCCTTTGCTACCACTGCTCTTACAGGAGTGCCGCACTCTTGATTCAGCGCAGAATGAACTGCGCTGGTTACGCGAGTGGGTTGTGAAGAAATTCTGCCAGCAGACCAGTCGATTCGGAACAGATATACGTCGCAGCACACCGGGATGGAGAAGCCACTTGAGGTCATTGTGCCGTGAGAGGGCCAGAGGAGTGCCGCTCCAGTATCTTCTTGGGGACCAGCCATTTGGAGACCTAGAAATTATCTGTAAGAAGGGGGTTTTAATTCCACGGTATGCTCCTTGGTAGCTATAACATCTTCCTTCAACCACGATATTGACATTTGCTAACCGATGTATACTGGCAGATTTGAGACAGAGTCATTTGTGCTTCAGACTGCCAAGTGCATTCTCAATGACTTGCGACATCGTTCCCAGTCAATAACCAGTTCAGACCCGCGTCCGGAATCTTTGCATATATTGGATCTTTGTTCAGGTACCGGTTGCATATCGCTTCTTCTTCACGCCCTCCTAGCCCCTCATTTCAAGCACTTATCCATCCTGGGCATTGATCTGAGCCCTATAGCGGTCAAACTAGCTATCAAGAATCTTACGCACAACTTGGCCCTTGGGTTGCTCCAGAGTCGAGCTGTTAGAGATGTGCAATTCCGACAGGGAGATGTGCTAGCTAGGAGCGATATCAATATCCCTAATGTAGAAGATGTCCTCTTCAGTGACAGTGCCAGATCGTTGCGCAACCACTCTAGTCATGCCTCAACAGATGATCACAAGTGGGATGTCCTTATTTCAAACCCACCATATGTATCCCCAGTCTCTTTCAGGGATGGCACCACCTCGCGCAGTGTCCGAACATACGAGCCTGAGATTGCTTTGCTGCCGCCCTCCATCACTGGCGCTCGTTATCCTGGTCAAGACATTGGCACCTTGCCGCAGGAAGATACTTTCTATCCTTATCTACTCTCGCTTTCTTGCAAACTGCGGGTTAGGCTTACAGTTCTCGAGTGTGGTGACCTGCAACAGGCTCAGCGGGTTGCATTATTGGCAGAGTCTTTGGCAAAAGCACATTATGGACGCGGCAGCTTTACAGTCAAACTGTGGGACTGGGATGAGACTAGTTGGAATAATAAAGTATCTAACATGTTAAGTGGTGCTAAGGCTGTTGTATTGACCAGATTTTAATGTATCGAAAAAGATATATTTAATGGAAATATAATATACGTTGCCATTAATTACTTGGATTTTCTTGGTGAATAAATACAACTTCTAAATTGTAATAGTATTTGTCTTCATCTCACTTTTGCCACTTTTGCTACAGCTACTAAAAGGATATTACCTCTCATATCTTCCCAACAGACTAGGAATCTGACACGATTCGTTTTAGCAATGTATTTCCATCCAAGGAACACCTTTTCCCATGCCAAGCCCCAGTCTTTATCCAGAAAGACATTATTAACTTTGCCAATAGAGGTGTTGTTTACTGTTACCTAGAAGCGTCCCTCTGAGCTTATATTGATTCCCTTGCAGATAATCGAGAACATCGCCTATTTGCTTGAAGATGATAAAGATGTTCTAAACTTCTCACTGGTATGCGTCCTTTTGAAGCAAAGCCTATTATCGACGGGGTCTTCGATTTGGCGACGACGATTCAAGAAGAGATACGACTTGCCCCAAGGGAGATCGTCAGCACAAATCAAATTTGAATACCAGACGCGTTCTATTGTGCTATCACAGACCATTTCTTTCAAGGATGGAGAGAATGACCAGGAAAAGTTATGGTTAGAGGTTGTTAAGCTCCTTCTTGAAGAATCTTTCTCCTCTCCATATATACGGGACGGTTATCTCGTATCAAAGAACCTTGACAGAATTCGTGAAATCGTTTCAGGAAGTTCTTTTCTGGCCCGACCAGTGAGTGGATTTGCTACAAGCAGTGAAAGCCTTTTCTCGGATTCTTTCTGCGCTGTACAGCTAGTAAGGCCATGCCATCCAGAGTCATTTGCGCTTTATGGGACTTTGGAACTAAGTACCTACAGTGCTTAACCTATCTCAGCCTGGATATGACGCTTTCGAATCGCTGCTTAAGAACTGATTACGACATAGCTACTGTCTACTCCTATGGCGGGCCTCCTGAGACCCCATTCATTTCCATTGAAAAACTTAACCTCCGAAAGCTGTTACATATCCGGAACTTTTGGCAGCGACATCTAACTAACCCCGACGAAGGGACATTCTACGCCTCATTTGCAAGTCTCTGTAAAGAGAGGAGGCCTAAGGCCTGGGAGGAATGCATATGTGATGATATCAAGCTTGGGAATTTTTGGTTGGGATACTACTGTAAGTAAGGAAACCAAATCCATCAATGTTACTACCTGCAAAGGCTCTTCTAACGAATAATATCTATCGACATGTTCATAGCTTGCATGCATCCGCGTCCTCTCGACCTACATAGTCTACAAAACCGGCAGACATGTGCTGATCTAGATAGTCACTGGACGCATATACTTCCTTTGGTACGCTTGATCTTCGCTATCTCATCTACTAGATTGGCACCGAGTTGACTAATTTCACGTCTTGAGCACTTGCACCTAATTCACGACTCCGAAGAACTGGACTGGCCGGCGCTTTTCAACAATATGGTACCTTTACTTGGGCCCGACATTCGCCGTCGCTGTTTTCGCGGATTTCAAAGCTTCTGTGGCCCAAGAGACTGCACTACTTATCTAGTTCGAGGTTTCACTGAGCCAATTATACCTTTACAGGGTGGAATCCGAGGGTGGAAGCGTATATGCTTCACAATCTACAATCCCAATCGAGAGCTCTTGAAGCTTATACTATCTGAAGAACATAAGGATAATGGGGGGAATCAAAACATACAGTTTCCAGATGAAGAATGGCCACCTATTGCTTGGTCTGATTTCCACTGGGCCTTTGGCTATGAAGGTGTTGTGCTTCCTGGAGGCAATATTATAGTTGGAAGGTGGGTTAATATGTTAGAAATAAATAATTCTGGGCCATTTATTTTTTGGAGAGTAAATAATTTCTAATAAATAATTTTAAGTTTAATTTATAATATTTATTTTATTTTATTAATATAAAGAATAAAATGGACCTGTGGTAGAGCACTACAGTTAGAAGCTTCACACTAAATGATTGTGATGGGCTGAGCTCAATATCTCAATATAGACTTCAGATTATTTTAGTGAGCTTAGACCCTCCAGTGAGGTGCCCTTTGAGTGTTCATGCTGTGCTGGCCTTGCACTAATTTACTTTCATACTACTGTGAACTTTTTTAAACTTCTGAACTAATCACAAAATATGTATTCACTTAACTAACTTTTTGGACCAGTGAGTGGCTACACAGCAAAAAATCTTGCAAAAAGTCTAAAAGACAATAATTATTTCTTATAAGACAATTTGATTCTTCTCATACAAATCAAAGCTTCAAATTTCAATGTGATATTTTGCACTTTACACTATAAGTTCTATTTAATCTGAAAATATAAGCAATTGATTTATTTTAATATTATAATTGTTTTGCATCAAATATAAGTTGCTTAACTACTATAAAAATATCACTATGATTGCTTTCAAAATTGTTATTCTCTAACATTTTTTTAAGTTTTTTGTTCTTCTCTCTATTGAATATGTCATTTTTATATGATAGTGAAAATAAATACAATGATTAGACTAACAATAATGGTGAGTAAAATGATAATAAGTTGAAATTAAATACATTAAAAGACTTTAATTGAGTTTAGTATAAATGTAAACTACAGCTTGTTGTCAATTATTTACATAAAATTCATTGAAGTTTTAAACATTTTCTACATGTTTGAGTCACAAAATCATCTAAAATTAAAAATTGTTAATACAAAACACTTAAAATAAAACAAATAGTCTTTACAAAAGCATTGGCTAGCAGCCAAAACTAAACTTAATAAACTTATTAAGCAATTATATTTTGAGAAGTTTAAATGTGATGTGCAATTTATAATGAGCTAATCTCAATATTTTAATATAAGCTTTATACTTTTAGCCATCAAATATGTCATTAAATTAAAAATGTTATTAAGCTTAAAGTTTTTAAAGTTTTTAAAATCTTTAAAAATCAATTAAAATGTTTTGCTACATTAAGCTATTAAAACAATATATTATTTTATATTAACTTAATAAACATTAAAAACACTTTATTTTCTTAAGTTTTATATGATTTTCTTTTAAGATTTAATGTACTTATAGAGTGGCTTAGCTAGTTGAATTAAACTACTTTAAGACCATTACATTACATTAAATTTTCTCTATATTAAAACTTTTTTTCAAAAGTTATTAAAAGCAGAAGCAAGCTACTGCATTAAATATTTAAAATTTAACTAGTAGTTTTTTTGTTTACATTTATTTTAAACTTTATAGCATAAAGTAGTTAAAGTTTTTTTTTTCATGAACATTTTTGAAAAAATCTATAATAAACACTGAGAGTAGTTTAAAGTAAGTTAAAATTAACTTTTTTTAACTTACTAAAGTTCAATAGCAAGTGTGTTAAATTTAAACTTTGATTAGCAAAAATAAAAAGCAAACTTAAAGCTAACAAATTTGCAATTAAATTTATTTTCAAACAGTTTTTCTACATTTACTTTTAACTAAACAACATTTTTCAAAAATTTGCCATTATATATTTTGAACAAAGTGAACTAAATAGCAAATAAAACTTTTGATGTTTTTTTTACATATTTAAACAATTGCTATAAAAATTTCAATATTAAAGCTTAAGTTTTAAACTAACTTTAAACTATTAAGCAGAAAAAGAATAAAAGCTTTGTTTTTTATTTTAAAACACTATAATAATTATGTTAAAATGCTTTAACTATTGCAAGCATTTCTTCATCATGGGTCTTATAGTTGTGCTCTGCTAAAGTTATTTTTTTCAATCAATAAATCATTGAATGTCACTATTAATCATTTTTCTGCAACTGCATTATAATTGCTAATATAGTAAATTTTAATACATTAAATTCTACTTGAATTTTCAAATGAGGCTTAAAGTGTTAAAGTAAAAGTGCACTTGTGAATAGCTTTTTCAGGTCTTGAAAAGCTGTTTTTATATTTTTAGTTATTTTAAAGTGCTGTGCTTAAGTTTTTTATTTTTTAGCTTTTTTCTGCTTCACACTTTTCATTCTTTTTCTTTTCTTCTTGTGGCACACTTGTGTGCTGTGTGTTAAATCTAACAGAGTTGTGTATATGTATGAGAAGCTTTTAATAAACTTGCAGTAAAAGTTTGCAAATCTTAGAAAGACTTGAACATTTCACATGCTTTATAACTTTAATCATGCAAAAATGGTTTTAATGCACAACTATTTTATTTTTATCTCTTTTGAGCTGATGACAAATTTGAGAAAGTTCACTGTGTTTACTTTGAAAACACATTTGCTTAGCTTTGTATAAAGCTTATACTTTTACAATTTTTTCAAAATTAATTATGTTTTTTGTGTTTTTTTTCTGAGTTCAAATAAATGAGAATATTATTTAAATAAACAATGCAGCATATGTTTAGCAAATTGCTAAATGTTTTATTAATGTATATTTAAAATATCACAAATGCATTTGCTAGACTAAAAAGTATAATTTAATACTTATAGTGTTCATATCAAATGTGACAAATTGTTTTTCATTTGTTGCTTTTGCAAATGTAAATATAATAATATGCATTTCACAAGTCTAATTGTGTAAAAACTTTTGCATTTGCAAGTTAGTTCAGTGTTTTTTCAATCAAAAGTAATGAATAGTAATTTTTAATGATTATTGCATTAATATCTTTATAGTTAACATATAAGTATATAATTTCATTCTTCTTTGAGACAAACGGAATAAATGCATTTGCTAAGCTTTTAAATAGTTTAATTTACTTTTTCTCAAGTGAGAACTTAATGTATTCTTAAAGTGTTTGAAGCTTTTGTTTAGATAGTAAATATAATAACTTATAAGATAATTGTGTTTTTAATAGCAAATTAATTGCATGATTATGTTTAGTGTCCTTTAAAAAAATCTTTGCTTTCTTCTTAAAGAAGGCATTTTTAAAGTTTTTAAACTCTTTTAGCAGCATTAGCTTAGTGACACTTGTGTCAAAAAATGAGATAGTTTTGTCATTGTGTAATGTGTACAGCTGTACAAAGAATGCTGTATATCTATTCAGAACTTTTTTTATATATATTGCTGTGTTTAGTATTTTTATCACATTATGCGCATTTGTCTTGTGATATGACCATGTCTTTTCACTTTAGTTTGAGTCAGAATTGATTGTTTACAGTTATAAATATTTCAGTATTGTATTATAATTTTCAAAATTAATTGCTTTAAATTTATAAGTGCATGTTTTTCTGATTTTTTAACTATTTTTTGCTGTGATCTTCATAATGTGATGTTCATATGCATTTATCTCATGTTTATTCAAAGCTTGCACTTTTTTTGGTAAATTTCTCTCATTTAACAAATGCTTTTTAACTCATTATTGTGATATAAAATTGTTTTCTATGTTTAAGTTTATCAGCACTCATATACTGGCAAAATTTTGTGCAGTTGCAATCTTAATGTGAAAAGCAATGATCATAAAACTGTGTTTTTGAAGATTAATTTTTAGTACTATCACAATACTAAGCATTAAGAAATTTAGTTTTTTGCTAATAACCCATGAGAACTTTATATTTTTATTTTTGAACTTATTGTTTTTAAAGTAGTAGTTTCATTTTATATGTTTTGACTTGTTGCAAATAAAGCATTAAATAAGTTGCTTTTTCTTTAAATTGTTTTTTAAGTTGTTTTGTGTCATTAAATAAAATTTGTTATGTGATTTGTTTTTTTAATACAAGCTTTTAAATGCATTATTCTTCAATTTGCTATTATATTTTAAACTGTTTTCTTTGCCACTATGTAATTTTTTGCATTACTAAGTGTTTAGTGTCTTTTATTGGCTATAAATATTGTTTTTCACTGTTTACAAATGCACAATAAATTTAAAGTATGTGTTGAGTTCTGACTTATAGTGGTTTGCTTCAAGTCATATATTTTTTAGCACTTTAGCTTACAAGTGTTTAATTCACTGTCAATTAGTATATTATTTTAATAATTATGCTTTATAATATTTCATGTGAGTTGCAAATTCTCACATTAACTATTATGGTCACTGTTATGTATGGCAAAGTGTTTAATATATATTGCATATAAAGTTCTTAGAGCTGTTTAGTTATCACAATAAAAAATTCTTGAATTTATTTTATTTGAGTTTTTAGCTTTGCTTCTTTGCCTCTGTTTTTGTATTTGTCTACATGAGTAGTAAATTATTGTTTAAATAGCTTGCAACTTCATTTAACTTGCAAACATTAATTTTGAATAAGTAATCATATTGTGCAAAGTGTGTTTTTAAATGTGTGAAAAATTCATTGTATTTCTTTATATTGATTTTTTTATATTGATTGCTTTTTTATTTTTATGTATGAAAATTGAAATGCTTTCAAATTGTTCTTTAACAATGCTTTCACCTCAGATAAGTTATTTTGTTTATATTTTCTCTTTCTCAAAAATGCTACTTCAGATAATATATTACATAGCATATTAGTCTGCAATTCTCTGTGCAAAAATTTTAAAGTTGAAAAGTTTTTAAATTTACTTTGTTCTCTACTTCTCATAAAGACTTTAATTTAAAAATTTATTTGCAAAACTTTTAAAGTCAAAAAGTTTTTAAATTTACTTTACTTTTTGCTCTTTATAAAAATTTTAAATATCATTTAGTGTAATGTAGTAGCACTTATATGCTTTGTGTTTTTTTATCTGCATTCAACAAACTGTATTTATTTAGATTTGCATTCAAAAGTTCTTTCTCTCTTTGAATATGTTTTTGAAGTTTTTGCAATTCTCTTTTGCTGCTATAATCACAGTAGCTTTGTCTTCATTGCTTGTAATTTGACTGCAATATTTTAATTATCAATTGTTTTTTCACTAGTAATAGTTGTAAAGTTTAATAGCTTATTTTGCATTATACTTTGGCTTCTTGTTGTAATGCTAAGCAGCCAGCCTCAATGCTTATTACCATTAGACTAAAAAGACTAAACAAGTAATAGTGAATGCTATTACTTGAGCTGACACTTTTTATATAGCTATAATTATAAGAATAATTATAACTTCACAGAGCACTAGTTAAATTCTTTACAACTATTCTCTCTTTTTGAAGGTCACAGTTTTAAAATTTTTTGCTTTTCTGCCTGCTATGCTTTGAAACTTTTAACTAAGGATTTTTAACTAGTGTTCTCAGAGATACTTTTACTAATGCTGCAATGCATCTAGGCTTTTAGCACTCACTCTGATTAGTTATATAAAAGTTAAGTCTCAAAAGTGTTGCTAAAACTACTTTTTCAGCTATTTAGAGAGGCACAGCTGCACAGTTGTGAATCTGCAATTTAATTAATTAATTAATTAAAAGATGTGACTTTGCTTTAGCTCAGATTTAAACTTATGATTTTTAAATAATCAGTATTCACTATTACAAGTGTAATGCTAAGCAGCCAGCCTCAATGCTTATTATCATTAGATTAAAAAAACTAAACAAGTAATAGCAAATGCTATTACTTAGGCTGGCACCTTTTATATAGCTATAATTATAAGAATAATTATAACTCTATGGAGCACTAGTTAAACCTTTTACACTTGTGATAAAGCTTGAGAACTGTATTTTTTCTATTTTTTTTTGTAGCAAGCACTGCAAATAAATTTATCATTATTTGCTTTAATATTTATATAGCAATGACAGTTTTTCTTTAATCTTCTTGGCTTTATGTCTGTATCTTCAAAGCTTTTTATGTGTTATCTTGTGTATTTTCTTCATGCAGATTCAGATTAAAAATTAAAAATTGCTTTGCTCTGAGTTTAAAATTGCATTTTTCTGAAACTATTCTGCTAATTATCAAATCATCTTCTTTAGTTTTAAGTGATTAGAATTGTAAGAGATTTTTAAATAGTATAATAAATAGTAGTATTGTATTAAGACTAATTGCTAGTTTTTTTGAGTATGTGCTTCAGAGTGCAACATTATATAGTACTTCAGTAAGTCATGTAATACATTTAGCTTTAGCTCTTAAAAGCTATATTTAATCAAAAGTGCATACAAAAGTTCTATATACAACAATGTAGTATGCAAGTAGTATGTAAAGCACATGCATCATACATTTTACATTTATGAGCAGTGTCAAAAAAAGTTAAAAACTCTCATCATTTATACTTATTAAAGTAGCTTAAAAAACATTTAAAAACTTAAAAATACTATTTATAAATGCATCTTTATTGGTACATTTTGATCTCAAATGAAAAATACAAATTAAGCTAAATGTCTTTAATTTTGCTTTAACAACTATAATTTTATAACTGCTAAAAGATGAAAAATAATACTTTGTAATCTACTGATTTTAAAAAATGCTTTCAGTGAAATAAAATTATAAGACTTATGATGCAAAGCTATTAGCTATTATTATAGCTTTTAAAGAATAAAAACATTATTTGAAAAATGCAAAGCACTCAGTTATTATATTATTTAATTATGTCAATTTTCATTACTTTATAATGATTAAAGAGCTGAATGAATATTAAGCAAAATGAGCAGAAAAGCTCAGTGTATTTAATTTTATTATAAAGCATCACTTAGAGAAAAACAATTTTATAAATATATCAAGTTGTTGTTTAAATTATAAGAAAAAAACAGCAAAAAACTGTAATGGTCTCAAAGCAGTTTAATTCAACTAGCTAGGCCACTTTACAAGTACATTAAATCTTAAAGAAAAAGAAAATTGTATAAAACTTGAGAAGATGAGATGTTTTTAATGTTTACTAAGTCAGAGTGAAATAATATATTTATTTAACAGCTTTGCACAGCAAAATGTTCTAATTAATTTTTAAAAGCCTTAGAGTTCTTATGCTTAGAGACTTTATGCTTAGAGATATATTTAGCAGCTAAAAGTATTCAAAGTTTATATTAGAATATTAGGCTCAGCTTATTACATTACTTTTTTTTTTCTCTGCACTATTAAGGTGGTGATGATGATATTAAGCCATGTTTTACTTTGTAAGTGTTTAAAGCTATTATGTCAAAAAAAAATTATTAAGTGACTTTTATATTAGACAAATATATTTTGTTTATTTTATTAGTGTTTAAGCTTTTTATTCTTTTCAAGAGAGAATTATTTGTAGAATTTTATTAATTTTGTATTTCTTCTCTTCTTTTGAGTTTAGCAGCATAGTAAGTTGAATGTCATTTTGAACCTGAGATGATAAAAAGTTTTTTGTAGCTTGCTTTAGTAGCATCACATAAAAAACTAAATGAATTCTGAGAAAAATATTCAGCCTACAAGTGTGAGATTTAATTCACTTTAAAACAGTGTATTTTATATTGATTCAATTAAGCTTTTTAAATAGTTAATTCATTTAAATATTTTTCAGATGTAATTACATTTTATTCTCTACTCTAAATCATTTTACTATTTGTCTATGTTAGTTTGTATACTTTTTCTGCTTTTTTTATGTGGTAGCCATCACAGCTTGAGTGAATTCAACTGCTCTCTAAAAATGAGAAACAAAGATCTCATTTTAAGTGACAAAAAATGTTTCAGCAGTGCAAATTAGTTTTAAAAAGTTTGCAAAGCTTACTAAATTAATGTTGTATTCATGTGCAGTGAAAAATAAGCTTATGCTAATAAAAGTAGTATTTTAGTTGTTGATTACTAGTGTGATTTTGTTCATAAAAAATCACATGATTTTTTATCTAATGACTAGTTGCTAAGTTATATAGTTTTTTTATTGGCAATTTAAATTAGTTGACTAATAAAGTTAAGCTTTACTTTAGTAAGTCTATTGAAACATTAGTAAGCTAATTAAAACATCTAATTCATAAAGCTAATCATGTTGAACAATTAGCTTACTTATTATGCTTATGTAATTTCTTTTGTTTACACTATACTGCTTTAGTAACCATAAAATATTACATTTTTTCTCATTAGAACTTTGCTAGATTGTCTACAATCTGCTATGCAATGTTATTTATTTGCTTTTTAAATAATATTCTTCTCTTGTGATTGTCTTATTTTATTAAATTTTTTGTTTAGCTTAATTGTTTAAATGTTTTTTATAAGTAGTTTGCAAACATACTGTAGAAATGTTGAGTGAAAGCCATGTTATAATTGGCAAAATAAGTAGATTTGCATTGTTAATCATATTAATAAAATTGAGCTTTATTAGCAAATTTTGATATTTAGTATAAACTTAGCTAGTTTCTTTAATTCTCTTATTCTTTCAATTGTTTGCTTTAAATCTTTTTTTTAATTAAAAGATTAAATTATTTTTAAAAGAATAACACTATAAGCAAGTAAGCTAATTTTGTGTTTGAATTCATCAAATCAAAATGCTTATTATAATTGAAAAGCTTAATTTTAAATGTTCAGTATGATTGCTTTAAGTAATTTTGTTGTTTTTTAAGTGTAATTTTTTGTTGACTTTAGCATAATTTTCTAATCTTCAATATGTATTTCTTTCTTTTATAAGCCTTTTCTCACTTTTTTTTCTCACTTTTTTTTTTCTTGGTCTTTCACTTTTTTTGATTGTATTTTGCAATCAGCTTGGCTAATTGTTTTTAATTATTTTAGCTTATTATATTTTGATTAGCTTCATCTCTCTTTATTATTTTTATTGTTAGTATGATAAACACTTTTTCTTTTGACTAATTGAGTTATAAGCATTTTTATGCCAATAATCATTAATTGACTATTAAATATAAAAATATAGTCACTTCAATAACTTTTTGTTGTACTAAGCTTTCATTCTAAAAGTCACTTTAGCATTTGTCAACTTGTTTGCCTTGTGAAAATTCTGCTTTTCACTCAATGCCTTATTATACTTTTATCTTGACTACTTATGCCACTTAATTAGTTTTTATAATATTAAATTGCACTTCTTGTGTAAATCAAACACTTTAAAGATTTGTTTCACATATGCTAATGACTTTAATTCTCAAAAACTTACTGCCAATGCACTATATCATTATGATCACTAATTTTTATGAAAATGGCTTATGTTATTTTTTCAACTCTAATGCACTATAAAACTTACTGCTGCTCATAAATTTTCACTCAGTAAAAGTTATGCAATGTGCAGTGGCAAATATATTTGTTGAACATAAAATATTTTAATGTTTTAATAATGATGAACATTTCAAAATGCAAAATTTTAATATAAGTGAGCACTAAGTTTTAGCTGTTTTGATATAGTTACATAAAGTTGCTTGCTATTTTTAATGCATGTAATGTTTTAAAAGTTTAAGCTTTTTTGACTATTGTGTGATAATTATAAGAATTGCTAATGATATTTGTGCAAATTGTATGTGGACAAAAAATTGTTATTGTTGCAATTTTTATGAGTATTTTATCTTTTGGTGATTGTTTTTTTTGATTGTGTACACTAATTAGTTTTAATAAAACTTAAACATTTTTGTTAAGCACTTTAACTTTTTGTTTGATTAAAGTAAGCTAATAAATTTAATTTCTAATGATTTGTCTGAATTGTTTTATATAATTACATTTACTTTTTCTGCTTGTACTTTATGTTACTTCATTATAATAGAAAATTTGTTAGTCAATATGAATTATGTTAACTGATTAGCTTTCACTATTAATGTTATTTATCACATTTGCTTTCTCAACAATGAGAGTAAACTTGATTAAATGCTAAAATAGTCTAGAAAGCTATTGTGTGTAAATACTGTCAACTAATTGTGTGTTTTAAATCTCTTTCATTGTTTTATTAGATTAAAAAATGAGAAAATGTTATTGCATATGACTACTTTTTTTCAGTTGTGTGCTTTAAATTTTTTGCATCACTTTATTAAATTGAAAAATAAAAACTCACTATATGTGAATATTTTTGACTAATTGCATGCTTTAAACTATTTGCACTGTTTTATCATAGTTGAGAATGAAAATGCTAACTTAAATGCTGCTTTTGGCTAAGTTTATCATTGTTTGAAAGATTGCTGAAATGTTAATGAAATCAAAAAACATCACTTGTCATTTAAACTTTTTAAAAATGATGTTAAATGCTGTCTTTGAGATTAACATTTTTCTCATTTAAACTTGCTAGTACTCTGATAGTAAATTAATTTTTAAGAAATATTTTGCCAATTTAATTATGTCAAGAAATTCTCAAATTCTAAGCAAAAAATATTTATTTTTGACTATTATTTGATTTAACATTTAATAGTTAATATACATTTGCTACTTTTCTTTAGACTTTTTGACAAAACTAAAAAGTCTCATAGACTTGCTGAGAGTTATATTAAACTTTTTTCAGTAACTTTTTCAGCTACTTTTTCAATTCTTCTATATAAATATGAAATAAAAAGTATGAATTGATATTAACTGGCTTGGCATTTTTTTATATTAATCTCATGTGTAAATTCTCTATTGGGGGGTAGTGTGAGTGATAGCTTTGTTTGAAAAACACTGCTATACTTCACTAATAAAGTTTGAAGTTGAAAATTCATTATGTTAAATTGTATTTTTGTTTTGCTTGATTCTTTTGACTAAATTACTTACAGTATTGCCTTTATTGAGAATTTCTGAAGCATTCACTTCATTTGAGAGGTTAATAATATATTTAAGGCCAGTTGTAAAAGTTTCTTTAAAATATATCTCATATTGACAAAATGCACAATATATGTTTATCTCTGATTGTTTTTAAAATGCATTTGCAATGTTCTTTAGTCAATTTGAAAGTTACACTTTTTTAATCACTTTTTACTCAAAATCAAATTATATTTATATGTGTTGATTTTTTAGACATACATTTTTTCTACTCAGCTTTCAATCTGTACTAGCAATTGGCAACTCACTAATGCAAACATGTATTTCTCATTTGAGAGCAAAACATAAAAAATTGTAATTTTATTTGTTGTTGACTCATTTAATTTTTTTTTCAGCAATTGTTTTGCAATAAAAATGTGATTAACTTCTGAATCAACTAGAATGTGTACATTCTAAGTTTCTTCTGGTGGTCTCAGCTGCTCTTGAAACAAGATTATCAATTTGCCTATAATAAATAAATGTTTTGTTCAATTGAGTGAGCTAATAGATTGCTTCATTTTTTTCTTTTTCTTTTTTTTTTCTCTTTTTACCAATTTTAGTAAGGTTGAAATCATTCAGTACTTTTTAAAATAAGTATTTTATGTTTAACTATTAAAAATGCCATCTGATTTAAATGAAAGTTTTCATTACATTTTTATGGCAAAAGCATTTAAGCATTAAAAAAAGTTTTTAAACTAAACTCTGAACTAAAAGTACTATTAAAATAATCTTTTTGCACTCTTAAAAAGATAGTAAAATATAAAAAAGCATGTTTTTAAAAATGACTGAGTACAGTTCTAATTAAAAAGTATTTATGATTTTGTGTTTTGCACTTCATCACTTTGATTTATTGCTCTATTAATATTTATATTATTTCACCACTCAAAGCTTGTATGAATTTAGTGATTTAATATGTTATAGAAAAATAGCCATAGATTAATATAATAGTAGAAAAATCTTTCTAATATCTAGTATATTATTATTTTGCCTGCAGACATATTTAAACTCATTTTTTTATAAATTTAATCAACTCATCAAAGTAATTCTGATTTAAATTCTCTCATGCTTTCTTTACTGCTTTAGTAAAAGTATTTCTGATATTATTTTTAAATTTAGTAAGATGTTTAATCTCTAAATGAAACTTATATATGTACTTTTTAAGCTTTGCTTAAACATGTTCAATGAGGTTAAAATTTGATAAGTATAGTGGCTAAACCATTATAGAAATTTCATTATTTTCAAACTAATTTTTGATTTTTTTGCTTTGTGAATAAAGGCATTATTTTGCATAAATATTAAGCTTGGCTCCCATATAGAATAAAAATTTTCATTTAAAATCTTAAGATAAAACTCAGCAGAATATTTTTTTTTTAGAATTAAAATTTTTTTGCAAAAGATTGATTTCTGAATGTGCATAATCTTAAATTGCTGTTCAAATCATTATGAACATTTCTTTGCCTTTTTTATAAAGCTGAATATACTTTTTTCATTTCTTTTTAGATTGATTGAAGTAAAAAACTTAAAAATTTTGTTTTTCTTTGCTGATTTCAATGAAACATTTATCACTTCAAATAATATATGACCACTCATTTCACTCTCAGTTCTTGTGTTCTTTTGCTCATTTATATTTTTTTAGCATGCTCTGAAGTCAAATGAGGTTTTTTTTAACTTTTTAATAACTATAGTCTGACTTTTGCACACATTTAAAAAAAGTAATATTGCAATAGTTTAATTTAGTTTTTGCCTGAATAGCATCATAAGTAATAAAAAGATTTTTTTTTTATTTTTATAAAAATATAATGCTTATTTCTAGATAAAAGCATCTTTGAATGCTTAGACCATGGCAATGATTTTTCATAGTGGTGTTCTAAGTTTTTCTTGATGATTAAAATGATGATTAATTGTGGAATTTTGAAGTCTTAGCTAATTTTAGTTAGTGTAATTTCTTTAAAAATTTACTCATTATAAAACTATAAGTATATAAACTTAATTCATTATTACACTTGCCATTAAAGTCAATTTGACTCAATAGCATTTGTGGCATGATTGATGGTAATAATTAAAAAAGAATAAAAATACATGATTCAGCAGAAATACAAAAATCACAAATACTTATTTAGCACAACTGTATATACTGCTAAAAAGAAAGTAAATAACTTTGCTGCTTTAAGCATTTATCAGAAAATTAACTAATCACATAATTTTTTCATTGTGCTTCTGAAATGAGTTTTTATATACAAGTTTGATAAAAAAGAATATTTTCTTAAATTTAAAGCTTGTCTTTATGTCAAAGGTAATTTTCAATCTGCCACATAAAAGAACACTGCTGCAACTACTTTAGCTGCAAAACTATTCAGAATAATAATGTCTTTGATTACAGTCTTTAATATAAAAATAGTTCAATTAAACATTGTTAATGCTTTTATTTAATTTAATTTTGATAAGATCATTTACATTAAACTTTCACTTAATATGTAAAAGATAGGCAAAGTGTGACTATTGAAAAAATTGCTATATGAACTATAAAAATCACTTTGTTTTTGGTGAAAGTAGCTATTAGCTACTTTGATCTACTTAAAGTTCAAATTTATATTTAATAAATTATGTCTTTTTATTTGTGAAAATCTACTAGTAATGTTTTTTATAAATAACATTTTAGTGTTGTATTTCAAAACAATGCATTTGAAGCTTAAGGTGAAAACTTTTATTTAGCAACTTCAATTTAAATACAAACTATGCAATTTAAAAACAGTGAAATAGTTTCTTAACATTAGAATTGTTTGAGATAAAGAGAAAAGAAAGCTTTAGCTGTGTTAAAACTTTTATATTAAGCATATGGCTGCTAAATATAATATCTTTTTTAAGAAGTTTTTGAAATCATTTTTACTCTATGAGAAATTGACAATGTTTACTGAACAAGCCACAAGGCAAAAAATTCATTAATATTAGCAGTTAGTAAAGTCAATTTTATATTTTACAGTGATAACTAGGCTTGATGCTATTTATACTGCTAAAAATTTATTTCAGTTCTTGTTCAATTTTAGTCCTCAGCATCTTAAAGTAGTGATTTAAACAATTAAATATTTATTGAAAACTAAACACTACACTATTGAATATAACAATGTTTTAACTGAGAATGTTTCTCAGTGTTAGTGATGTTTTGCTAGCTAATAACTTTAATCAACAAAGCTTTGAGAGATATATAATGAAGCTATTTAAAAAACTTGTTGACTAAAGAGTAATGTAGCAAAGAACTATAACTACTTTTTTCACTAAAACTCAACTATTAACTATATATGAAGCTGGAAAACAATTGCTTTGATAAAAATAAGTGTTTAAAGTGCTGCAATTTAACTTTGAAATGAACCTTTTGATTAAATGTGAGACTTGCTAAACAGTTTGCTTAATTAACAATGAGAATTTTTATATAACTACTAAACTATGGCATGTTGATATTCATTAGCACTGGCTGTAAAAACAAGCTTAGGCTAAAAAGATAAATGTTAGCTGAGTACTAATTAATGAGATATTTGCTAACAGTTTAATTAAGTCTTTGTATAAAAAAAGAAATGAAAATTTATTAAAATGCTAAGCTTAAAGAACTTTACTACTTTTAATATAAAATTAAATTAGTATAGAAAATTTAAAGCTTAAAATAATGTTGCAAAACTGCTAAAAAAATGAAATCAATGTATTTAGCTGAACAACTATTCAGCTAAGAGAATGTGTTAGAAAATAATATTTTTAATATTAGTGTGTATATAAAAGATGCTAAGATATACAAAGTATACTATCAGCAATATAGAGTAGTGTGAGAAAACTGATACTGGTATAGCTTTATAGTGAAGATATATGTAAAACTGATTTTTAACTGTCAGAATTCTAACAACTTATAAAAATTATATACAATTACTGTAAGCTCACAAGCAAGCTCACATATATGCATATAGAGTTGTAGCTCTATTTAAGTGAGTGTCACATGATGAAGCATAGCTCTAGCTGAGATGCTATATTACAACTGTCTTCTCTCTTTATAGACTTTGCTTTTGAAGTTTATATGTAAAGAATTTAACTAGTGCTCTGTGGGGTTATAATTATTGTTATAATTATAACTATATAAAAGGTGCTAGCTCAAGTAATAGCATTCACTATTACTTGTTTAGTCTTTTTAGTCTAGTGGTAATAGGCATTGAGGCTAGCTGCCATATTAGCATTACATTGTAGCTTTTTAGATAATTGTGTTTTTTTTTAATAGTGCATTGTTTGCATTATTTACATTATATAGCATTATTGTTCTTATTTGCATATTGCATAGTATGATAGTTTTTCTTCAGTGATTGTGTTTCTCTGTTGAGTAGTATTATAGTTTTTATTTGTGTGTTGTGTAGCATTGTAGTCTTTTTTCTACAATTGTATTTCTTTTAATAGTGTATTGTTCACATTCACTGGCTATTGTATAGCAATTTTTTTGTGTTTTTAAGCTCAACTACTTAAGTATGTTTAAACTACATTCTTTTTATTTTTTAAACAATCTTTTTTTCAAAGTTATTATCTTTGCCTGCACTGTTAACCACTTTTAACAAAAAAAAATAATAATTTTAGTAAGTTTGATTTTTTAATATTGCTGGCTGATTTAGCTGATTGCTTACAAATAGATAATTTACTTTACAACTGCATATAACTATGTGTAATTTACACACACATTTTACCACATGCTTCACACACTGCACTTGTAGTGCTTATTATATTAACTGGCCTGATGTTACTTATTATTAATTAAATTAAGTGATCAGATGAATTTTTTTTTAATATGTTCATTTGTTTACTCTCTTTTAACTTTAAATGAAGTCATAATGAACAAAGAGCTTATTGAGTTTTTGTTAAATGTCATTAGCAATCTTACAAAAATAGTGAGATGAGAAGGTATAAAGCATTTGTAGAAATTGATAAATTCAATGAATACTTAAATGTTATACATGCTTTGCAGCAGCAGCCAGCTCACTATAATTTTTATTTGAGCTAGTTTTATTTTAATGCCTTCTAAGCTAATAATGAATCTCAGAAAGCTCACTCTCACCACTGCAAACTTACACTTGCTTTGCTTTGCATATAGACAGTAAGTTTACAGTCTGTTCAGCACTGCTTGAATATTTTTTCAATGCTGTTTTTCTAACTGAGGGTAAATAAAAATGTCATTCAAGTATACTACAACACACATATCTAAAAAATTGTTTAACACTTAATTAATATAGAATTGAGATGTAGCTGAGACATTGACTAGCTTAAATGACATTATTTAATATTTGAAGTGCTTATAGTGTGTGTAAAATGTAGTTTTTTATTTATTCTTTGCTTAGATGTGAATGCAATAATATGCATTATGCAAATTAAGCTTGATAAAGATTTTAATATTTATAAGTTTATTCATGATTTTATTAATTAATAAGAGCAAATAGTGATTTTTAATAGTAATTGCATTCAGACCTTAGTAATTTAGGCATAATTGAAAACTATCATTTTTCTTCAGCATAAAAAGAATAAGTACTTTTGCTGAACTTTTTAATGATTAAATTTATCTCTTTTCTAAGTTTATCTCAATATATTCACAAAGAAATTTTAGTTCTTTTGTGAATAGCTTGTATATTGACTTGTATAATGACTTTTCATTTGGTTTAAGATCAATTATATAATTAAAGTGTGTATTCTTTGGCAATAGTTCAGCTTCTTTTTTGAAAAATATGTTTATATATTTCTTTATCTTTTTAGATAAATACAGCTCTGAAATTGAAGTGTTTACATTTTCAAAGGCACTTGCTAGCTTGCCCTCAGAGAACAGTTTAAAAGTAAGTAAAAATACTATGCATTCTCTGCAAAGTTCACATTTGCACTTTGTAGCTAAAATAATTTGAATCTTATTTGCTGACTTAATCTTGTAATAAACTCATATTCGAAAAAGCCAGTCAAAATGTAAAAGATATTAAAGTATATAAAGTATACTATTAGCAATACAAAGTAGTGTAAGAAAACTAATATTAATATAGCTTTATAGTGAAAATATATATAGAATTAATTTTTGACTGTCAAAATTCTGACAGTCTGCAAGAATTATATACAATCACTGTAAACTTACAAGTGAGCTTGCATGTGTGCACACAAAATTGTAGCTTTATTTAAGCAAATGTCATATAAGAGACATAGCTCTGGCTGAGATGTCATATTACAATTATTTTCTCTCTTTATAAACTTTATTCTTAAAGTCTATAGTTTTTTAAATGCTTATGTTCTTTTAATAATGCATTGTTTGCCTTGTATAGCATTGTAGTTTTTTTTTAATAGTTATATTTCTTCATTGCATAGTATTATTATTTTTGTTTGCTGTCATATAATGTAATAAATCTCATTTGTTCACTTCTCAATGTAAGATTCACTGTGATGTTCACTGCAAGCTTCACAGTTCAGTTCATATATTGTATAGCATAGTTTGCTTTAATTTTTTTGAAAATAACTTTACAATGTGTCTTATCTTTTATTGCTATTAAGTAAATGATTGCTTTGCAATTTATATGCAACTATATATGATTTGTGTGCAAAGCATATACAACTGTGTGTAAAGTGTATGTGACTGTGTGCAAAGTGCAACTATGTGTGATTTGTATGTGAGATGCACATATGCTTTACAGTTTTGATTTTTCAATTTTTTTAATGTTTTTTTGAGCTTTTCACTTGCTGTAGTTGCTTCTTTTTGAAAAGCTATACTAGTTTTTAAGTCTTTTAAATGTTTTTTTCTGATTTTCATATGTTTTTCAATGAGGGAAATCTCTTTTATTGCATTAAATATTTTGTTTTCACTGCTCATGTTTGCACAACAAAAATGCTTTTCACTTTTTATTTTTTCTTCACATCAATCAGTATAAATTTCACTGACAAAAATTAATTATCACACTTATAATACTTTTTTAATAGAGAAACATAAAAAACAAAGTGAATTTTTCAGTATTGCAGTGTTAATTGTAGCTTATAAACTTGTTTTTCTCAAGCATTGATGATAGTAAAAAGTTTCAAATAATAATTCTTCAGTTTTCAGCTTGAATAAGAAATTTAAATGTTTTTAATGTTTAATAACATTTTCTTTTTTATCTTGAAAATCATAGTCTTATAATATTTGTCATAGTATTTTTTTTTAGACTTTAACTGTTTTTAAGTGCAATTTTAGTGATTTGTGTGTTTTCTGTAGCCACACTGTGTAGTTCACTGTGAGATTTAATTTACTTCCACAGAGTGATAACTTGATATTTATGTTTATGTCTTTATTGTATCTCATTAGTGCTTTCATTAAGCTTATATTACTAGTGCTGTATATCAACTAATTATAAATAACTTAAGCCATCAATAGTCATTGTGCTCAGTTGTTTTAATTATAATTGCAATATGTTTATAAATAATGCTTTAGCATTTAATTTTAGCATTTTGTTTGCTGATCTATTTGAAAGTGAAAAGTAATGAATAGTCATTGTCTGACGTTTAAATAATAACACAGTGTAGACTAAAATTTACTTGTAAATAAAGTTTCTTAGTTACTTACAATGTTTTTGAGTATCTCAAAATTTCAGAATACTTAGTTATATAGAATATTAGCTAACTGAAATGCATTTAAATTAATGCAAGTGAGTATATATATAGCTCATTTAATGAAAACATTAATTATTATCAATATAACATTATAAATCTTTCTTTGCCATCTAAAAAATGAAAGATCAGTGATGAAATTCATAGTAATAGTTTTGAAAGACTATATAGATTAAAGTAGTAATTTTAACTCTTCATAAAACTTATATTTGTGTATTTTAATTTGTTAACATTTATCACATGTCTGAATATATTTTTTAACATTTTCTGTTATACTATGTCAAAAATATTTGCAGTGAATAGTTTTGAGAGTATATTTGACTGCAAAGTAATTTTTTTGTAAATTGTTATAATTTATGTGAATGATTTTTTTGATTATAGCTTTATTTTTAAGCACATACACACAACTCTCATATTTGAGTAAATCATTTTGATTTATTTCTCAAAGCAAGCACTCAGTTTAAATATTTTATTTATTTTTTATTTCTTACTGTGAGATTTGCTGTGAGTTTTGCAGTAAGTGTATAGTCTAATTCACATACTTTAGTTTATTACTTGTTTATTTTACAAAGATATTTTTTTGCTAAATTTACAATAAAAACTGTAACATAGTTTTCAGCATATTTATATAAGCTATTTTGAATGCTATTGCTGCAGTAGCTAACATTTGAAGCATCAAAAGTTTTAAATTTTTTATAACACTCTTGATGTGACTTTTATTTATAAATGTGTTTTGACTTTTATAAGCATCAATGATGTCAACTAATAGTGCTTTTTTCTGTCTATATATTAAAAATGCTTCTAGCACATGTGAGAGTTTTTCAGAGAAATTCTTTTAATTTAAGCTTAAAAAGCTTTTTACAAGTTTCTTTTGCAGCAAAAATAATATGTTTTTTACTATTTTTTTCTTGTAATTCAAATGATGACTTGATGCATTTGCAAGATTGCTTTTCTTTAAGTAGTGCTCTATAATAAAATTAAACATACTAAACTTTTTTGCTCATTTTATTTAATGTTTATTTAGCTTTTTAATTGTTATAAAGTAGCAAAGATTAATATAATTAAACAATATAATAACTGAGTGCTTTACACTCTTTGAATAGTGTCTTCATTCTTTGAAGGCTAACACAATAGCTAATAGCTTTGCATTATAAATTTTATAATTTCTTTCTGCTAAAAGCATTTTTCAAAATCAGTAGACTACAAAATATTATTGCTCATCTTTCAGCAGTTAAAAAATTATAACTGCAATTGTGAAACTTAAGACATTCAGCTTAATTTGTATTTTTCATTTTAAATCAAAATGTACCAGTATTAGTACACTAATAAATAATGTCTTAAGATTTTCAAATGCTTTTCAGATTTCTTTGATAAGCATAAATGACAAAAGTTTTTAACTTTTTTTAACATTCTTTATGAGCACCACTAAAGGCTCACTAATTTTTGCAAAGTTCTGTATAGAGCACTTGTAGAAACTGGTGAATTCAATAAATACTTGAATATTATACATGTTTTATAGCAGTGATTAGCTTACTATAGTTTTTATTTAAGCTAATTTTATTTTAATATTTTTTGAGCTAATAATGAATCTTAGAAAGCTCACTTTTGTTACTGCAAACTTACACTTGCTTCACTTCACATATAAACAGTAAGTTCACAATCTGTTTAGTACTGTTTGAATATTTTTTCAATGCTGTTTCTCTGACTGAAAGTAAATAAAAATATTGTTTAAATATACCACAATGCACACATTTAAAAAATTGTTTAGCACTTAATTGATATAAAATTAAAAAGTGGCTAAGACATTAGCTAGCTCAAATGACATTACTCAGTATTCAAAGTGCTTATAGCATGTGTAAAATGTAGTTTTTTATTTATTCTCTGCTTAAATGCAAATGTAATAATATACATTACACAAATTAAATTTAATAAAAATTTTAGCATTTGCAAGCTTATTCATTGTCTCACTAATTAGTGAAAGTAAGTAGCAGTTCTTAATAATAATTGCATTTAGACTTCAGTAATTTACACATAATCAAAGACTGTCATTTTTTTTCAGCACAAAAAGAATAAATGCTTTTGCTGAGCTCTTTAATGATTAAATTTATTTTTTCTCTAAATTCATCTCAATATATTCACAAAGAATTTTTAATTCCTTTATGAATAGCTTATATATTGACTTTTATAATGACTTTTATAATGACTTTTTATTTGGTTCAAAATTGATTGCATAATTAAAATATATATTCTCTGACAATAGTTTAGCTTTTTTTTAAAAAAAAACACATTTGCATATTTCTCTATCTTTTTAAGTAAATGCAGCTTTAAGATTGAAATACTTATGTCTTTAAAGATGCCTGCTAGTTTACTTTCAGAGAATAGTTTAAAAGTAAATAAAAATGCTGTGCATTTTTTGCAAAGTTTGCATTTGCACTTTGTAGTTGAAATAACTTTGATTTTGTCTGCTAACTTAATCTCACAATAAACTCATGTCTGAGAAAACCAGTTAGAATTAGAGTTGACCTCAGCTAATTAAAAGTATTTAAATATAACATTATATTCTTCAATATCAATTGTCTTATAGTCATAGCTTTGCTTTTAGATTAAATCATTTTAGTCTATTGCTTTAGTGACTATTTGTCATTTGCTATATGAAATAATTTTATGTTCATCTATAGCTTTAACACTGCATAAGTAGCTGCCAATGTTGAGTAAATGTTGCTTTACTTAGTTCTAGCTGATAAAATTTAATTTGACATCAAAATCAATTAGAGCTTAAACTTTTTTTATGCCAATTGAGGTCTTTAAAAAAATGTCTATTAATAAGATAAGATCACTATGTCAATGAGAATTAATATTTAATGCTACAGCATCATATAGCATTAAAATATTTAGTTTTTTGACTTCTTAATTTGTTTCTTTTCAGCTCAAAGTTATGTATAACAATGCTTTGCTATATATTCTATTTTATAGCAATAATTGCATTGTCTTTTGATATGTCTCTTGTTCTTGAAAGTGCTATTATTTAATTGTGAGATTAACTATAAAATTAACTGTGAAATTTACTGCAAGTTCACAAATTAGTAAAAATTCTTTTATGAATTCTGCTTTAAACTGCTTTTATAATTATTCAATTTTCACCACTTTGAGTTCTTATTAGTTTACTTTAATTTGAAGATACATTTTTAGCATAGTGCTTTTCTTCAGTCAAATAAAGAATTTTTCACTATCTGCAAATAAACAATGAAATTATTGTAATTGTTTAGCTCATTTCTGAAGCATAATAATTCTTTGTGAATCTCTTCTGAAATTTTCACATGTAAGTGTTTTTTTTACTGTTGTTTGATATAAAGTTTTATTAACTGTGCTTTTCACTGTGTAAAATATGCTGTGAAGTTGTGCACTAACTATTGTTTACTTTGCTAAACTTGGTTGTATTTCAACACTGCTTGCCAGTGAAAATTATCTAAGTCATTAATTTGCTACAGATTAAATTCATAAAAATTTTTTTAAATAAGCTTTTAAATTATATTCTTGATGTGTTGGCTTCACTTCAGTAGTTAATTATCAGATAAAAATTTCACTTTTTTAGTTATTTTCTAACTTTTATTGTCAGCAAATCATTTCTTGTATTTGTGAAAGATGAGCTTCATACAGATTATGAAGATAATGAATTTTTTTATACTTTTGCTTTAATATTTTTGCTTGTTAAACATTTTAAGTGATAATTTAGTAGTGAAATTGCTTTTTTCTCAAAGTTACTTTTGTCTCTGTAGTGAAGTTTTGTTCTTTAAGTTATTTAATGCTTTAAAGTCTTCACAAAGATTTTTGAGATTCAATAACTGTTATGAACTGCTTTGTGAAATTAAATGTGTGTTTGCTGCAAGTCTCATAAGCTCATTTACAGTTGCAAAATCAAAATTGTTTGAGATATTTAAATGAATTAATTGATTAAATTATTCTTAAGTCTTTTTCAGTAGTTTTCATTTATGTGCAAGTTCTAACTTCAATTTAAGTTGTTTACACTGCTAATGAAGTTTTTTGAGTTTCATTTGCATGTTTTTTAAATTAAAGTTTTTTTTTTCAAAATGTGTGCTTTGCTGTGTGCTTTGCTGCAAGTTCACAGCTTATCTCTCAAATTTGACCTTGGTTAATTTTCTATTGCTGCCATAGCTTTAAAATTTTTTCTCTTAGTTTTTTAGATTGGCAAAGTTTTTTTGCAAATCATCTTCAGTAAAAAGAGTAATAAAAGCTTTCACTTCACTTGTTATGTTCATTTGTGTGTTATGCACAGTTTGCTATGAGAACTTTGTGTAAATATCAAATGTCACACATGAAAATGCAAAATGTTAAAAAATTATACTACAGTTTTAATAAATTACTTCTTGCAAAAAAAGAATCAAAACTGTAAAAAGTGCTAAAATATACAAAGTATACTATCAGTAATATGAAGTAGTGTGAGAAAACTAATACTGATATAGCTTTATAGTGAAGATATATATAGAACTGATTCTTAGCTGTTAGAATTCTAACAGCTCACAAAAATTATATACAATTGCTGTAAGTTTACAAGCAAGCTCACATATGTGTGTGTAGAGTTATAGCTCTATCTAAGCAAATGTCACATGATGAAGTATAGCTCTAGCTGAAATGCCACATTACAGTGTAATTTATTACACTTATTTAGTTAGTTTTTTCTAGTTAGCTAATTTAGCTTTGCACACACATAAATTTGTGTCCAGTCTAAATTTTCATAAAAAATTATATACATTTGCAATAGTGTGTTAATCTAGTCAAGTTTAACTTTGACATGCTTTAATTTCTTCTGTAATTTAAATACAAAATTACATAAAATCTGACACATTATTATATAAATTGAGTATATGCTAATTTGTGATAAAATTTATATATTATATATTTTTGCCATTTATATTATTATTTATATTGTTATTTATATATAACTTATAATTTCAAACTGTAATATAGCAATTTAGCTAGACTTATAACTTTATTATACTCACATGTATACACACATGTGTGCTCACATGTGCACTCACTGTGAATGTATATAATTCTCATAGACTATTAGAATTCTAATGGCCAAAAATTAATTCTACATATATTTTTACTATAAAACTATATCAGCATCAGTTTCTCTACACTACTTTATATTACTAGCAGTATACTTTATATATTTTAGCATTTCTTACAGTTTTAATTCTTTTTTAAAAAAAAAAGTGATCTGTTGAAATTGCAGTATAACTTTTCAACACTTTGCATTTTTACATGTGATGCATAGTATTTATGCAGAATTTTTGTAGTAAGCTGTGTATAATACACAAATAAATATAGCAAGTGAAAATTTTTACTGCTCTTTTTATTGAGAATAATTTGCAAAAAAACTTTGTCAACTTAAAAAATCAAAAAAATAACAAAGAATGAATCTCAAAGCTATAATGATGTAAATAGTGTTGGCATTTTTGAACTCAACAGGTTGAAAATGTTTTTTGACCTTTTGACTTGAAACTTTTATAACTTAATGAATATAAAAGCTATTAAAATATAAATAAAATTACCTAATAGCCTTGCCAATTTGGGTTAGAATGATATATTTTACATAGCTTATTAAGCAAGATTAAGCGAGATATTAAGGTTTTAATTCCGCGGGTTCAAAAATATAAAAATTTTTAGCCATTTTGGGCCCAACTCAACTCAACCTCAAGATATCTCGCTTAATAATGCTGACTAAGCTATATAAAATATATCAGTCAAATTCTAAATCAATGCTCTATTATATAATTTTATTTATATTTTAATAGCTTTAATATTGATTAAGTTATTAAGCTTCAAACATAACCCATTTTGAACTCAAGTCAAAAACTCAACCCAACCCAATGCCAACACTAGATGTAAAAAGTGCTAAAATATATAAAGTATACTACTAGCAATACAAAGTAGTGTAGAGAAACTGATACTAATATAGTTTTATAGTGAAGATATATGTAAAACTAATTTTTGACTATCAGAATTCTGACAGTCTGCAAGAATTATATACATTTACAGTGAGTGTATAAATAAGTATGCATGTGTGCACACAAAGTTGTAGCTTTATTTAAGTGGGTGTCACATGATGAAGCCAGAGCTCTAGCTAAATTATCACATTACAACTGTTTTTTTTTATAAACTTTACTTTTAAAATTTATAGTTTTTCAAGTGCTTGTGTTTCTTTTAATAATGCATTGTTCATCTTGTATAGCATTGTAGTTTTTATTTGATGATTGTGTTTCTTCATTGTATAGTATTGTAGTTTTTACATAGCATTATAGCTCTTATTCACACATTGCATAGTGTTATAGTTTTTGCTTAGTGATTGTGTTTTTATAATAACACATTGTTCACATTCACTGACTATTGTATAATGATTTTTTTGTTATATTCTTAAGCTTAACTACTTAAGCTTGCTTGAGCTATGTTTTTTTGTTTTTTTCGCAATCTTTTTTTTAAAGTCATTTGTAAAAGCTTGTTTGTGCTGCTAACTGTTTTCTGTTTTAATTTTTAAATAAAATAACTTGAGTATATTCAATCTTTTGTGGTTGACTTATAGATAAATGATTTGCTTTGCAATTTGTATGCAACTATGTGTAATTCACACATGCACTTTACAGCATGCTTTGCACTCTACATGCTTATAATGCTTGCTGCACTAACTAATTTAGTGTTGCTTATTACTAATTAAATTATATAATAAAATAACTTTATTTTTAATTTCTTTGTCTTTTTATTTTTTTTCTTTGGAAAATTTGTTTACAGACAAAGAATTTGCTAAGTCTTTACTAATTGCCACTAATAGCTTCACAGAAATAATGAGATGAAGATTTTTGAAAAAGTTAAAAGATTTTTCTCTATAAAAGAAACCAGCAGTGATTTTTTTAAGCTCTGTTAGTAATTTGACTAAAAAAAATCTTTTGATTTCTTTAGAGCCTTTGCTTATAATTTTTGCTGAAATGCAAATAATTATTTAATTAAAAATTTAGCAAATTTCTTTGCTTAAATTTAATGCTTTTGCTGTCATTATTGTCACTGCTTTTGCTGCTGCTGTTGCTACTGTCTTTGCTACTTTTGCTGCTGCTTTTGTCTCAGTCTTTGCCTTTACTACTGTTTTTGTCTTTATTTTGACTTCATTTGCTATGAGTCAATTTCTCTGTTGTCACTGTATAGTGAGCTAAGACTTTTTTTTAGTAAATGAACTTCATTGTGAGCAAACTGTCTTTGAAAAGTATTGCTGAAAATGCTAGCATTATTTACAAACTTAGCACAAATGTTGTAATGTAAATTTTCTCAGTTGAAGTTTGCTTTCTTAGCTGATATATTATTAAATAATTGTCAGTTTAAGCTGCTAATGTAATGAAATGTTTAATAACTATTACTGAGCAGTTTAAGCAGTGTTATGTCACTAATTGCTAAATTATCAAATCACTGACTCAAATTTTCAGCTGTTTAAAAAAGATGTATAAACTTTTTTGAGCATAAGTATAAAGATTGAGTGTAAGAAAAATTGTTTAATGTTTATAGTGATATTTTTTGAGTGTTTTCTGTGTGGTGTTTTTATAATCTTTAAGTAATGTTTATGAGAAATTTTCTAATGGTTTTTGTGGTCTTCAGACTTTAAGTCATTTTTTAAAAATAAATAATTTTTATTTTAGTTTTTTTAATCTTTTTAGTGTCTTTTTGAGTTTTTCATTTGCTATAGTTGCTTTTTTTAAAGAGCTACACTAGCTTTTAAGCTTTTTAAACATTTTTTTCTAATTTTTATGTATCTTCTGATGGAGAGAATTTCTTTCACCACATCAAATATTTTGTTTTTGTTGTTTATTTTTATATAGTAAGAATGCTTTTTACTTTTTATTTTTTCTTCACATTTATTAGTATAAATTGCTTTGGCAAAGATTAATTATTATATTTGTAATACTTTTCCAGCAGAGAGATATAAAAAATGAGATGAATTTTTCAATATTGCAATGTTAGCTGTAGCTTATAAACTTGCTTTTTTTAAACATCAATAATAGTAAAAAGTCTTAGATATTAATTCTTTAGTTTTTGGCTCAGGCAATAAATTTGAATGTTTTTTGCATTCAGCAATATTTTTTTCTCAATCTTGAAGATTATAGTTTTATAACATTTATTATAATACTTTTTTTAAGCTTTAATCATTTTCTTTAAATGCAATTTCAGCACTTTGTGTGTTTTCTGCAACTGTGCTGTGTAGTTCACTGTAAGATTTAATTCACTTTTGCAGAATAATAGTTTAATATTTGTGCTAAAATTTTTATTATATTTCATTAATGCTTTTATAAAGCTTATGCTAATAGCACTATAGATTGACTAGTTATAAATGGCTTGAGCTATTAGTAGTCATTGTGCTCAGTTGTTTTAGTCATAATTACAATATGCTTAAAAATAGTGCTTAAATGTTTAATTTTAATACTTTGTTTGTTTGTTTGTTTGTAAGTAAAATGCAGTAAATAATCATTGTCTGGCATTTAAATAATAACACAGTGTAGACTAAAATTTATTTGTGAATAAAGTTTCTTAATCACTTATAATGTTTTTCAATATCAAAAAATTCTGAATTACTTAATTATATATTACATTTGCTAATTATAGTGCATTTATATTAATGTAAGTAGATATGTATATAGCTCACTTGATGAAAATATTAATCACTATTAATATAGTGTTATAAACTTTTTTTTGCCATTTTGAAGATGAGAGATTAGTAATGAAATTTATAGTAATGATTTTGAAAAGCTTTATAGACTAAAATAATGATTTTAGCTTTTTATAAAGCTTGTGTTTGTGTATTTTGATTTGTTGACATCTATCACATGTCTGAATATATTTTTCAACATTTTTTGTTATATTATGCCAAAAGTATTTGCAGCAAATAGTTTTAAAAATGTATTTAATCACAAAATAACTTTTTTATAAATTATTATGATTTGTGTAAATAATTTCTTCAATTATAGTTTTATTTTTGAGCATATACATATAACTTTCATATCTGAGTAAATTACTTCAGTTCATTTCTTAAAGTGAGTGCTCAGTCTAAATATTTTGTCTTTTATGCACATTTCACTATGAGATTTACAGCAAATGTGCAGTCTAACTCACACATTGCAGTTTACTATTTATTTATTTTATAAAAACATTTCTTTGCTGAACTCACAGTAGAAGTTATAACATGATTTTCAACATATTCATATAAATTGTCTCAGATGCTAATGCTGTGACAATTAGCATTTTGAACATTAAAAGTTTTAAATTTTTTATATTACTTACAGCACAACTTTCATTTATAAATGTGTTTTGATTTCTATAAGCATCAATAATGTTAATTGACAGTGTTTTTTTTTCATTTATATATTAAAAGTGCTTTTAATACATGTGAGAATTTTTTAGAGAAATTTTCTTAATCTGAGCTCAAAAAGCTTTTTGCAAATTTTTTCTGCAGCAAAAATAGCATATTTTTTGCTATCTTTTTCTTGTAATTCAGATGATGACTTAACACATTTATAAGATTGTTTTTCTTTAAACAGTGCTTTATAATAAAATTAAACACATTGAGCTTTTCTGCTTATTTTGTTTAATATTTATTCAGCTCTTTAATCATTATAAAGTAGCAAAAATTGATATAGTCAAACAATACAATAATTGAGTGTTTTGCATCTTTTAAATAGTGTTTTTATTCTTTGAAGACTGACATAATAATTAATAGCTTTGCATTATAAGTTTTATAATTTTATTCTGCTGAAAGCATTTTTCAAAATCAGTAGACTACAAAGTGTCATTTCTCATCTCTTAGCAGTTATGAAATTATGACTGCTAGAGTAAAATCAAAGGCATTTAGCTCAATTTGTATTCTTTATTTGAAGTCAAAATATATTAATAAAAGTGCACTTATAAATAGTGATTTTAAATTTTTAAATGTTTTTTAAACTACTTCAGTAAACACAAATAATAAAGGTTTTTAGCTTTTTTTAACATCATCTGTAAGCACCACTAAAGACTCACTGATTTTTGCAAAGTTTTTTATAAAGCACTTTTAAAAATTGATAAATTCAATAAATACTTGAATGTTATGCATACTTTGCAGTAGTGATCAGCTCACTATAGTCTTTATTTAAGCCAGTTTCATTTCAATGCTTTTCAAACTAATAATGAACTTTAGAAAGCTCACTTTTATTACTGCAAACTCACATTTACTTTGCTTTGTGTATAAATAATAAATTTACAGTTTGTTTAGCATTGCTTGAATATTTTTTTCAATACTATTTCACTGATTGAGAATAAATAAAAATGTCATTCAAATATATCACAACATACATATTCAAAAAATCACTTAACACTCAATTAATATAAAATTGAAAAGTGGCTAAAGCATTGACTAGCTTAAATGACATTATTTGATATTCAAAATGTTTATAATATGTGCAGAATGCAATTTTTCACTTATTCTTTGTTTGAATGCAAATGTGGTAATATATGTTATATAAGTTCAGCTTGATAAAAATTTTAATGTTTATAAGTTTATTTATTGTTTTACTAATTAATGAAAGTGAGTAATAATTTTTAATAATAATTGCATTTAAACTTTGGTAATCTATACATAATCAAAGACTGCTATTTTTTCTCAGCACAAACAAAATAAATGTTTTTGCTAAGCTTTTTGATGATTAAATTCATTTCTTCTTCAAGTTCTTTTTAATATATTCATAAAAAATTTTTAATTCTTTCACTAATAGCTTATATATTAACTTGTAGAGTAATTTTTTATTTAATTCAAAATCAATTGCATAATTAAAGTGTGTATTTTCTGACAATATTTTAGTTTTCTTTTTGAAAAATATGTTTATATACTTCTTTATCTTTTCAGATAAATGCAGCTTTAAAATTGTTATATTTACATCTACAAAAATGTTTGCTAGTGTCAAATTTTGAGTAATTTTGTATTTAGATTATAAGTGAAATTAGCATGTCAAAGTCAGACTTGACTAGATTAGCACACTATTGCAAATGTGTATAATTTTCTATGAAAATTTAGACTGAATATGAATTTATATGCATGCAAGCCTAAATTTGCTAACTATAAAAAACTAACTAAACAAGCATAATAAATTATGCACTAATATCAAAAATACTATTTTCTGATATATCTTCTCAGCTGAATAGTTGTTCAGCTAAATATACTGGTCTCATCTTTTTATTTGTTTTGCAGCATTATTTTAAGCCTCAAACTTTTTATTTTAATTCAATTTCACATTGAGAATAGTAAAATTCTTCAAGCTTAGCATTTCAATAAATTTTTATTGTTTCTCTTTATACAAAGGCTTGATTAGATTATTAGCAAATATTTTATTAGTTAGTATTTAGCTAATGTTTATTTTCTCAGTTTAAGCTTGTTCTTGTAGCTAGTGCTAATGAATATTAATGTGCTACAGTTTAGTAGTTATATAAAAATTCTCACTGTTAATTAAGCAAACTGTTTGGTGATTATTATATTAAATTAAAAAGTTTATTTCAGAGTTAAATTATAGCACTTTGAACATTTGTTTTCACCAAAGCAATTGTTTTTCAGCTTTGAATATCACTAGTAGTTTTGCTTCAGTGAAAGAAGTAATTATAATTCTTTAGTGTGTTGCTTTTTAGTTAACAAATTTTTCAAACAGCTTTATAATATATTTCTCTAAGCTTCATTAATTAAAGTTATTAGCTAGTGAGACATCACTAGCACTGAGAAATACTTTCTCAGTAAAAGTGTTATCATATTCAATAGCATAATGTTTAGTTCTCAATAAATATTTGATTATTTAAATTGCAGCTTTGAAATGCTGAGAACTGAGATTGGACAAGAACTGAAATAAATTTCTAATGACATAAACAGCATTAAGTTTAATTATTACTGTAGAATATAAAATAAACTTTACTAACTGTTAATATTGATGAATTTTCTGTCTTGTGGTCTGTTCAGTAAATGTTGTCAATTTCTTATAAAGTAGAGACAATTTTAAAAACTTTCTAGAAGAAATGTTATATTTAGCAGCTATATGCTCAATATAAAAGTTCTAACAAAGCCAAAGCTTTCTTTTTTCTTTATCTCAAATAATTCTGATGTTTAAAAATCATTTTACTAATTCTAGATTGCATAGTTTGTATTCAGATTGAGATTGCTAAATAAAAGTTTTTATCTTTAGCTTTAAATATGTTGTTTTGAAATACAATATTAAAATATCATTTATGAAAAACATCACTAATAAGTTCTCATGAATAAAAAAGCATGGCTCATTAAGTATAGATTTGAACTTTAGATGAGTTAAAATAATTAATAGCTGCTTTTATTAAAAATAAAATAATTTTTGTAGTCTGTATAACAATTTTTTCAATAGTTATGCTCTGCTTGCTTTTTGCATATCAGACAAAAGTTTAACATAAATAGTTTTGTCAAAGTCAGATTAAATAAAATCATTAACAATGTTTAGTTGAATTATTTTTATGTTAAAGACTGCAATCAAAAACATCATTATTTAAAATAGTTTCACAGCTAAAGTAGCCACAGCAGTGTTTTCTCATGTGACTAGTTAAAAATCACCTTTGACACAAAAATAAGCTTTAAACTTTAGCAGATATCTTTCTTCATTAAACTTGTATGTAAACACTCATTTCAGAGAAATGATAAAAGCATCAGATGATGAGATTTTTTAATAAATGCTTAAAGTAGCAAAGTTATTAATTTTCTTTTTAGCAGCATATATTCAATTACTTTTGAAAATGTGTTTTTTCACATTTCACCATTTCTTTAAAAGTGCAAAGAAATCATTTTGATGATGCTTTTAGTTCAAAGTTTAGTTCAAAGACTTTTTTTAATGCTTAAATGCTTTTGCTATAAAAGTGTAATAAAAACTTACATTCAAGTTAAATAATGTTTTCAATAATTGAACATAAAATGCTTGCTTTGGCTTTAGCTTTTATTTTTCATTTAAAATCAAAAATGAGCTTAGCATTAGTTTAATCTCTTTGCTCAGTTCTAGTGATGATGACAATGTTTATAAAGTAAGCTTAATTTTCAAATGAACTCTTTTTAAAGTAAAAAATTTGAAAAAATTAGTGCAAAATGATATAAATTCTAAACAGTATAAAGATTATATAGCATAATTAAATTCACTTCATTTTCACTTTCATCATTGTGTTTATTTTCTAATGAGTTAAGCTCTGATGACTTATTTTGCAGTAAAACTTTTAAAAGTGCTTTTAATATATTTTTGAAATACTTTTTTAGTGGATTTTATGATGTTTGATACTTCACAAGCACTAGTGCTAAATGAGATGATATCTCAGCAGAAGTGTAAATGCTTAAGTTTTTTTTCAAATCAAAAAATTTCTTAAATATTTTATAATATTTATTTGAGATTATAAAAATATTTGAATTAAATGCTGAAGTTCACTTTGCAAACTACTGTTAAATAAGTGACTAAGTAAGTGCTTAAGCAAATAACAAAGTTAAGTTTAGTGATATTAAATATTTTAAGTTTAAACTTTTGATGATTAATGTGGTTATTTAATTTTCAGCATTAATTATAATAATTTTAGTAAGTTTAATATTGTAGTGCTAAGCAAACTTTCTTTAATGTTGAGCTCAACTAATATTCTGATGCTTTAATTGTTTTTTCACTTTATTTTTTATTATTTCAAAGTGATAAATATTTTGAACATCAACTAGCTTATAAATCTTTGGCAGAGCTTAAATTTCAGTAAATAGCTTTAGAAATTTAACTCTGAGTCTTATGTTCAGTATAAAGTCATTTGAATTGTTGTAAAAGCTGCTAAAATATACAAAGTATACTACTAGCAATACAGAGTAGTGTGAAGAAACTGATACTAATATAGCTTTATAATGAAAATATATGTAAAACTGATTTTTAACTACTAAAATTCTGACAGTCTGCAAGAATTATATACATTCACAGTGAGTGCACAGATGAGTATACATATGTGTATGCAAAGCTGTAACTTTATTTAAGTAAGTGTCATATGATGAGAATATAGCTTTAACTGAAATGCTGCATTACAACTGTCTTTCTTTTTCATAAACTTCACTTTTGAAGCCTGTAGTCTCTCAAATGCTTATGTTTTTTTAATAGTGCATTATTTGCTTTGTATAGTATTGTAGTTCTTTTTCAGTGATTATGTTTCTTTATTGCATAATATTGTTGTTCTTGTTTGCTATTATGTAATGTAGCAAATCTCATTTATTCACTTTTCACTATAAGATTTGCTGTGAAATTCACTGTAAGCACACAGTCTAATTCACATATTGTGAATCATAATTTTGCTTTAATTTTTAAAAAAGAAATAATTTCACAATGTATTTAATTTTTTGTTGCTGTTGAATAAATGATTTGCTTTGCAATTTGTATGCAATTATATGCAATTTATGTGTAATTTGTGTGTGGCTATGTGTAATTCATGTGTGAGATGCACATATGTTTCATAATCTGCACACATATAATGTTTTTGGCCTTCAAATGATTTTTGTCAACAATGAATAATTTTATTTTGGTTTTTCAATTTTTTCAATGTTTTTTTAAGCTTTTATTTGCTATAGTTGCTTTTTTTTTGAAGAGCTGCACTAGTTTTTAAGCTTTTTGAACATTTTTTTCTAGTTCTCATGTATTTTTCAATGAGAAAAATTTCTTCCATCACATCAAATATTTTGTCTTTTTTGCTCATGTTCATGTAGCAAAAATGCTCTTTATTTTTTATTTCTTTTTCACATTAATTAGTATAAATTGTTTTGGTAAAAGTTGATTATTACACTTATGGTATTTTTCCAGCAAAAAAATATGAAAAACAAGATGAATTTTTTGATATTGTGAAGTTAGTTATAGCTTATAAACTTACTTTTCTCAAGCATTGATAATAGTAAAAAGTCTCAAGTATTGATTTTTTAGTTTTCAGCTTAAATGAAGAATTTAAATGTTTTTCACATTCAGCAACATTTTTTCTCTCACTTTGAAGAATATAGCTTTATAATGTTTATCATAATACTTTTTTTAAGCTTTAAATACTTTTTTCAGATGCAATTTCAGTGACTTGTGCATTTTCTGTAACTACACTGTGTGGTTCACTGTAAGATTTAATTCATTTTCACAAAATAATAATTTAACATTTGTGCTTATGTTTTTATTGTATTTTATCAATATCTTTATTGAGCTTACATTAATAATGCTATAAATTAATTAGTTATAAATGATCTAAGCTATTGATAGTTATTGTGCTTAGTCATTTTGATTATAGTTGCAATATGCTTGCAAGTAGTGCTTTAATGTTTAATTTTAATGTTTTGTTTGTTTATTTATTTAAAAGTGAAAAGTAATAAATAATCATCATTTTGCACTTAAATAATAACACAGTATAAATCAAAATTTGTTTGTGAATAAAGTTTCTCAGTCACTTACAATATTTTTTGATATCAGAAAATTTCAGAATACTTAGTCATATAAAACATTTGCTAACTAAAATGCATTTAAATTGATGCAAGTGAGTATATATATAGTTTATTTGATAAAAACATCAATTATTATCAATATAGTATTATAAATATTTTTCTGCTACTTTGAAGGTAGAAAATTAGTAATAAAATTCATAGTAATAGTTTCAAAAGATTATGTAGGCTGAGATAGTAGTTTTAGTTTCTCATAAGGCTTGTGCCTATGTGTTTTAATTCTTTGACATTTATTATATGTTTAAATATATTTTTCAACATTTTTTGTCATATTATGTCAAAAATATTTGCAGCAAATAGTCTTAAAAATATGTTTGATCATAAAATAATTTTTTTGTAAGTCATTATAATTTATGCAAATAATTTCTTTAATTATAACTTTATCTTTAAGCACATATGCACAACTCTCATATCTAAATAGATTATTTTAGTTTATTTCTCAGAATGAGTGCTCAGTTTAAATATTTTGTTCATTATTCACTTTTTGCTGTGAGATTAACTGCAAATCTCATAGTGAGTACACAGTTTGATTTACATGCTTTAATTCACTATTTATTCACTTTGCAAAAGCATTTTTTTGCTAAACTTGTAGTAAAAGCTGTAATATAATCTCTAACATATTTGTATAAGCTATTTTAAATGCTATTGCTGTAGTAGCTAACATTCTGAGCATTAAAAGTTTTAAATCTTTCATATCATTTGCAGTGCAACTCTTATTTATAAATGTGTTTTAATTTTTATGAGCATCAATGATGTCAATTAACAGTGCTTTTTTCTGTTTATATGCCAAAAGTGCTTTTAACACATGTGAGAGTTTTTTAAAGAGATTTTTTCAATCTGAGCTCAAAAAGCTTTTTGCAAATTTCTTCTGCAGTGAAAATAACATGTTTTTTACTATTTTTTTCTTGTAATTCAGACAATAACTTAGCACATTTACAAAGTTATTTTTCCTCAAATAATACTCTATAATAAAATTAAATACACTAAGCTTTTTCATTCATTTCATCTGATGTCTGTTTAGCTTTTTAGTCATCATAAAGTAGCAAAGATTGACATAGTCAAATAATACAATAACTGAATGCTTTATATTCTTCAAATAATGTTTTCATTCTTTAAAAGCTAACACAATAGCTAATAGCTTTGCATCATAAATCTCATAATTCTGTTTCATCAGAAGCATTTTCTAAAACTAGTAGACTATAAAGTGCTATTGCTTATCTTTTAGCAGTTAGAAAATTATGGCTGCTATTATGAAATTTGAGATGTTCAGCTCAATTTGTATTTTTTATTTCAGATTAAAATGTATCAGTAAAAGTGCACTGATGAATAGTGCTTTTAAGTTTTTAAATGCTTTTTAGACTTCTTTAATAAACACAAATAATGAAAGATTTTAACTTTTTTTAATGTTTTCTGTAAATATTATTAAAGGCTTGCTAATTTTTATAAAGTTCTGTATAAAGCATTTGTAGAAATTGGTGAATTCAATAAATACTTAAATGTTATGCACACTTTGTAACAGCAGTCAGCCTATTATAATTTTTATTCAAGCTGGTTTCATTTCAATGCTTTTCAGACTAATAATGAATTTTAACCACTGTGAACTTACACTTGCTTTGCTTTGTGTATAAACAGTAAGTTTGCAGTCTGTTCAGCATAGCTTAAACATTTTTTCAATGCTATTTCTCTGATTGAAAGTAAATAAAAATGTCATTCAAAACCACACACACATTTAAAAAGTTGCTTAATGCTTAATTAATATAAAATTGAAAAGTGGCTGAAGCATTAACTAGTTCAAATAACATTATTTAGTATTTGAAGTGCTTGTAATGTGTGCAAAATGCAGTTTTTTATTTATTCTTTGCTTGAATATAAATGTAATAATATGTATTATGCAGGTTCAGCTTAGTGAAGATTTTAGCATTTGCAAGTTTATTTATAGTCTCACTGATTAATAAAAGTGAGTAGCAATTTTTAATAGTAATTGCATTTAAGCCTCAGTAATTCATACATAATTGAAGACTTCTATTTTTCTTCAGTATAAAAAGAATAAATGCCTTTGCTGAGCTCTTTAATGATTAAATTCATTTTTTCTTCAAGTTCTTTTCAATATATTTATGGAAAATTTTTAATTCTTTTGCAAATAGTTTATATATTGACTTATAAAATAACTTTTTATCTGATTCAAAATCAATTGCATAGTTAAAGTATATATTCTCTGACAATATTTCAGCTTCTTCTTTGAAAAATATATTCATATATTTCTTTATCTTTTTGAGTAAATGCAGCTCTGAGATTGAGATGTTTACATTTTTAAAAACATTTGCTAGCCTGCTTTTAAAAAACAGTTCAGAAGTAAATAAAAATACTATGCATTTTCTACAAAGTTTGCATTTGCACTTTGTAGCTGAAATAACTTTAATTTTATTTGCTGACTTAATTTTATAATAGACTTATGTTTGAGAAAGTCAGTCAAAATCAAAGTTGACTTTAGCTAGCTAAAGATATTTAAGTATAACATTATATTTCTTGATATTAATTGCTTTATAGTCATAATTTTACTTTTAAGTTAAATCATTTTAATTTGTTGCTTCAGTGACTATTTGTCATCTGCTATATAAAATAATTTTATGTTCATCTATAGCTTTAACATTGTGTGGTTGACTGCTGATGTTGAGTAAATATTGCTTTACTCATTTTTGATTAATAAAGTTTAATTTGGCACTAAAATCAATTAAAGCTTAGACTTTCTTTATGCTAATAAAGATCTTTAAAAAAATATCTATTGACAAGACAAAATTGCTGCAATAATGAGAAATTAATATTTAGTGCTATAGCAGTGCATAGCACTAAAATATTTAGTTTTTTGTTTTTTTAATTTGTTTCTTTTTTGCTTGAAGTTATATGTAATAGTATTTTATTATATGTTTTATCTTGTGGCAATAGTTGCATTGTCTTTTAATGTGTTTTCTGTCTTTGAAAGCACTATTGTCAGAGTGTGAAATCAACTGTAAAATTAATTGTAAGTTTTACTGCAAGTTTACAGATTATAAAAAATTCTTTTATAAATTTTGCTTTGAATTTTTTTTATAATTATCTGATTTTTATCACTTTAAGTTTTTGTCAGTTCACTTTAATTCAGAAATGCATCTTTAATATAGTGCTTTTCTTTGATTAAATAAAAAATCTTTTACTATTTACATAAAGTTGTTATAATTCTTTAATTTATTCTTAAAGTACAAAAATTCTTTGTGAATCTTGTCTAGAATTTTTATGTGTAAATGTTCTTTTTATTATCATTTAGTATAAAGTTCTATCAATTGCACTTTCCACTGTGTGAAATACACTGAAGTTGTGCACTAACTGATGTTCACTTTAATGAGTTTAATTGTATTTTAGCACTGTTTATCAGTGAAAATTGTCTAAATTATTAATTTGCTGCAGATTAAATTTGTAGAAGTTTTTTCAAATAAATTTTTAAGTTATATTCTTAACATGTTGACTTCACTTTAATAGTTGATTGTTGAATAAAAATTTTATTTTTTTAATTATCTTCTGGCTTTTATTGTTTAAAAATCATCTTTTGTATTTCTGAAAGATTAGCTTCATACAGACTATAAAAATAATGAATTTCTTCATGCTTTTGCTTTGATATTTTTGCTTACTAAATATTTTAAGAAATAATTTAATAACAAAGTTGTTTTTTTCTCAGAGTTGCTTTTGTTTTTGTGGTGAAGCTTCACTCTTCAAGTCACATAATATTTTAAAGTTATCATAAAAGTTTTCAAAGTTTATTTGTTGTGAATCACTTTGCAAGTTTGAATGCAAGTTTACTATAAGTCTTGCAAGCTCACTTATAGTTGTAAAGTTAGAATCATTCAAAACATTTAAGTTAATTAATTAATTAAGTTATTTTTAATTTTTTTCAATAGTTTTTATTTATGTGTGAGTTTCAACTTTAGTTCAAATTATTTATACTGTTGATGAAATCTTTTAAGCTTTGCTTATATGTTTTTCAAATTAAAATTCTTTTCTTTAAAATGTGCATTTTGCTATGCACTTCATTGCAAATTCATAGCTTGCATCTCAGACTCAATTTCAAATACTTCTCTATTGCTATTATAGTTTTAAGATTTTTTCTCTGTTATTTTCTTTTAATTTTTTAAGTTGACAAAGCTTTTTTGCAAATTATCTTCAGTAAAGAAAGCAGTAAAGACTTTCATTTTACTTGTTACATTCATCTGCATGTTATGTGCAGCTTGCTGTGAAAACTTTACATAAATATCAAATGCTACATGCAAAAATACAAAGTATGAAAAAGCTATATTGCAGTTTCAATGAATTATTTCTTTTTCAAAAGAAAAAATTAAAACTATAAAAACTATTAAAGTATACAAAGTATACTACTAGCAATATAAAGTAGTGTGAAGAAACTGATACTGATATAGCTTTATAGTGAAAATATATGTAGAACTGATTTTTAACTGCTAGAATTTTAGCAGCCTGCAAGAATTATATATATTCACAGCAAGTGTAAAGACAAGTGCACATGTGTACACACAAAGTTATAACTTTACTTAAGCAAATGCCATGTGATGAGAGTATAGCTCTAGTGTCACACTCTAAAATTCTTTTTAGCTATTTTATTTGCTGTTGTTAGATAAAATTCAAGAAAACTTCTTCAGAGTCTCAGTTTTTCTCAATGGCCAAGTAATGTTAAATTTTGTCTTGTAGGCAGTTAATTCTGCCTACTTACTACAGTTTGTTAAATAAGGCTTTAGTATATCTTCAAGAGTTTAAAGTCTTTAATAAATGAACAATAGCTAAGTCAGAAGTAAAGCTTAATTAGTTTATAAATTTTCTAATTGCTTTTTGTTATAAACCAATCAAGATGAACAGAATAACCAAAATAACTAAAACAGTTAAAATGAACAAAACAATCAGAATAAATTATATAATCAGAAAAATCATTTAACAGATATATAGTAAAAATCTGGTAAAATATATCAGATGATAAAAATATATCAAATAATAAATTATACCAAAATGGTAAAATCTACCAGAGTGAGATGATATATCATAGAAAGAACTGAATATATAAGAATGCTTATTTACACTCTACAGATGTATTTAGTTTTTTGTACTCAATTTTATTATTGTTACTACACTATCTACTATGGGTTAGTAAAAATAATAACTGCAAAAATTACAGTCTGAGCAAATCTTACTTCTGGCTAAACAAATTTGTGATATCTTTGTTAGATTTAATGAATTTATATCAAAAGCCTAAGCTAACACACCATGCTTAGCCAGTGTAACTGAACTTTAGAAAAATCAACATATTAAACCATCAGATGATAAAGTTAAACAAGCTTAACTTTTTAATTTTTTTAACTAATTAGTAAATATTTACCTAGCAGATACTAGAGCATAACACATTAAGTACTCTTGACTCTGGTTACTAAAAAATTAAGTATTGAACAAACTTCACAATATTAACTATTAATTAACTAGCATCTTTAAACTCTTGCAAAAGTATTTCTACAACAAGAGAACTTCAAAAAATGATAACTTAGCTTCAAAAACAGATACTAAATTTAGAGACTAGCAGACTGTGAATTAAACCACTAAAGCCAAATTACTTTGACAAAACTTAAACAAAGCTTCAGAGCTTTTTTACACAGCTAAGCATCTACTTAAACATGTCAAACATTACTGAAATGAAAAACTAAATTATGATTGTAGTATTATTCATAAGAGAACTAGCATTTAAGTGAATTAAATTAATCATTTAAAACTATAAAGAAAATAATGCTGAAGATTAGAATAGCATCATTAAAAAATATTTGAGAGCTATGTTACATTTATAGCATGACTTGAAAAAATCTTTGAATTTGTTAACAAAATCAAAACTATAAAGCAGAAGCTTAAAAATCTGCACTAAATTAAATCAGCCATAGAATATGCATTCAAGTTTTAGCAAATTATGGCACACTTGAATTGAAGTGAGTTAGCTTAGATTGCACTATTTGAGCAAGAGCTGAAAAAGAATATACAAGATGAATTAGCACAAAAAGACTAACTAAATAAGCTATCAAATATAATTGAACTAGCTATATAAGTAAATAATCAAATATATGAACAACAAGCATTGCAAAAGCAAACAAAACAATAAAAATTCACAGAATTTAGTAAATATAATAAATATCAACCAAATAAGAAACAACTAGTCAGAGAAAAAGAATTAAATTTCTATAAACCAAAGTCTATAAAATTAAACACTACAATGCATTAAAAATACATCAAGTCAAGAAGAGAACAATTTAAGTGACAAATCATATGTTATAACTGCCAGAAAGAGAAACATATGTTTAAAAAATGCAAATAGCTAAAAAAGCAACAACAAAAACTATAAACTACCAATGAAGATAATGCATATAACAACATATTAAAAAGCCAAAAATAAGCTCAGTGAGAAGACTAACTATCATCAGCAGAGCTAAAATTTCAGAAAAAACCAAATTTCAGTGTGTTTAAAAATATTGAGAGAGTTATTAATAAATATCAAAAACAAGCAAAACAGCAAGGCCAAAGAGAAGCCAACACAAGTGATATAGTGTGAGATATTATGAGAAGATTCATGACACTATTCAATAAAGATATTGAAAATGCAGTTAAAGCAATTTCAGAGAAAGAATAAAACACATCAGAATGGCATAATATAAATAAATTACTTATTAAAATATCAGAAACATTTGAAAAGTTGTTTAAGACTTAGAGAAAACTAGACAATAAGGCAACTAATGCTGAGACACAGGCAATAAATTCTGCTTTGCTAAAATCAAATGTTAGCAGTTGCAAGCAAAAGGCTTAACAAACTAAAGAGAAATTTTTAAAAGAGAAAAAGAAGATAGCAAAAAAAGACTATTATTACAACAGATTAAAATGCACTTATGTAAAGTTTCAGAAACATTTAAGACACAAAGCAATGCATTGAACAGCATACTATGATAATAATTGCCTTACACATTACAGTGAAAAAATAAAAGAATATTTTTCATCAGAACTTAAAAAAGATAAAAAAAACTAATTAATAGCAACAACTAGTGAAAAACACATTAAGCTTCAGATTCAAATTATGAGACAATTAGCTAAAGTGCTAGTTAACTTAGAAGCTACTAAAAACTTTATAAATTTAAATTACATAAAGAAACTACAAATTTTGAGAAGCATAAAATGCAAGCTAATACTAATTTTAGGGCTCAATGAAGAAAACTTAAAAGATCTTTTAACTATAAAAACAAAACATCTATTTATATTTGTACAAGATCATTTTAAAATAATTAACTTTGATGTCACAAAAGTTAAAAACTACAACATGATACTAGAGATATCATGGTTACAACACCATAATTTAGAGATTGATTAAATGTGAAATGAAATATAGTTTATCAAATGTATATATACACAAAAACTAAAAAAAACCACTTCTAAAGAAAAGAAGATAAAGTTAGCCACAAAGGCTAAGTTGAAGAGAACAACTGAAATCTTAAATCTAAAAAAATTAATAAATTTCAGAGATCTATTCAATTTACTCAAGAAAGACACAAAATACCAGTGAAAAAACAACTAAGAAAAAGCATTTAAAGAAGTCAAGATGAGACTTATAATTGCATTAATGTTAAAACAACATGATTCAGAAAAAAAACAATTCTTAAAACTGACACATCAAACTATGTGATAAAAGTAGTTATGTTACAGGCAGATGATAATAAAAAGCTATATCTGATAGCATATTACTTAAAAAAAATGATTTTAGCAGAATTGAACTATAAAATTTACAATAAAAAGCTTTTAACCATAGTGACAGCATTTCACTATTGAAAAGTTTATTTTAAAAAAGCAAAGCACATAATCAAAGTAATCACAAATTACAAAAATCTTATTTACTTCACAACAACTAAAGTGTTAACATGAAGATAAGTAAGATAAGCAAAAATACTAGCAAACTACAACTTTACAATTGAACATTATAATAAAAAACAAAATAAAAAAGCAAATGTGTTTAACAAACAATAAATCACAAAGAGAAAGTTCTTAAACTAGAACCAGTGCTTTTGAGATTTTAAAAGAATGAAATGATAATGTACAACAATTAGATAGCAACATTAACAGCAATTGTGACAGTTAAAATAGCTAATAAAAAACTATTGACAAAAATTCAAGAAGAGATCATCAAAGATAAAAATTTAAAACTAATCAGAGAGAAATTAAACCAATTCACAGAAGAAAACAGAATATTATATTACAATAAGCTAATATATATGCCATATACAGCAAGAATGAAGATGATTTGACAACATTATAATTCATTAATGAGAGGACATTTTGGAATCAAGAAAACTAAAAAAGTAATATTTAAAAACTATTACTTTTCAAACATAAGAAGAATGATTCTCAAGTATATTAAAAAATACAACAAATGCTAAAGAAACAAAGCAAAGAGACATTTACTTTATAAAGAACTACAATCATTAATAATATCAGTAAAATCTTAAAAATGAATTATTATGAACTTTATCACACAACTATCAACATTGAGAAAAAATGAGGTTACACACAATACAATTCTCACAGTGATTGACAGATTGACAAAATATACTTATATTATATTAATAAAGACAATAACAACAGCTATAAATACAATATATTTGCTACTCAAATACATATTTAACAAACACAGCACATTAAAGAGAATTATAATAAATTGAGATACATAGTTTATATCAAGACTATGAAAAATCATTATGAAGATAACTGAGATTGAGCACAGACTTAATACAGTTTATCATTCACAGACAGATAAATAGATTAAATAAATAAATTAGACAATTAAACAGTATCTACAACATTATATGAACTATAATTAAAGCAATTAAGTTGAACTGCTATCAATAACACAATTCACATATAACAACTTAATTAATGCTATAATGAAAGAGACATTTTTTTATGCAAACTTTAAGTATAATTCTGAATTTGACAGTAGACTAAAAAAAAACAAAGAAAGTCAATTATAAAATAGAAAAAACAATCAAGACAATTTAATAAGTTCATGAGCAATTACAATATAATATCAAATTTACAAACCTGAGAATGGCTATATACTACAACCAAAAGCATTAGAAGAAGCTAGATTTAAAAAAAGAGAAAAAAGTATATCTATTACACAGAAATATTAAAACAAAAAAATCAAATAGTAAACTGAACAGTAAGAAATTGAAATTATTCATTATTGACAAAAAAATTGAATCAGTAAACTACAAATTGAAATTACCAGAGAGCATGAAAATACATTTAATTTTTCACATTTCACTATTGAAACCTGTACTATAGAACACTGAGACTAGAGAAAAAGAAATTGAAACCACAGAAACTAAATACAAAGTCAAAAAAATTTTAGATAAATGAAAAATCAATGAATAGACACAATACCTAGTCAAATGAAGAAGTTATAATACCTTAGAAAACACATAAAAACTAGTTAAACATTTGATAAACTGCTAGTATTTGATGAAGAAATATCAAAATCAGTAAAGATTTAGAAATTTAGATTTAATTCACAGAGTAATTAGCTCATTAATGAAAGATTCAATGTAGCATTAAGAAGATGCTGATAATTGCTTTTATTAGCCAAATGATTAAGCTCAGCTAACTCTTTAGCTAAAGAAGAATTTTTCTCATTCAACTTTTCAGATACAATTTAATCATGTTTTAACATTTTTAAACTACAATTCTTTAAAAATCTTTGCTGTTTCAACAAACAAGCAACATAAGCAGAGGATTTAGCATGTTTATTTAAAGTGGTGAGCAATTGAAATTTGATTTATTTTTTAAATTTTTTGAACTTATCTTATTCAGACTCACTATAAAGAGAATGTTTACACTTGCAATCATGATGAGTACACTTAGCACACTTTTTATTTTTTGACATAATGCAATAAGAGAAAAAGAATAAATAGAAATTGCAAGGAACTTTAGCAAAGAAATTTTTATAAACTATACAATTATATTGACAGAAACAATTAGCCTTGAACAAGAATGACATTCTAAAAGACACAATGAACATTTATAAACAGAGTTGAAGTCTCAATAGTAATGTGGGTGAGTGCTCTACTTATGTGTCTTTAGAAGACAAAGACTTTAAAGAGAAAAAGTGATATTATAAACTAATCAAGATGAACAAAATAACTAAAATAATCAGAATAGTTAAAATGAACAAAACAATTAGAATAAATTATGTAACTAGAAGAATCATCTGACAGATATATAGTGAAAATTTGGTAGAATATACTAGATAATAGAAATATACTAAATGGTAAATTATATCAAAGTAATAAAATTTACCAGAGTGGGATGATATACCACAGAAAGAACTGAATATATAAGAACACTTATTTATACTCTACAGATATATTTAGTTCTTCATACTCAATTTTATTATTATTACTACATTATTTACTATAGGTCAGTAAGAACAGTAACTGCAAAAACTATAGTTTAAAAGGCCTTACTTTTGGCTAGACAGATTTGTGATATTTTTATTAAACTTAACAAATTTATATTAAAAGCTTAAGCTGATGCACTGTGCTTAGCCAGTATAATAAACTCTGAGAGAATCAATATATTAAACCATTAGATGATAAAGTCAGACAAGCTTAACTTCTTAATTCTTTTTTAATCAACTAGTGAATATTCATCTAGCAGATACTAAAGTGTGACACTTTTTTACTGACCTGTAGTAAATAGTGTAGTAATAAAATAGAATTGAGTGCAAAGAACTAAATACATTTGTAAAGTGTAAATAAGTGTTTTTATATATTCAGTTCTTTCTGTGATATATTCTTTCTGATATATTTCTCTTAGTATATTTATCTTGATATATTTACTTTTGTTAGTATACTATCAAGAATATACTTTTTTATCATGTGATTCTAGTCATATGATCTCTTTTCTCTCTGAGTTTGCATGCTTAATTATAATGTTTTGTTTAAATATAACTTAATAGTTATTCTGCTTCATGATTAGTTCATAACATCACTTTTTTTTTAGGATTTTTGTTTTTTAAAGACACATAAGTAAAATACTTGCTTATGTCATCATCAGAACTTTGACTTTTTTTTTGTAAATATTCATCTGTCTCTCAGAATGTTGTTTTTATCTAAGGCTAATCATTTTCATCAATATAATTGTATAGTTCATGAAGGCTTTTTTACTGAAGTTTTTTACAATTTCTATTCATTCTCTTTTTCTCACTGTATTATGTCTCTAAAAGATAAAAAATGTGCCAAATGCACTTATTGTGATTATAAATGTAAATGTTTTCTTCATAGTAAATTTAAGTGGGATAAATTCAAAAAGTCTGAGAAGTAAATTAAAACTCAATTGCTTGCTGTCTTAACTAAACATGTTAAAATTGCTATTTATATATTTGATATCTTTTTTCACATAGCTTAATTATTGAAATAACAAAAGTTTCTAAAAGATTGTGGTTTGAAAATATTAGAACACAATTAAATTGTGTCTGAAAAACTGAATAAGAAAAATTTTTTTTTAGCTAAAAAGTTAGCTGAGCTTGATTGTTTTACCAATGAGAGTAATTATCAGTATTTTCTTAATGCTATATTAGATCTTTTGTCAATGAGTTAATTACTTTGTGAACTGAATTCAAGTTTTTAAATTTCTGCTGGTTTTAATATTTCTTCATCAGATGTTAGCAATTTATTAAATGTTTAACTAGTTTTTATATATTTTCTGAAGTATTGTAACCCTTTCACTTGACTAGATATTGTGTTTGTTCATTAACTTTTTGTTTATTTAGAACTTTTTTAACTTTGTATTTGGTTTTTGTAGTTTTGATTTCTTCTTCTTTGATCTCAACATTCTATAGTATGAGTTTTAATAACAAAATATGGAAAATTGAGTGTATTTTTATGCTTTTTGGCAATTTCAATTTGTAGTTTACTGGTTCAATTTTTTTGTTAATAATGAATGGTCTTAATTTCTTGTTGTTTAGTTTGCTGCTTGATTTTTTTATTTTAATGTTTTTGCATAATAGATATATTTTTTTCTCTCTTTTTAGGTCTAGCCTCTTTTAATGCTTTCTGTTGTAGTATATAGTCATTCTAAAATTCACAAATTCAATATCATATTATAACTGCTTGTAAATTCATTAAATTGTTTTAATTGTTTTTTCTACTTTATAATTGACTTCTTTTGTCTTCTTTAGCTCACTGCCAAATTTAGAATTATACCTAAAGTTTGCATAGAAAAATATTTTTTTTGTCATAGTGTTGATTAAGTTATTATATGCAAACTGTGCTATTAATAGCAGTTCAATTTAATTGCTTTAGTTGTAGTTTATATAATGTTATAAATACTATTCAATTGTCTTGTTTATTTATTTAGTTTGTTTATTTATTTATGAATGATATGCTGTGCTGAGTCTGTGCTTAATCTTAGTCATCTTCATAATAGTTTTCTATAGTTTTAATGTAAATTGTATATTTTGATTTGTTATAATTCTTTTTAATGTATTGTGTTTATTAAATATATATTTGAGTAGCAAGTATACTGTATTTATAGCTGTTGCTGTTGTCTTTGTTGATATAGTGTAAGTGTATTTTGTCAATTTGTCAATCATTATAAAAATCATGTTATGTGTAATTTCATTCTTTCTTGATGTTGGTAATTGCATGATAAAGTTTATAATAATTCATTTTCAAGGCTTTGCTAATATTACTAATGATTGTAGTTTTTATAGAATAAATGTCTTTTTGCTTTGTTTCTTTAACATTTATCATATTCTCTAATGTACTTAAGAATTGTTTTTCTCATATTTGAAAAGTAGTAGTTTTTAAATATCATCTCTTTAGTTTTTTCAATTCTGAAATGTTTTTTTATTAGTGAATTATGATGTTGTTAAATCACTTTTATTCTTGCTGTATATGGCACATATATTAGCCTACTATAGTACAATATTTTATTTTCTTTCATAAATTGGTTTGATTTTTTTTAATTAACTTTAAATTCTTATCTTCAATAATTTCTTTTTAAATCTTTGTCAATAGCTTGTCATTGGCTATTTCAATTGTCATAATTGCTGTCAATGTTGTTATTTAATTGTTGTATATTATTATTTCATTTTTTTAAAATTTCAAAAGTGCTAGTTCTGGTTTAAAAACTTCTTTCTTGTGATTTGATTGTCTGCTAAGTGTGTTTACTTATTTATTTTGTTTTCTGTTGTAATGTTCAATTGTAAAGTTATAATTTGTTAGCACTTCTGCTCATTTTACTTGTCTTTGTATTAACACTTTAGTTATTGTAAAGTAAGTAAAATTCTTGTGATTTATGATCACTTTAATTATATGCTTTGCTTCTTTAAGATAAACTCTTTAATAATGAAATATTGTCATTATGACTAAAAGCTTCTTATTGTGAATCTCATAGTTTAGCTTTATTGAAATTATTTTTCTCAAGTAATATGCTATTGGGTGTAGTTTTTTATTGTCATCTGCTTGTGACATAACTACTTTTATTGCATAATCTAATACATTTGTTTTAAGAATTGTTTTCTTTTTTAAATTGTGTTGTTTTAACACTAATGCAATTATAAGTCTCATCTTGACTTTTTCAAATGCTTTTTTTTAGTTGTTTTTTCACTAGTATTTTACATCTTTCTTGAGCAAATTAAATAGTAGTTTTATAATATTTGCATATTGATCAATATATTATCAGTAATAGTTTATTATTCTAATGAATGTTTGTAACTTTTGTAGATTTCTTGATGCTAGCCAATCTTTGATTATTTAAACCTTGTTTTGATTTGTTTGTAGCTTTTTTAAGTAATTTAGTGCTTTAAAAAATTTATTTTCTGAACATGAAATTTATATTTCTTTAGCTTTAATTGTAGCTTTGCAATTTGTAACTTGTGCAATACTAGCTTGATATGTCTCACATGATCTTCATAGCTTTTGAAGAATACTAAAATGTTGTTCAAATAGACTATAATAAAGTTATATAAATATTCATCTAGCATTGAGTTGATAAATTTTTAAAACATCACTGGTGTATTTATCAATTTAAAAGGCATAATTTTGTATTTGTAGTGTTTGAATTTTAACAGCTATCTTAAAGAAATAAATAAATTCATCACTAAATGCTTTAATATTGATATTTTTTAAATGATTTTAACATGTTCAATATTCTCAGCTAGCTAAGCTCATAACTATTAAATTTCAGATAATCTCATATTTAAATTACAGATAAAATTAGTGCATGTTAAAGTCAGACTTGACTAGATTAATACACTGTTGCAAATGTGTACAATTTTTTATGAGAATTCAGACTGAATATAAATTTATATACATGCAAGCCTAAATTCACTAACTATAAAAAACTAACTAAACAAGCATAATAAATTATGTGCTAATACCAAAAATACTATTTTTTAACAGCTAGTTTGTCTTTGGTAAATATTTCAAAAGTAAGTAAAAATGCTATATATCTTCTGCAAAGTTCACATTCACACTTTGTAGCTGAAATAATTATAATTTTATTTGCTGACTTAATCTCACAATAGACTCATGTTTAAAAAGGCTAGTTATAATTAGAATTGATTTTAACTAACCAAAAGTATTTAAGTATAATATTATATTTCTTAATGTTGACTGCCTTGTGATTATAGCTTTACTTTTGTGTTAAATTATTTTGATTTATTGCTTTAGTAATTATTTATCATCTGCTATATGAAATAATTTTATATTTATTTATAGCTTTAACACTATGTGATTGACCATCAATATTAAATAAGTATTGCTTTACTCAGTTTTGGCTAATAAAATTTAATTCAGCACTAAAGTTAATTAAAGCTTAAGCTTTTTCCATATCTGTAAAAGTCTTTAGAAAAATATTTATTGATAAGACAAAATCACTGTGATAATATGAGTTTATTTCTAGTGCTATAGCAGCATATAACATTAGCATATTTAGTTTTTTATTTTCTTTATTTATTTCTTTTCTGCTTGAAGTCATACATAATAGTATTTCATTATATATTTTATTTTGTAGCAATAGTTGCATTATCTTTTAGTATGTCTTTTGTCTTTAAGAGCATTATTATTTAGTTGCAAAATTAACTGCAAAATTGACTGCAAAATTAATTGTGAGATTTACTGTAAGTTTACAAATTGATAAAAAATTTTTTATAAATTTTACTTTAAATTTTCTTGTAAAAATCTGACTTTTATCATTTCAAGTTTTTGTCATTTCACTTTGATTTGAAAATGCATTTTAACATAGCATTTTTCTTCAGTCAAATAAAAAGTCTTTTATTATTTGCAGATGAGCAATAAAATTGTTATAATTCTCTAATTTATTTTCAAAGCACAATGATTCTTTGCAAATCTCATCTAAAATCTTTATGCATAAATGTTTTTTTTATTATCATTCAGTATAAAGTTTTAACAATTGCACTTCTCACTGTGTGAGATATACTGTGAAGTTGCACACTAACTAATGGTTATTTTAATAAGTTTAATTATATTTCAACACTGCTTGCTAACAAAAATTGTTTAAATTATTAATTTATCACAAATTGAATTTATAAAAAATTTTTCAAATAAATTTTTGAATTATATTTTTGACATGTTAGCTTCACTTCAATAGTTAATTGTCAAATAAAAATTTTGCTTCTTCAGTCATTTTTTAGCTCTCATTGTTTAAAAATCATCTTTTGTATTTCTGAAAAATGAGCTTCATATGAGCTATGAAAATAATGAATTTCTTTATGCTTTTATTCTAATATCTTTACTCATTGAATATTTTAAAAAAATAATCTAATAGCAAATTTTTTTTTTTAGATTGCTTTTGTTCTTGTGATAAAGCTTTATTTTTCAAGTCACATAATATTTCAAAGTTATCATGAGAATTTTCAAAGTTCATTTGTTATAAATTACTTTGTAAATTTGTTTGCAAGTTCACTGCAAACTTTGCAAACTTATTTACAGTTATAAAGTTAGAATCATTTAAAACATTTAAATTGATTAATTAATTGAGTTATTTTTAAAAAATTTTTTCAATAGTTTTCATTCATATGCAAGTTTCAACTTTAATTTAAGTTATTTATGTTGTTAACAAAGTTTCTCAAACTTCATTTGTGTGTCTTCTAAGTTGAAGTTTTCTTTTCCAAAATGTGCATTTTGATGTGTGTTTTACTGCAAGTTCACAGTTTGCCTTTCAGATTTGGCCTCAAATAATTCTCTATTATTATTATGGTTTTAAAGTTCATTTTCTATTATCTTCTTTTGGTTTTTTAAGTTAGCAAAGTTTTTTTATAAACTATTCTCAGTAAAAAAAGCAGTAGAAATCTTCACTTCATTTGTCATATTCATCTGTGTATTATGTGTGGCTTGCTGTAAGAATTTTATATAAATATTAAATGCTGTGTATAAAAATGCAGAGTATTAAAAATTACACTGTAGTTTCAATAGATTACTTTTTTTAAAAAAAAAAGAATTAAAATTGTAAAAAGTGTTAAAATATATAGAGTATATTATTAGTAATACAGAGTAGTGTAAAGAAACTAATACTGATATAGCTTTATAGTGAAAATATATGTAAAACTAATTTTTAACTGTCAGAATTCTAGCAGTCTGCAAAAATTATATACATTTGCAGCAAGTGTGCAAATGAGTATACATGTGTGTGTACAAAATTGTAGCTCTATTTAAATGAGTGTCATGTGATGAGAGCATAGCTTTAGCTAAATTGCCACATTACAAATGATGATAAAAAATTATTTAAAGCTAAGTTTGAGAAACAAACTATAAACTTACAGTGAAGCATGCATTGAAATGTGCATTTTGAAAAAAAATTCTCATTTTAAAAAAACATACAAACAAAGTTTAAAAAACTTTGTCAACAATGTAAACAGCTTAAATTGAAGTTGAAACTTGCATATAAATGAAAACTATTGAAAAAAACTCAAAAACAATTTGCTCAATCACTCAACTTAAATATTTTAAAAAAATGCTGACTTTGTAACTGTAATTTGTAAACAACTCTGTGAGATTTGCAGTGAACTCACAGACAAACTCACAAAGTAATTCACAACAAATAAACTTTAAAATTCTTTATAATAATTTTGAAACATCATGTGACTTGAAGAATAAAGTTTTATCATAAAAATGAAAGCAACTTTGAGAAAAAAGCAATTTCACTATTAAATCACCACTCAGAATATTTAATAAGCAAAAATATTAGAGTAAAAGCATGAAAGAATTCATTATTTTTATGGCCTATATAAAGCTCATCTTTTAAAAATATAAAAAATAGTTTTCAAACAATAAAAGCTAAAAGATAATTGAAAAAATAAAATTTTTATTTAACAATCAACTACTGAAGTGAAGCCAACATGTAAAGAATATGAACTAAAAATTTATTTGAAAAAACTTTTATGAATTCAATTTGTGGCAAATTAATGACTCAAACAATTTTCATTGACAAATAATTTTTCAAATAATGCTTTCATTTTTTAAAGACTATAACAATAGCTAATAGCTTTACATTATAAATTTTATAATTTCACTTCATTGAAAGTATTTCTCAAGATTAGTGGACTATAAAGTATCATTGTTCATCTTTTAGCAGTTGCAAATTATTGCTGTTAAAGCAAAATCAAAAGCATTTAACTTAATTTATATTTTTCATTTAGAGTTAAAATGTATCAATAAAGATGCACTTATGAATAATGTCTTTAAATTTTCAAATGTTTTTTAAATTACTTCATTAAGCACAAATGATGAGAGTTTTTAGCTTTTTTTTTAACATTTTCTGTAGAAATCACTAAAGGCCTGCTGATTTTTGCAAAGTTCTTTATAAAGCATTTGTAGAAATTGATGAACTTAATAAATACTTGTATGTTATGCACACTTTGTGGCAGTGGTCAGCTCACTATGGTCTTTATTTGAGCTAGTTTCATTTAATGCTTTTTAGATTAATAATAAACTTTAAAAAGCTTATTTTTGTCATTGTGAACTTACATTTGCTTTACTTCATATACAAATAATAAATTTGCAGTTTATTTAACACTGCTTAAACATTTTTTCAATGCTATTTCACTGATTAAGAATAAATGAAAATGTCATCAAAATATATCACAATGCACACATTCAAAAAATCATTTAACACTTAATTGATATATGATTGAAAAGTAACTAAAGCATTAATTAGTTTAAATAGCATTACTTAATATTTAAAATGCTTATAATGTGTGTGAAATGTAGTTTTTTATTCATTTTCTGCTTAGATGTGCATGTAATAATATGCATTATATAAATTCAGCTTGATAAAAACTTTAACATTTACAAACTTATTTATTGTCTTACTAATTAGCAGAAGTGAATAGTAATTTTTAATAGTAATCACATTCAGGCCTTGGTAATTCACACATAATTGAAAACTATTATTTTTCTTCAGCACAAACAAAATGAATGTTTTTGCTAAACTTTTTGACAGTTGAATTTATTTCTTCTTTAAGTTCTTTTCAATATATTTACAGAGAATTTTCAATCCTTTCACAAATAGCTTGTATATTAACTTGTAGAGTAGTTTTTTACCTAGTTCAAAGTTAATCACATAATCATAGTGCATATTTTCTAATAATATTTCAGCTTTTTTTTTAGAAAATACATTTATATACTTTTTTATCTCTTCAGATAAGTGCAGCTTTAAGATTATACTTACATTTACAAAAATATTCACTAGTTTACTTTTGAAAAATATTTTAAAAGTAAGTAGAAATGCTATGCATTTTTTGTGAAGTTTGCATTCACACTTTGTAGCTGAAATAATAGTGATTTTATTCACTAACTTAATTTTGCAATAGGCTTAAATTCAAAATGGTCAGTTGAAATTGAAATTAATTTTAGCTAGTTAAAAGTAGTTAAGTATAACATTATATTTCTTGATATTGACTATCTCATAGTTATAGCCTTGCTTTTGTGTTAAACCATTTCAGTTTATTGTTTTAATAACTATTTGTCATTTGCTATATAAAATAATTTTATGTTCATCTATAGCTTTAACACTGTGTGGTTGGCCACTAATATTGAGTAAATATTGCTTTACTCAGTTTTGACTAATAAAATTTAATTTAGCATTAAAGTTGATTAAAGCTTAAGCTTTTTTTATACTAATAAAGATCTTTGAAAAAAATATTTATTAACAAAGCAAGATTACTGCAATAGTGAAGGTTTATATTTAGTGCTATAGCAGTATATAGCATTAGCATATTTAGTTTTTTGTCTTTTTTATTTATTTTCTTTCTGCTCAGAGTCATATATAATAGTGTTTCACTATATGTTCTATTTTGTGGCAATAGTTGCATTATCTTTTGATGTGTTTCTTGTTCTTAAAAGTGCTATTATTGAGATGCAAAATTGACTGCAAGATTAATTGTAAGTCTCACTGTGAGTTCACAAATCAATGAGAATTTTCTTATAAATTTTGCCTCAAATCTCTTTTGTAATAATTTAAATTTCATTACTTTATGTTTTTATTATTTTGCTTTGATTCAGAGATGCATTTTTGACATAGTATTTTTCTTTAATCAGATAAAAAGTTTTTCATTATTTGCAAATAAGCAATGAAGTCATTATAATTCTTTAGCTCATTTTCAAAGCACAATAATTCTCTGCAAATCTTATGTATAATTTTCACACACAAGTGTTTTTTTTATTGTTATTTAGTATAAAGTTTTAACAACTGCACTTTTCATTAAGCAAAATACACTGCAAATTTGTGCACTAACTAATGATTGCTTTGCTAAGCTTAATTATATTTTAACACTACTTGTCAATAAAAATTGTTTAAATCATTAATTTGCTATAGATTGAATTCATAAAAGTTTTTTTAAGTAAATTTTTAATTCATATTCTTTACATGTTGGCTTTACTTCAGTAGTTAATTGTTGAATAAAAAATTTTATCTCTTCAGTTATTTTTTAGCTTTTATTGCTTGAAAATCATTTTTTGTATTTCTAAAAGATAAGCTTTATACAAGCTATAAAAATAGTGAATTTTTTTATGCTTTTACTTTGATATTTTTACTTGTTAAATATTTTGAGTAGTGGCCTAGTAGTGAAGTTGCTTTTTTCTCAAGATCACTTTTATTCTTGTAATAAAGCTTCATTCTCTAAGTCATATAATGTTTTGAGATTATCATAAAAATTTTTAAAGTTCATTTATTGTGCATCACTCTGCAAGTTTATTTGTAAGTTTACTGCAAGTTTTATAGACTTATTTACAGTTGCAGAATTAAAGTTTTTGAAAATATTCAAATTAAGCAATTAATCAAGTTGTTTTTAAGTCTTTTTCAGTAGTTTTCATTCACATGTGAGTTTCAACTTTAATTCAAGTCATTTACACTATTGACAAAGTTTTTTAAATTTCATTTGTATGTTTTTCAAGTTAAAGTTCTTTTTGTCAAAGTGTGTGTTTTAGTGCATGTTTCACTGTGAGCTTGCAGCTTGTCTTTCAAGCTTAGCTTCAAATGATTTTTTATTATTATTATAATTTTAAAGTTCATTTTTTGTTATCTTCTTTTGGTCTTTTGAGTTAGTAAAGTTTTTTTATAGACTATTTTCAGTAAAAAAAGCAGTAAAAATTTTTATTTCATTTGTTATATTCATTTGTGTATTATGTGTAGCTTGCTGCAAAAACTTTGCACAAATACTATACATTATGCATGAAAATGCAAAGCATTAAGAAGTTATACTGCAGTTTCAACAAACTACTTTTTTTTAAAAAAAAAAAGAATTAGAACTGTAAAAAAATACTAAAGTATACAAAGTATACTACTAGTGATATAAAGTAGTGTAGAGAAACTGATACTGATATAGCTCTATAGTGAAAATATATGTAAAACTGATCTTTAGCTATCAAAATTTTAGTGGCCTGCAAAAATTATATATATTTATAGCAAGTGCACAGATGAGTGTGTATGTGTGCATGATAAAGTTATAGCTCTATTTAAGCAAATGTCATGTAATGAAAGTATAGCTCTAGCTAAATTGCTATATTACACTAAAATGCTAATTGCAACAGCAATAGTATTTGAGATAGCTTATATGAATATGCTGAAGATTATATTACAGCTTTTATTGCAAGTTTAGCAAAAAAACATTTTTGCAAAATAATAAGTAGTGAACTGCAGCATGTAAGTCAAATTATATGTTTATTATAAATTTTGCAGTGAGAAGCATACAAAAAACAAAATATTCAAGCTGAGCATTTGCTCTAAGAAATAAACTAAAATAATTTATTCAAATATGAGAGTTGTGCATATATGCTTAAAAACAAAACTATAATTGAAGAAATCATTCATATAAATTATGATAATTTACATTTTTACTAGATGAAAATGAGCAACAAAGACAAAATATTTAATGTGATGAAAAAGATTTCTCTCATCAGAAAATATATGAAAATTAGAGAAAAACATTTAAAAAGCTTAAAAGCTAGTGCAACTCTTCAAGAAGAAGCAATTACAGCAAATAAAAAGCTTAAAAAAACATCAAAAGAATTAAAAAATTAAGATGAAAAATTATTCATTGTTGATAAGAACTACTTAAAGCTCAAAAACATCATATGAAAATCATCTAAAGACATCAACATTATACAAAACCACTCAAAGACATTAACATCACATGAGAACATTTAAAAGATATTAGAGAAAATTCAAAAACACCATAGAACATTAAGCTAGTCAGTGCAGCAAATAGCACATATGCACAAACTGTGCACTCACTGTGAATCAAACTGCACACATCACACATGAATTACACACAGTCACACACAAATTACAAGACAAATTATTTATTTGCAAGCAACTAGCTAAATTAGCCAACAGCAATAAAAAATTAAATATATTATAAAGTTATTTTTTGAGAACTGAAACAAAACACAGCTTAGTAGCAAACTGCACATTTGCTGCAAATCAGACTATATGTTTGCTGTGAACCTCACAGTGAGAAGTGAATAATAAATTGCAAGGTCAAAATATTCAAACTGAGCATTTGCCCAGAGAAATACATTAAAAAAATCATTATACAATAGTTAGTGAATGCAAACAATGTGCTATTATAAGAAAAACAATTACTAAAAAAGAATTACAATACTATGCAACACACAAACAAGAACTACAACATCATGCAATGTGCAAATAAGATTTATAATATTATGCAATGGCAAACAAAGACTACAACACTACACAACACACAAAGAGATTATAATGCTACAATATGAATAATGAAATATTAAAAGAAACACAAGCACTCAAAAAACTACAAACTTTAAAAGTAAAGTTTATAAAAAAAAACAGTTGTAATGTGATAATTTAGCTAAAGCTATATTTTCATTACATAACACTCACTTAAGTAGAGCTATAACTCTACTATGCTTATATGTGTGCACACATGCACACTTATTTGTGCACTTACTGCAAATGTATATAATTCTTGCAGGCTGCCAGAATTCTAGCAGTTAAAAATCAGTTTTACATATATCTTCACTATAGAGCTATATTAGCATTAGTTTCTTTACACTACTTTGTACTGCTAGTAGTATACTTTGTATACTTTAGCACTTTTTACACAAACAAATTTACTAAACTTGTTTGACATATACTGAGCATTGACTTAAACTAATTTTAAATTGTGTTTGGTGTTTTACTTCAATAAACACTTTCTCTCACAAGTGTAAAGTATATATAACTTTTGCTCATACTTTGCATATGCTAATTTGATATAAATTAAAAACATATTATTTTTTATCTTTTCTGATGAGAATAGTAAATTATCTTTTAACATATATTTGACATATATTATGCTAAATTTGAGTTTAATCTCAGCTGCTATTTCATCTAAGCATAGCAAGATTGCTATTTTTTAAAGTGTAAAAAAAATATAATACAGCAATCTAAGTAAAGTTATATTTTCATTATGTGACAGTCACTTAAATAAAACTATACTTTTAGCATGTTTTATATGTACACTTGCTGCAAATGTATATAAATCTTGCAGGTCACTAGAATTTTGATGACCAAAAATTAATTCTACATATATCTTCACTATAGAGCTTTACTAGTACTAGTTTCTTTACACTACTTTATTACTGTTAGTAGTATACTTAATATATTTTAGCACTTTTTACAGTTTTGATTTTTTCTTTTTTTAAAGAAATGGTCTAATGAAAATTTTAGCAGCCTGCAAAGTTTATATATATTTATGTAATGCTAATAAGCAGCTAACTTTAAATGCTTATTACCATTAAACTAAAAAGACTAAACAAGTAATAGTGAATGCTATTACTTAGGCTGGCACCTTTTATATAATTATTATTATAATAATAATTATAATCTTATAAAGCACTAGTTAAATTCTTTACAATTTATAGAAAATGTGCATATGAAACACACTAAAAGTATAACTTTATTTAAGCAAGTGTCACTGAAAATATAGCTTTATTTAAGTTGCCATATTATAATTGTTTTTCTCTTTATAAGCTTTGCTTTTAAAGATTGTAGTTCTTTAAATAATTATGTTTTTTAATAGCACATTGTTCATATTGTGTAGTATTGTAGTTATTATTTGTATATTGTGTAATATTATAGTTCTCATTTACATATTGCATAGTATTGTAGTTCTTATTTGATAATTATATTTCTCATAATAGCACATTGTTTACATTTACTAATCATTGTATAGTGAGTTCTTTATTTTATTCTCAAGCTCAACTTCTTTAGTGTGCTTAAGCTGCATTTGCTTTTTTTTGCAATTTTTTTGCAAAACACTATTGTAAAAACTATTGTTTGTCTACTTTTGCAATTTCTTCATAATTACTTTGAAGTATGTTTTATTTTCTGTTGCTGTTGACTTTAGCTAGTGTAGTTAATTGCTCATAAATAAAATTTACTTTGTGATTTGTGTGTGGTTCACATGTGATTTATATATGATTCATATATAATTTGTGTGTATATGATACTTGCTTGTTGTATAAACTAGCTTAATGTTATTTATTACTAATCAAATTATGTAATAAAATATAAACTTTTCTTTAGTTTTGCTTTGTTTTTTATCATTATTTCTTTTAACTTTGAAAGATGTGTTTAGCTTAGCAAAAATAATAAAGTATAAACTTTTTAAAAAGTTTAAAAAGTTCTTTTTCACAAAAGAAACTAGCAGTGAACTTTTTTAAGTTTTGTTGAGAAATTGGCTGAGAGAAATCTCTCAATTTCTTTGAGGCCTTTGCCTGCTATTTTTACTAAAGTATAAATAATAATTTAGCTAAACATTTAGCAAATTTCTCTGCTAAGTTTTAATGTTTCAATAATTATTGTTGTCACTTTGATTTTGTTTTTTGTTGCTATTTTTGTCATTATCTTTGCTGTTATTAATTTTACTGCTGCTTTTACTTCAGTCTTTGACTTTATTTTCACTTTATCTTTAATCAGCCAGCTTTTATATTGCCATTATATTGCTCATTCAAAGTATTTTCTCATTGAGAGGTTTCACTATAAGTGAACTGCTTTTAAAGCACATCACTAAAAATATTGTTATTGCTTTCACAGCTGTCATGATTGCTACAATATAAATTTTCTTTGTTGAGATTTGCTTTCTTTGCTAATATACTATTAAATAATTACTTAGTGAAGCTATAAATGTAGCAAAACATTTTGTTGTGATCATCAAAAGACTCAAGCAATGGCATTTTGTCAATTGTTATATTAGCAAGTTATTGACTTGTGTTTTTCACTGTCTCAAAAAGATGTATATGCTTTTTTGAGAGCATAAAAATGAAAATAAAGTTTATATGAGAATTCTTTGATGTTTTTTAAGTGTTTTTGTGTGATGTTTTTAAGCTTAGATAATTTTTTTCATTCATAATGAATAGTTTTTATTCTGGTTTTTAATTTTTTGATGTTTTTTCAAGCTTTTTATTTGCTATAATTGCTTTTTTTAAAAAAAGCTATATTAGCTTTTAAGCTTTTTGAATGTTTTCTTTTGATTTTTATGTCTTTTGATGAAAAGTATTTCTTTTATTATATCAAATATTTTATTTTTATTGTTTGTTTTTATATAGCAAGAATATTTTTCACTTTTTATTTTTTCTTCACATTTATTAATATAAATTGATTATTATATTTATAATACTTTTTCAGTAAAAAAACATAAAAAACAAAGTGAATTTTCTGATATTAAGATGTTGGCTATAGTTTATAAGCTTGCTTTTCTTAAGCATTAATAATAATAAAAGATTTTAAATAATGATTTTTTAGTTTTTGGCTTGGGTGAAGAATTTAAATGTTTTTTACATTTAGCAATATTTTTTCCTCAATCTTAAAGATCATTGCTTTATGATGTTTATTATATTTCTTTTTTTAAGCTTTAATAGCTTTCTTTAAATGCAATTTTAACACTTTGCATATTTTCTATAATCACACTGCATGATTCACTATAAAATTTAATTTGCTTTTGCAAGATGATAAATTGACATTTATATTTAAATTTTCATTGTATCTCATTAATGCTTTTATAAAGCTAACATTAGTAGCATTATGAGTTAATTTATTATAAATAGCTTAGGCTATTAATAGCCATTGTGCTCAGTCATTTTAATTATAATTGCAATATGCTTGAAAATAATGCTTTAGCATTTAATTTTAACATTTCATTTGCTCATTTGTTTGTGGATAAAAAGCAATGAATAATTATTATTTTGCACTTAAATAGTAACAAAGCATAAATTAAAATTTGTTTGTGAATAAAGTTTCTTTGTCACTTACAATATTTTTTGATACTAGAAAATTTTAGATTACTTGATTATATATAACATTTATTAACTGTGATGCATTTATATTGATGTGAGTAAATATATATATAGCTTACTTAATGAAAACATTAATCATCATTAATATAGCATTATAAACTTTTTTTGTTACTTTGAAAATAAAAGATCAGTAATAAAATTCATAATAATAGTTTTAAAAAGCTTTGTAGATTAGAGTAATAATTTTAGTTTCTTATAAAGCTTATGCTTGTGTATTTTAATTCTTTGACATTTATCACATGTCTAAATATATTTTTCTACATCTTTTGCCATATCATGTCAAAAGTATTTGTGATGAATAGTTTTAAAAATGCATTTAACTGCAAAATAATTTCTTTGTAAATTATCATAATTTGTGTATATTATTTTTTTAATCATAGCTTTATTTTTAAGCATATATGCACAACTCTCATACTTGAGTAAATTATTTTAGTTTATTTTTCAAAGTGAGTGTTCAGTCTAAATATTTTAATCTTGCAATTCATTATTTGCTTTTCACTGCAAAATTTACAGCAAGCATATAGTCTAATTCATATGCTACAGTTTATTATATATTTATTCTGCAAAAATGTTTTGTACTAAACTTGTAGTAAAAACTATAACATGATTTTTGGCATATTTATATAAGCTGTTTTAAATACTATTGCTACTGCAGTTAGCATTTTAAACATCAAAAGTTTTAAATTTTTCATATTACTCACAGCATATTTTTCATCTATAAATGCATTTTAATTTTTATAGACATTAATAATGTCAACTGTCAGAAAATGGTATTTGTGGTATTAGCTCATAATTTATTATGCTTGTTTAGTTAGTTTTTTATAGTTAGCAAATTTGGCCTTACACACACATAAATTTATGCCTGTCTGAATTCTTATAAAAAATTATACATATTTGCAATAGTGTGTTAATCTAGTCAAGTTTGACTTTGACATACATTAATTTCATTTGTAATCTAAATACAAAATTATTTGAAATCTAACAGTTATAAGCTCAGTAAGCTGAAAGATATTAAATATATTAAAATATTCAAATATATCAATATTGAAGCATTTTTGATGACAGATTTATTTACTTTTTTAAAATAGTCATTGTCAGACTAAGACTAGATTTAAAACTGAATTATTCACTAAAGTAAAGCATCAAGACCACAAACTATGATGAAGTATTAAAATCATCATCATGAAGAGACATATTATTATGGTAAATATAATCATCTTGACCTCACAAGAAAATTACTAACTTTAAATTCAGAAAATTAAGAGCACAGCAGATAAGCAAAATGTTTGAAAATATATTAATTCAAATGAAATAAAAAACTCTTTGAAAAGCTATTAATTTCTGAATGAAAAATCTATATTACTGACAAAGTGTGAAAAGAAACTGTCAAAGTCTTCTCTGAGCTGACCACAGCTGAGAAGAAAAACTATAAAACAAACCCAGATTACTATAAAAAAACAACAAAAAAGCTAAAAGTGGCAATGTTAGAAATGATTTATATGTTTTGGCTTCTGAATAAGACAATATCAGCACAGGCTTAAAAAAAATTGCAAACAAAATAATCATTCAGAATAAGCTGAAGAAGTTAAAAACACATTATGATTTAAACAATAAAATGAGAAAAATTGAGATATATACTCAGTATAAAACTGCAAGATGTTTATTAAAGAATTAATTAAATAAATTAATTCAGAAATTAATTATAAAACTGAAAAATCTTCATTTTGAAGCTAAAGATGTTGGTTTTTTACTAACCAAAAATGAAGCAAATGTCAAAAATCTTCTACTAGTGATTAAAAAAATCAATTCATCAATGTACTGAAACCTCAGAAGAATAAAAAGAACTGAAAAGCTTATTTATTTTATGATAGTCAAGAAAATTCAGAATAATTTTTTATCAAATCAAATCAATTATATATTTTTTAAAATGACTAGCTAAATGTTTACTATTTTTCAAAGTTATAAGCAGAACACAAAGCAGAATGACTTCAGCCAATAGAAATTTAAGCAGAAGGTAAAAAAATACATATGCAGCTAAATTTGCTCTAAAAAAAGTAAACACTAGCTAAAATTATACTTATACTTGAATAAAAAAAAGCAAATGGCAAATTGACAAACAAAATTTAAAATCATTGAAAAAGTCAAGAAGAACTTAAAGAACTTTAAAATACATACTTTTGTTAAAAACTTATTTAAAAAAATTAACATGAAGTTCAAAATGCTTTCATTCTTTATCTTCAAGAATAGAAATAAAACTATAATGATAATAAACATGATGAACTTTTTAGATCTTGAAGAAGCTAATTTTTTCAATTTCACTATTGCAGATAGTGATGCTATTATTTATATTTACAATAATATTGATTAAATATTCAATTTGCATAACACTGATTTTAAAAACTATGTCAAGACTGAAAATACTTTTATTTTGATTGAGAAATGAAGCATTGTAAAAGTAGATGCTAGAAAATTAACTAATCAGCTAGTTGAAATTATGCTTATGAATACTGTGTATATTTTAGAAATACATATCAATATTCTTTTCTTGATGAAGGCTGAAGATACTGAATTCTTCTAAGATACTAAATGCAAACAACTTGTTAAAAAAAATAAATCAAAACTTTGTGTAGTTAAGCAGCATTATAATTTTCTCATAGTTCAGTATGTGAAAATAATGGAAAAAAATACTAAATACACATTTGCAGTGATCAAAAGAAAATATTTAAAATTTGCTATACTAAAATTTTTGAAAAGAACTAAGCAGCAGTGGTATAAGTAGTTTAAGCATTTAAATTGAGAAACATTAAAAATCACAACTGAGCTAGTGAAGAAAATGAAGTTAACTAGAACATCAGTGAGCTCAGTAAGCTTAGCTACTCAAAGCTTAACTTCAACTTCAATTTTCACTTCAGCAAAATGCTTTAGCTGCCAGCTATTTTAAGCATTCAGACAGATATTATATTATTCAGTGATAGAATATATTATGATCATTTCAAAAGATTTATTTCAATTTGATTTCTTTAAACAAAAAATACAATAGCTACTGCTGAGTAATGCATTTTTTAGACAATTATACACAACTGCATTTTGTCTTTACTCACAAGAAAAAGAGCAAATATGTTAATATAATATACACATTCTTCAATTATGTTCTCACACAGTGAAATTTGAATATTTAAATAATTTAGTGTGATAACAAGCAGTCTTTGAGTAAAAAGGTCAACGCTTTAATTAAAAAGAGAAGTAATCAAGTGAATTTCACAATTATTAAATTTTTTAGAATAAATGAATTTTCAAAGCAAGCAGATGCTATACTAACTATATGATTGCAAGTGATAATAATAAAATCAAATTTATTTCACTCTTTTCACTCAGAAGCATATAAAACAATATGCTAAATATTAAATCAAACACTTATAAAAATTAATGATAAGAAATGAACTACCTCAATAAAAGAACTAAACAATGCTTTAAAATATAAGACAATCAAACTGAACATGTTCATGCTATACAAGTTTAGCTTTATAGCATTCTATTAATGTGACAGTATTTCAAAACTAAATAAAATGAAGCCTTAAGCAGTAGTTAAATATTTAGTAAAATACAAGTCATTAAACATTTGAAAAATTTTCAACTCTAAGATGAAGAGAAATTCTCAGATCTTTTACACATAAAATGTAGTGTTTGATAAAATAAAAAATACAACTTAAATAACTTTATACTGAACATAAAGCTTAGAGTTGAATTCTCAGAACTATTTATTAAAATTTAAACACTACCAGAGATTTATAAGCCAGTTGGTGTTTAAAATATTTATCACTTTGATATAATAAAAAATAAAGTAAAAAGGCAACTAAAGCATTAAAATACTAGTTGGGCTTAACACCACAAGAAGCTTGCTCAGCACTGCAATATTAAATTTATTGAAATTATTGTAACTAATGCTGAAAATCAAATAATTACATTAATCATCAAAAATTTAAACTTGAAATATTCAATATCACTACTTAACTTTGTTATTTGCTTGAGCACTCATTCAGTCATTTATTTAGCATTAGCCTGCAAAGTGAACTTCAGCATTTAATTCAAATATTTTTATGATCTTAAATCAATATTATAAAATGTTTGAGAAATTTTCTGATCTGAAAAAAAATTTGAGCATTTACACTTTTGCTAAGACATTATCTTGTTCAGCACTGATGTTTGCAAAGTATTAAACACTGTGAAATTTGCTAAAAGAATACTTAAAAAATATCTTAAAAGCATTTTCAAAGGTCTTATTGTGAGATAAGTTGTCAGAGCTCAACTCATTGAGAAATAAACATGATAATGAAAGTAACAATAAAGTGAACTTAATTATACTATATAATCTCTATACTGTTCAGAATTTATATCATTCTGCACTGACCTTTTTAAAGCTTTTTACTTTTAAAAAAGTTCATTTTGATAAAAACTTTATTTTATAAATGCTATTGCTGCCACTGCAGACTATATTCAGCAAAGAGATTAAACTAATGCTAAACTTATCTCTGATTTTGAATGAAAAATGAAAGCTAAAGCTAAAGTAAGCATTTTATGTTTAACTATTAAATATGCCATCTGATTTGAATGTAAGTTTTCATTATGCTTTTATGGCAGAAGTGTTTAAACATTGAAAAAAGTCTGTAAACTAAACTTTGAATCAAAAGTGCTATTAAAATAATTTTCTTGCACTTTTAAAAAAAATGGTGAGATATGAAAAAACATATGTTCAAAAATGACTGAATATATACTGTTAAAAAGAAAGTAAATGACTTTGCTGCTCTGAACATTTATCAGAAAGTTAACTAATTATATGATTTCTTTGTAATGTTTTTAAATGAGTTTTTACATACAAGTTTGATGAAGAAAAATATTTTCTAAAATACAAGACTCATCTCTGTGTTAAAGATAATTTTTAGTTTGTTATATGAGAAAACATTGCTGTTGCTACTTTAGCTATGAAACTATTCAGAATAATAATGTTTTTAATTATAGTCTTTAATATGAAAATAGCTTAACTAAACATTGTCAATGCTTTCATTCAATTTGATTTTGATGAGACTATTTACATTGAACTTTTGCTTAGTATGCAGAAAGTAAACAAAGTGTGACTACTGAAAAAATTACTATACAAACTATAAAAATTATCTCATCTTTAATAAAAGCAGCTGTTAACTACTTTGACTCATTTAGAGTTCAAATTTATATCTAATGAGCTATGCTTTTTTATTTGTGAAAATCTACTAGTGATGTTTTTTATGAATAATATTTTAGTGTTACATTTCAAAGCGATGTGTTTAAAGCTTAAGATGAAAATTTTTATTTAGTAACTTTAATCTGAATACAAACTATACAATTTAAAACTAGCAAAATAATTTCTCAATATCAAAATTGTTTGAGATAAAGAAAAAAGAAAGCTTTAGCTTTGTCAAAATTTCTATATTAAGCAATGATTGCTAAATATAATATTTTTCTAAAAAGTTTCTGAAATTGCCTTTATTCTATGAGAAGTTGATGACATTTACTGGACAAGCTATGAGGCAGAAAATTCATTAATATCAATAGTTAATAGAATTAATTTTATATTTTATAGTGATAACTAAGTTTAATGCTATTTATATCATTAAAAATCTATCTCAATTCTTGTCCAATTTCAGTTCTCAGCATCTCAAGGCTATGATTCAAACAATTAAATATTTATTGAGAACTAAACACTATTGAATATAATAGCACTTTTACTAAGAAGATGTTTTTTTAGTGCTAGTAATATCTCATTAGCTGATAATGTTAATCAATAAAGCTTTAAAAAGTATATTATGAAATTATTTAAAAAATTTGTTGACTGAAGAGCAACACATTAAAGAATTATGACTACTTCTTTCACTGAAGCTAAACTACTAGCAATATCTAAAGCTGAAAAACAATTGCTTTGATGAAAATAAATGTTCAAAGCATTGCAATTTAATCTCAAAATAAACTTTTTGATTCAATGCAATAATCATTAAACAGTTTGTTTAATTAACAGCAAAAATTCTCATATAACTACTAAACTGTGGCACATTGATATTTATCAGCACTATGAGAACAAGCTCAGACTGAAAAGATAAACATTAGCTAAGTATTAATTAATAAAATATTTGCTGACAATTTAACTAAGCCTCTATATGAAAAGAAACAATAAAAATTCATTGAAATGCTGAAGAACTTTACTACTCTCAACATGAAATTGAATTAAAATAGAAGGTTTAAGCCTTGAAATAATGTTGCAAAACTGCTAAAAAGATGAAATCAGTTTATTTAGCTAAATGACTGTTCAGCTGAGAAAATATGTCAGAAAATAATATTTGTAGTATTAGCTTGTAATTTATTATGCTTATTTAGTTAGTTTTTTATAGTTAGCAGATTTAGCCTTGCATGCATATAAATTTGTGCTCAGTCTAAATTCTCATAAAAAACCATACACATTTGTGACAGTGTGTTAATTTAGTCAAGTCTAACTTTGACATGTGCTAATTTCACTTATAATTTAAATATAAAATTACTCAAAATCTGACATCAACTAATAGTGCTTTTTTCTGTTTATACATTAAGTGCTTTTAGCACATGTGAAAGTTTTTTAAAGTTTTTTCATTCTAAGCTTAAAAAGCTTTTTGCAAGTTTTTTTTGCAGTGAAAATAGTATGTTTTTTGCTATTCTTTTTTTATAATTCAAATGACAATTTAACACATTTGCAAAATTGTTTTCTTCAAATAGTGCTTTATTATAAAATTAAACATGTTAAGCTTTTTCATTCATTTTGTCTGACATTCATTCAGCTTCTTAATTGTCATAAAATAGCAAAAATTGGCATAATTAAATAGTATTATAACTGAGTGCTTTGCATCTTTTAAATAGTGCTTTTATTCTTTAAAGGCCATAATAATAGCTAATAGCTTTTGTAACACAGCATTTCAGCTAAAGCTATGCCTTATTATGAAGCACTCACTTAAATAGAGCTACAACTTTGTGTATACACATGCAAGCTCACTTGTGAACTTACAGTAATTGTATATAATTTTTATAAGCTGCCAGAATTCTAACAGCCAAGAATTAGTTTTACATATATCTTTACTATAGAGCTATACCAGTATCAGTTTTCTTACACTACTCTATATTGCTAGTAGTATATTGTATATTTTAGCATTTCTTACAGTTTTGATTTTTTCTTTTGCAAAAAGTGGTTTGTTAAAATTACAATATAGCTTCTTAATGTTTTGCATTCTTGTGTATAGTGTTTGATATTTATGCAGTTCTTACAGCAAGCTATGCATGATGTGCAATTAAATGTAATAAATGAAATAAAAATCTTTACTACTCTATTAAAGATAGCTTGTGGAAATGCTTTGCCAACTTAAAAGACCAAAAGAAGAAAACAGAGAAAAAACCTTAAAGCTATAATAATAATAGAAGATTATTTAAAACTAAATCTGAAAAATGAACTGTGAACTTGCAGCAAAGCATGCAGTAAAGTATACATTTTAAAAAAGAGAACTTTAATTTGAAAAATATGCAAATAAAACTCAAGAAACTTTGTTAGCAGTGTAAACAACTTAAATTAAAGTTAAAACTCACACATGAATGAGAACTACTAAAGAAAGCTTAAAAACAACTCAATTGATTGATTTATTTGAATGTTTTAAATGATTTTGACTCTGCAACTGTGAGTGAGCCTGCAAGGCTCACAATAAATATGCATTCAATCTTGCAAAGCAATTCACAACAATTATTGAACTTTGAAAATCTTTGTGATGACTCTGAAATATTATGCAACTTGATGAACAAAGCTTCACCACAAGAACAAAAACAACTTTAAGAAGAAAGCAATTTTGTAACTAGACTATCATTTAGAATTTTCAACAAGCAAAAATATCAGAATAAAAATATGAAGAAATTCATTATCTTTATAGCTTATATGAAGCTCATCTTTTAGAAATACAAGAGATGATTTGTTGGCAATGAAAGCTAAAAGATGACTAAAAAAGCAAAACTTTTATCAGACAATCAACTACTAAAGTAAAGCCAATATATCAAGAATATGACTTAAAAATTTATTTTTGAAGACTTCTATGAATTCAATTTATAATAAATTAACAACTTAAATAACTTTTATTGACAAACAGTGTTAAAATACAATTAAACTTAGCAAAGCAAACAATAGTTAGTGCACAACTTCACAGCATATTTTACACAGTGAAAAGTATAGTTGATGAAATTTTATATCAAACAACAGCAAAAAGAACATTTACACATAAAAATTTTAAAAAAGATTTGTAGAGAATTATTGTACTTTAAAAATAAGCCAAACAATTATAACAATTTTATTGCTCATCTGCAGATAGTAAAAAATTCTTTATCTAACTAAAGAAAAGCACTATGTCAAAAATATATCTTTAAATTAAAGTGAATTAATAAAAACTCAAAATGACAAAAATCAGATAACTACAAAAGTAATTTAAAGTAAAATTTACAAGAGAATTTTTCATAATCTGCAAACTCATAGTGAGTCTCACAATTAATTTTACAGTTAATCTTACAGCCCAACAATGGTGCTTTAAAGAACAAAAAACATGTCAAAAGACTGCAACTATTGCCACAAAATAGAACACATAGTGAAGCACTATTACATATGACTTTGAGTTAAAAAGAAGCAAATTGAGAAGTTAAAAAACTAAATATTCTGATGCTATATGCTGCTGTAGTACTAGATATCAATCTTCATTATTGCAGTAATTTTGCCTTATCAATAAATATTTTTCTAAAGACCTTTACTAGCATAAAGAAAGTTTAAGCTTTAATTGATTTTGATGTTGAATTAAATTTCATCAGTTAAAACTGAGTAAAGCAATACTTATCTGACATTAATAGCCATTCATGCAATGTTAAAGCTATAGATGAACATGAAATTATTTCATATAGCAGACAATAAATAGTCACTGAAGCAATTGACTAAAATGATTTAATCTAAAAGCAAAGCTATATTTATAAAACAATTAATATTAAGAAATATGATATTATACTTAAATACTTTTAATTAGTTAAAATCAATTCTGATTCTGACTGGCTTTTTTAAACATAAATTTATTGTGAGATCAAGTCAGCAAATAAAGTTTAGATTATTTTAGCTACAAAGTGTGAATGTAAACTTCACAAAAAATGTGCAGCATTTCTATTTATTTCTGAACTATTTTTCAGAAACAGACTAGTAAATATTTTTGAAGATGTAAGCACTTTAACCTCAAAGCTGCATTTATTCAAAGAGATAGAGAAGTATACAGATGTATTTTCTAAAGAAAAAGCTAAACTATTGTCTGAAAACACACACTTTAATTATGTAATTGACTTTGAATCAGATAAAAAGTTATTTTACAAATCAATATATAAGCTATCTGTGAAAGAATTAAAAATTCTTTGTGAATATATTGAGACAAACTTAAAGAAAAAATAAATTCAACTGTCAAAAAGCTTAGCAAAAGCATTTATTCTTTTTGTGTCAAAGAAAAATGACAGTCTTTAATTATATATGAATTACCAGAGTCTAAATGCAATTATTATTAAAAATTACTATTCACTTCTGCTAATTAGTGAGACTATAAATAAACTTGCAGATGCTAAAGTTTTTACTAAGCTTAATTTGTATAACACATATTATTACATTTGCATCTGAGCAGAAAATGAATGAAAGACTGCATTTTACACACACTATGAGCACTTTAAATACTGAGTAATGTCATTTAAGCTAGTCAATATCTCAGTCACTTTTTAATTTTATATTAACTGAGTGTTAAACAACTTTCTAAATGTGTGTATTGTGATATATTTAAATAACATTTTTATTTATTTTCAGTTAGAGAAATAGCATTGAAAAAATGTTTAAACAGTGCTGAACAGACTGTGAACTGAAACAAATGCAAGTTCACAGTGATAAAAATAAGCTTTCTGAAATTCATTATTAGTCTAAAAGACATAAAAATGAAATCAGTTTGAATAAAAACTATAGTAAGCTAGTCACTGCCACAAAGTGTGCATAATGTTCAAATATTTATTAAATTCATCAATTTCTACAAGTGCTTTATATAGAACTTTGCAAAAATTAGTGAGCTTTTAGTGGTGCTCATGAAAAGCATTAAAAAAATTAAAAACTCTCATTATTTGTGCTTATCAAAAAGGTTTGAAAGATATTTAAAAATTTGAAAACATTATTTATTAATGCATCAATACTAATATACTTTAATCTGAAATAAAAAATACAAATTAAGCTGAATGTTTTAGATTTCATAGTTACAATCATAATTTCTCAACTGCTGAAAGATAAGTAATAGCACTCTATAGTCTACTGATCTCAGAAGATGCTCTCAGTGAAAAAAAATTATGAGACTTATAATGCAAAGCTATTAGCTATTGTGTTAGCTTTCAAAGAATGAAAACACTATTTGAAAAATGCAAAGCATTTAGTTATTGTATTGTTTGATTATGTCAATCTTTGCTACTTTATAATGATTAAAAAGTTGAATAAATGTTAGACAAAATGAGTGAAAAAGCTCAGTGTGTTTAATTTTATTATAAAGCACTGCTTGAGAAAAAACAACTGCAAATGTGTCAAATTGTTGTCTGAATTACAAGGAAAAGATAGCAAAAAACATGCTACTTTTGCTGCAAAAAAAAACTTGCAAAAAGCTTTTTGAACTTAAATTAAAAGAATTTTTCTAAAAAATTTTCACATGTGTTAAAAGCACTTCTGATGCATAGACAGAAAGAAACATTGCCAGTCAACACCATTGATACTTATAGAAGTCAAAATGCATTTATAAATAAAAGTTGTATTAAAAGCATTATAAAAGATTTAAAACTTTTGATGCTTTAAATGTTAGCTACTATAGTAATAGCATCTGAGACAGTTTATATAAATATGTTAGAAATTATGTTATAGCTTTTACTATGAGTTTAGCAAAAAAATGTCTTTGCAAAATGAACAAGTAGTAAACTGAAGTGTATGATGATATCAAACTGTATACTTGCTACAAAATTTATAGCAAATCTTGCAGTGAAAAATAAAAAATAAATAAAATATTTAGATTGAGCATTTACTCTAAGAAATAAACTGAAATGACCTACTCAGATATAAGAATTGTGCATATATGCTTAAAAATAAAGCTATAATTGAAGAAATTATTTGCATAAATTATAGAAAGTACTATGACAAATGTCATAAGACTATGATCTTTAAAATGAGAAAGAAGAGTGTTGCTAAATGCTAAAAATATTTAAATTCTTTACTCAAGCTGAAAACTGAAAAACTACTACTTAGAACTTTTTACTATTACTGATGCTTGAAGAAAACAAGTCTACAAGCTACAACTAACATTTCAATACTAAAAAATTCACTTTGTTTTTCATATTTTGCTACTAAAAAAGTATTATAAGTGTAATAATCAATCTTTGCTGACAAAATCTATACTAATCAATGCAGAGAAGAAATGAGAAGTGAAAAGCATTTTTGCTATGCAAATATGAGCAGTGAAGACAAAATATTTAATGTGATGAAAGAAATTTCTCTCATTGAAAGACACATAAAAACTAGAAGAGAATAAGAAATGAAATTATATGAATATTTTACTATTTTAGACCTTTTTTCTATAATCACTAAATGTGTCAGTGCATTGTAAAAGTTAGATATTCATAAAGTTTTTTATTTGTATAATTTTTTTAGTCACCTTAAGAAATCAGAAAACAAATGCAATGTTTTTTACTGCAATAAACATGCAGCAGCCCTTATTGCTGCAATTAATACAGCCAGAATTAAACTGTTTTCAATGCTTGCAACAATAATTTAAAATATTTTTGCTATCTTTAATAATGATAAGAGATTAAGTGCACTTTCTATTTATATACTAATGATTACTGATAATCACATTGATATTAACCATGAGCAAAAATTTTTATTTTTTGATATTCTCTTCTGTAACTCAACTGAGTATAACAATAATACTAGTAATACTAGTGATAATAATATCGATGAAAATAATAATTTTTTTATTTTATTTTTCTGTGTGTATATAGATATGCTAGTCTCTGAGAAAAGCTTTTTTGAGATAGTACTTTATTCTATTTGTGACTTATATAATATACAATATTTTTCTCTGTTATTGCACTTTCATATATGCAGTTTTGAGATTTTAATTTTTTTCTTATGCAAGTTCTCTGAGAGCTTTAATTAATAGTTTTTTATTATATATTTAATTCAATTTATTATGTTAATGTAATGGCATGAAATATAAAAATACATTAATATAAAAAGAAAATTAAAATCTTGTGTTAAACTTAATGCTAACACTATGTTGCAGTTATAAATGACACAAATCTGAAATTTATTAATCTTTTTTTCACTAGAGAATGCAACATAGTAATGAATAATATTGTTTACTTTGAGTTTCATTATTTTTCTTTTATGTGGCCTAAGTATTGAGCACTTTGCTACTATTGAAATTTAAACTGTTGAAGTTAACTAAATCTGACTAATATATTCATTGCAACTATTGCATTGAAGCAAAGTAATTATTAAGTTATTCTAAAGCATATCAATTTTTTTTCAATGATATTTAATAAACTTTGAGTGTATAAATGTCCAGTGTGGTAGTTATGATGCTTTACATTGAAAGCAGAAGAGTATTAATAATAATACAATTTTTGAATAAGTGCTAAAAGAGATAGTTTGTAGACAAATCACAATGTTTAATCAATATTGAAGCCATCATTGCCCCTTAAGAAATATTTTAATAATAATAATGAGAAGTCAGTGCTTTTTCATCAAAATATTCATTTTATTAATATATATTTGGCATTTATCTTTATGGCTTACAGAAGTGATTTTTGTCTCATAGTCTAATAACATAAATATGTCTTTCAACTTTAAAAAGCAGTTTATCATTAACTTGATGTTAAATGGCATAACATCATTTTTTGCACAGTTTTATTTCTTTAATTTATATGAGATGAGTACAGTACATCAACAATAGTCAACTATATTTGAGATATATGTTAATATTGTATATTAATTGAATTATTTTTGCACAAAATTGATTTTTTGTGAAATATCTTTTGTCTGAAATGTTAAATGTTCTCTGACACTATGCTGACCAAAATATATAGTATTTGTATTTTACACTGCAATTAAAATTGATTTCTAATCAAGAGAGTAAATATTTTTTATAAATTTATTGTGCAATTAACAAACTAATAGATTTTATCTCAGACATTTCAAGAAATATAATAAAGCAAACTTTTGTAATATTTGTCTTTATCAGCTTCTCTTTTGCACAGCATTTCATGTGCAATTGCTTCTGAGGTCAAACAAATGCATGAGCAACTACATTTATTTGACAAACTGGTCAGAATCATATAAAAGTTTAAATAACTTTATTAATATATATTATTGACTTCTTTTTTAACATTTAAATAGCTTCAATGTTTTACATTAAAATAGTTTTCTTTTTCAACAATTCATTATTAATGTATAGCTATCAGCAGAATGGCAAACTCTGTATTGATTTACAAAATTAAAAGAAATTGTGGGCTGAAAAATATAATGTTGTTCAGATTGCCTTGGTCATATTTACTGAAGTTAATTCAAAATAAGTGAATTATATATTCTTCTCTCTGAATTTTTAAATGACAATTATTTTATATAACAGCAATATCAGAACTTCATAACTATTATTCAGAAATATGAGAAATCTCATTTTTTTATTATCTTTATTACAAATTTATAGAGAAAAAAGATTTAAGCTAAATTGTTGACAAATACTCAGTGTTGCAATACAGTCATAGAGAAATTGACTTGACTTACTGTCTTATGTGATGAAATTGATTAATGAGATTTACAAAAATTATATATTTGAAGAATATATCACTAATGTTTAAGTTATAGATATTAAAAACATAATTTCTCTCATGCCCATTTTCTTCTATGAGTGAAAAGTGGCTTTGACTATGTAACATTTGATTATGTTGATAATATCACTAGTGCAAAGATTCTAAAATTTTAAAAATCACAATGTCAAACTTTATAATATTATTATCACCAATTTGATTCACAAACTTTGTAATCAGTACAAATGAATTTCTTTTGTATGAAGAAAATTAATAAAGTTAAAACATACTTCAAAAACTATTTTAAGCCATTCTGTGAAGACACTACTCATTGATAACTTCTATCTGAAATATCAATAAAAATCTCAGTTTCAAATCAAATACTCTTTTTAAAACCAGTGAATATACAAAGATCAACAATAAATGAACAGTTTTTTATAATTTTCATTTGACCTGATGATATAAAGCATATATCAATATGAAAGTACAGCATCAAAGCAATTAGTATTTGCATAAGTATATTTACAAAAGCTTTATGTAACAATAGAACTTGATATGAGTGTGAATAAAATTGAAAATTATATTAATGATCACTATATTGAGACTAAAACAATTTTATAACTTGAATTCTCAACTCATGGTATATCACTTCAAGTGTCTAAAGACTTCATTTTTATTTGCCAGATGACTATTTAATAATTTATGATATAAAAGCTTTATTAGAAAAATTTGCCAATTATGCAAACTAATTTACATCAACATCATTAGCATACTTCAAATATAATGCTAACAGAAGAAAGCATTCAGCATTAAATTTTATTGACAATGAAAATAATACTAAGAATGCTACAGACCAAAGTCTTATAAATTTGTCTGTCACTTCATCTTTCAAAATGACCAGTGAAAATCTCAGAAAAGTAAAGCCTTCAAAATTAGTCAGAAAGTAAATATTATTTATTTATAATAAAATTTACTTTCTTTGTTGTCTATTGATGGTGATATTAAGTGCTATAAGCTTTGAGAAACTTTATACTATTTATGGCTATATTTACTCAACTTTTCATGAAGCCTACTATGCTTGTGGTATTTTTCAGGGCAGAAATAAATAAAAACTATATTTTAAAAAAGCATACTATATTAAAACTGGTGATCAACTTTGACAATTGCTCTATGACAATAACATTTGAGAACTTTTCAAATGCTAGCAGCAGGCTTTGAAGAAAAATATAAAAATGATATTTTTGATAATTTACAGTATAAAATTAATTATAAACAACTGCAATATGATTTAACATTAAATTGTATTTTTTATTATGACTACAAGCTTTTTCTGATTGCAACTGATTTTCAGATTGAAGGAAAAAACACTTTCTAATTGCCAACTCATTATATTTTAATGATTAGCAGAATTTATCAAACAACAAGTCAAAAATCAGCAGAAAAAAATATAATCAAAATCAATTAACTTAGTCAGCTAAACAGTTAATCTTTTAGTTAAATTATAATCAGCATGAAATCTTAATTAAATTATAAATGTCATTTGTAGCAGCCTGTGGCGCGGGGATTTTACCACTAGACTAGCAAAAGGCACAAGTTGAACTGACTGGCAGGTCAATTTTATCCCTAAACTATATAGTAGAATAGTGAGTGCTAAGAGGTGGTGATAGTTGGTAGTACTTCACTGTGAATGATTGCAGATTATTAAAATCTATCACAGGCACAGATCATCACATTTGCCAATATTTCAACAAATGTTTCTTTCTTCACAGCTCTAATGGCACTGAAAAAACATTTTTCTGTACAGTGCTTTGTAGCTATTTTGATTAAAATTGTTCTCTGAAATTTCAATCAATATTATAGATTATTTCTTTTTAGTGGCTGTACTACACAAACAATTTTATATTTCAATCAATATTAGCAAAAAGTTATTTTACTATATAAGCTATAACACTTATCTTACAGACTTAATTTAGACAACAATATTAATCATTTAACATTGATGAGATTATGACACATTATTATATTTATAATATAGTTAACTGAACTGTAAAATTGTTGCTTAATATGTTTGAGTGTAACAAACTTCTCAATGATATCTCAATTGTTTTAGAAAATAATTTTCAATAAATTTTGCTTATTATTCTTTATAGCTATCAGATGCAAATTATAAAGATATATTTTCAGTACTCACAGATGTTTAATTAGTTTGAGATATTATTTTCTTACTGAGAATTTACAACTACAAATGATAAACTTGAAAAATCATAAGCTGATAGAATAACTGTTACAACTCAACTATAATAAAAGTTTGATGAACAATATTTTAGTATCATTTTCTATTCATTAGACAATCAATGTGAATGAATTTGTTAATGAAAAATTTATGCTTCTTACTGCCTTAGACCATCTCAAATAAATTTGCATTTTTTCATGGTCATATATATATTATTTTGGCCTCTCAGAATGTGGACATTGAATTTCTTAATGCTTATTTATTGAATTAGTTTTTAAATAATATAATCACATTTTATTTCATTGACATTTGTAATCTTAATGGAGATTAGCAAAATAAAGAGATCAATGTTAAGATTTCAAAATGTTGATTTAGTCAAAATCTCTTTGGCAGTTACAAATAAAAATTAAAGCATGTTTATATTGATATGCAATATGAATTCATTGAAAGAATTTTGTACTGATACTCAGTTGACTTACTTGATATAAATATTCATTGTCTAAAGATTTATATTAATAGTGAATGAGAATATTTGTTTTATTTTTCAGTTCAAGCTACAACTGTTTTTGAGAAACTTTACCTTATGCTTTATCATCTTAGTTTCTCATCTAACTAGCACTTGTCATGATAATTAATACATCTTAAAAGCAGTCATTGAATATTGTTGAAATTAATTCAAAAATTGTTGTTTACACATGGCCAGTTTTATGTCATACTATTACAAATAATGCAAACTCAGAATCTGTCAAATGTCTTCTCATTGAGAAACAAAGCACAGTTAACAAATAATAGTTTACTTTAAATTATTTTATCACTTTTCATACTACTTAATTCATTAAACATTTTATTATCATCAAAAATTTAAATTATTGGAATTAACTAAACTTGTTAGACTCAACTAACTTATTGTAGTTTCATCAAGATATTGTTAAGATTACTTTTTATAAAAACATTCAAAATTACACTTATTCACCTTAGTATATATAGAGATCACTTCAGCATACCATCACATAAAACAAATTATATTTCTTATTTCATGTATTCATTTCAATTTTACTACTTTATTATTTATTTATGTTCAATGTTTTCTGACAGCATCAATATCAGTCATTACTTTATTGCAAGCATTTTTGTTTTTATTTACAGTCAGTCTTCATTCTGAGCACAAAAGTAAATATAGTTATTACATTGTCTTCATTAATGACTATTTGTTTTTCATGAAGCCTATTGTTTTAGAAACAGTCAATATGATTATTGATTATTACAATAATTTTTCAGTAAATTTTTTTCTGATGCTATGTACTAAAATCTTTATTTCAGAAAAATTTATTGAATCTTCTCAAAATGACAATCAAAGCAAATATGTATTTCTTATGCAAAACTGAGAAGAAATATGTCAATTATATTTCTTAATTAACTATATTTACACTATTCTTTAATAATCAAATAATAAATTAAATCTATCTTTTTTTTTCAATAACATTAGTAAGCATTCAATTCTCTTTGTCAGAATTGTCATATATAACGGCAAGATTGAAAACAAAAATGTCACAAATATTTTGTCACATTTTGTGTAATTTGATATTAAATTAGAGAAAATCAAAGCATGTTAAAAATTAAACTAAACTAGATTGCCACACTTGTAAACTTGTGTTTTCTTCTATGAGAATTCAGACTGAATGCATTAACTAGAAAAAACTAAATAAGTATAATAAATTACACACTGATATCACAAATACCATTTGCTAATACATTTTCTCAGCTGAACAAGCATTCAGCTGAATAAACTCAATTCAACATTAATTTTAATGCTTTAACTTTTCTATACTAGTTCAATTTCATGTGAAAAGTATTTGAGTTCTTTAGGCCTAGCATTCCATGAATTTTTGCTGCTTTTATTCATATAACAATTTAGTTAAGCTGTCAGCAGACATTTGATTGATTAATATAGCTAAAATCTCATCAAGATCAGATTAAGTAAAAATATTGATAATATTTAATTAAATGATTTTCATATTAAACACTGTGACCAGTGATATTATCATTCTGAATAGTTTCACAGCTAATGTGGCTGCAGCAATGTTGTTCTGATTAACTAATTGAAAATTTTCTCTGACACAAAAATAAGCTTTAAACTTTTAGAAATATTCTTCTTCATTGAATTTATACACAAAAACTCATTTTCGCAGAACATTTCAGCAAAACAATAAAAGTATCAAATGAGTTAATCTTCTCATAAATGCTTGAAGCAGAAAGGTCATTTTTTTTAATGGCATATATTCAATCTTTTTTTGAAAATATGTTTTAACATATTTTTTCATTTCTTTGAAGATTTAGAAAGGTTATTTCAGTGGCATTTTTGAGTTAGACTTCTCTCTGTTTTTGTATTTTGCTATAAATGTGTAGTGAACACTGGCATTCAAATTGGGCAGTAGCTTAACAGTTGAACATAAAACAATTTTTATAGCTTCAGTTTTTGTTTCTTATTCAAAATTAATGATGAGCTTGGCATTAATCTAATCTCTTTACTAGATGCAAATGATGATAATAACAAAAGTGTAAAGCAAATTTGAAATCAAATTAAACTTTTTATGGTGTAAATGCTCTTGAAGAGAGAAATGCAAAATGATATAAATTTTAAATGATATAGAGAATAATTAAGTTCACTTCATTCTCACTTATATTCAGCTTCACTTTCTGATGAGCTGAAGTTCAATAACTTTCTCTCAATGAAACCTTTGATAATGCTTTTAATTTTTTTCAAATATCTTTTTAGTGATTTTTATGGTGTTTGATACTTTGTGAGTAGCAATGCTAAACAAGATGATGTTTTAGCTGAAGTATAAATGTTGATGTCATTTTAGTTCAGAAAATTCTTTGAAGATTTTGAAATATTGATTTGAGATTATAAAGATATCTGAATTAAATTTTAAAGACTACTTTGTGAGTTGCTGCTGAACAAATGAGTGAATAAATGTTTAAGCAAATGATGAAATCCAATCTAAAAATGTTAAAAATATTAAGTTTCTAGTTTTTTGTGTAATTGTTGAATTTTTAGCATCAGTCATAAAACCAACTTTAAGTCTCATATTTAATATAGAATTCTGCAAGTTATATTTCTTTGTCTTGTTGAACATCACATTTTATGTATAAAAAACTTAAGCATTTTCTTTTGGTTTAAAATTGAAAATCTTTAGATGTTTGATGACTTATATTTCATTAAATATTTTATTGCCATGTGTAGCTTCATTTTATTCAGTTTCAGAATACTATCTCATTGGTAAAATGCTATAAAGGTAAACTTGTACAGCATAAACATGTCAGATTTAATCATTTTGTATTTTAGTGTTATTTAGTTCTTTTATTGACATGGTTCATTTTTCACTGATTTTAGTTGAAGTTCTATTTATAATCATTGCTTTAGATTGCATTGTCAATATAGCTTTTGCTCTCTCTGAAAATTCATTCATTTCAGATTAGTCAATAATAGTGAAAAATATTTATTTTTCTTCTTGACTAACCCTCACATGTTATCTCTCAAATGAAATTCTTGAATAGTTAAATTCCACTAAGTCAAAATGTAGTTGCAAAAAATGTAGATTGCATTAACACATCTACTTTTTTTTTTTATGAATGAAAATAAAATGCAGTTATGTATAATCTATAAAATGAGTCAAAAGAATTAAATTGAAATAAACTTTCTAAAAAGACTGCAGTACATTTGATTGTTAAGCAATATAATATCTGCTTGAGTGCTCAGAATAGTTGACAAATAAAGCATTTCTTTAAAGTTAAGCCTGCCAGAGTTAAATTTGCTAATATTATGTTTTAATCAACTTCATTCTCACCACTAGCTTAGTTACATTTTTTAAAGCTTTCTGATTAATATAGTCAACTCATTTATGCCACTCAGTAACTGCTCAGTGTTTTTCAAGATTTTTGATATAGCAAATCTTGTATATTTTCTTCTGATTACTACAAATGTATATTTTCTTCTGTCATTTGCACATACTGAATTGTGAAAAGACTGCAATAATGTTTTATTACACAGAATTCTAACTCATTTTTTCTGATGAGCTACTTGTGCCTAGCATTTAGAAAAAATTCAGCTTCTTCAGCCTTTAAAAAGAAAGAATATTAATTGCATCTCTGAAATATACACAGTATTTAGAAGCATAATTTCAACAAGCTGACTTCAATTTTTTAGCATTTACTCTCACTGTCTCACTTTTCAATTGAAATCTGAGTATTTTTCACTTTGATATAATTTTCTAAATTTGCATTGTGCAAATCAAACATTCAATCAAAATTATTGTAAATATGAAAAGTGAGACCACTGTCTGCAATTGTGAAATTGGAGAGATTAGCTTCATTTAAAAAGTTCATTAGATTTGCTATCATTGCTGCTTTATTTAACTTCTTCTTGAAGATTGATTTTGAACATTATATTATTCTGTTTAAATGAGTAATAAAACTACATATTTCTGAGTTTTTCAAGTTCTTTGATTTTCTCAGTAGTTTTGGTCTTAATTGCCAATTTATTGATTACTTCTTTTTATTCAAATATGAATAAAACTTTTATTAGTATATTTTTTTCAGAGCAGATTTAATTACATATGCATCTCTTCACATTTTGTTTAGATTTCTAACTAAAGTCACTTTGCTTATGACTTTGAAGTGTTGGACTAAATGCAAATTTATATGTGTTAGGTTCAAATGCACTAACTAAAAAAAAAAAAAAAAAA